>JAHXMU010000099.1:2809912-2949217 GCA_019455685.1 Philornis downsi | reverse complement strand
TAGAGTAAATGGTTATAAATGGTCAACTTTAAAACTCAACAAATATTGCCCTAGCCATCTATTCATATATCATACTAGAGGACCGATCGATATGTTAAAGAACATCACCAATTCGCTTCAATGCTTCCAATGGACTAATGCTGAAATAAATTTGAGCAATAATTCAACTGCCGTTGCCAAAACCAGGATAACAAGTGAAAGGGAAATGAAATCTTATCGGTATATATCTATTCTGTCAGCTGTTCAGAAATTCAATCGCTTGCCAGCTAATGAAAAGTTTTATTAACACCTATTCCAGGACACGGTACCTTGCTGCTATGAGTAAAGAACGTTTTAAGTTCATGTTGTACAATCTACGACTTGATGACAAATCACAAAGATCTCTAATAGCTTCGGACAAATTTGCATCTTTTAGAAAAATATGAGATATATTCATTCAAAAGTGTCTTGACAATTATACTCCTGGCAATAATTTAACAATCGATGAAAAATTCTTGCCCTTTGGAGGTAGGTCATCATTCTCCATGCACATGAGGAACAAAGCATCTAAATATGGTCTGAGAATTATAACAATGTGTGACAGTGGCACCAAATATATGGTAAATGCCATGCCCAAATTTGGAGAAGTCTCTAATACAGGAACTTCGCCACATGGTGCATATTATGTGAAAGAACTTACCAAAAGCATTCATGGAAGTAACAGAAATATAACGATAAATAATTGCTTCACATCGATTTCTGTGGCCAAATCACTCTTTCGAGCGCCGAACATTTTTACACCTGTGGGAAAATTGCGGTCAAAAACAAATTCCAAAAGAATTGATCAAACCAAAAGGGCAAAAAAGACATACATCAACTTTCTGGTACGACCAAGAATTGGCACTTCTTTCATACAAGCCAAAGCCAAGTAAAATCATTAATTTATTATCATCCCGCCAGGAGGAAAGCCTTATAAATGGAAGGACTAAGAAGCCACTTATATGGGAATTATACTACGAAAGGAGGTGTCGAAAAATTCGATCAAATGTGCAGTGTAATGCCTTGCACACGAAAGACCAATAGGTGGCCGATGTGTATGTTTTATGCCGATCTTTGTTAAAACTAGTATAGGAATTGTAGCTGAACAAAATGACAATAATATTACTAGAAATGATGTGCAAATGAAGAAGAAAAAAAAGAGGAAAATTTTTGGATTTTGTCCGTCTCAAAAGCGGCGCATGATAAATGCGTTTTGCGAAAATGCGGCAAAAGCATTTGCGGCGAGAATAAAATTGATAATTGCACTTCGTGCTCGATCTGTGCACTTGAATTTGTTATGTTTTATGCATATGTATATTTAAACTATTTTTACATTATATTGTGGGTTTAAATGTTAAATATAATATTATTTTAATTATATCGTCAACTATTTTATTTTCTTAAATACCTCGGAGTTGGAGGTATTGAGGCACTTGTCACGTCTACCTATATAGCCTCCACGTATGAGAAAGTAACTTTCTGTTAAATGTTGTTTTTCTAAAACGCCATTTGTTGTTTGATATTGCACTTTGTCGCATTCATGTGGACTATCAAGCATCTACGAAGCCTTTGAAATTAGAGATAATTAAGCTGAAACAGATGCAGAGCGTGGACCGGCATGGTGTTAAGTACACAGCAAAGTGACTAGGAATGATTTTTCGGATAAAATGGCTAGAAAACGGTCATGTAAGACAGTCAGGATATAGGACTGAACAAATTTGAAATAGGAAGGTGTGATGATCGTGAAGTATAGACGGGCGCCTATGGAAGAAATTCACCTTCGACATTGGTACTAAAGCACCATGATGTGTTGGGAGTAAAATAGCTGGTCAAGGCCTTGAAGCTTTCGCTATTTCCTCTAACTGACCAAATTATGCAAAGTGTGTGGTTCCTATCTCTAGGTCAGTAAAGGATGAATGTAATGTTAAGAAGTTAGGATTCAACTCTTTGTGGCGCCGTTAATCCCTAACCCTATGCGATATTGCCCGCTGACCACTCATCAATACAGATTTTGTAAAGGCTCATGACCTATGAATCACTTTCGAAACAGTGAGTTTCTTCCTATTTAAGGATAAACAATTTCAGTCTCATATAACTTCTGTATTTAAAAAATTCGGGCATCCCCGGGCCTACATATAATGCTGATATATATCTGACATGATGCGTTTCTCTACTGCACGAAATCATAGCAGTTCTTTTACTAAATTATTTGCCACATTTTCTGCCATCTAGTGGTGGATATAAGTGACGACGCTATGCGTAGTGGAGGAGTTTGCAAAATTGTCAGAATGTCGCTTCTTATGAGGAATTACAAATTTTTCCCATGTGAAAACGCATCATTATTCTTTTTAAGCAATTCTTACTTGGATGCCATAGGAATGATCATGCCAACTACCATCTTACTATCTTGTCTCATGGGCCCATGTTGAAACGGAGGGCCGTTTCAGAATTTATGGTTATTCGTCATCTACCACTAGTCCACTGATCTGCTTGCTGGCTGAATATATGGGAAGGCGGTTTTAGATCTGGCTAGTTTAGTTTAAAAGAACTTCCCCTTTGTCATTAGTCACAAGAATGTTCTCGAACGGTCAGTTGCAGAAATTCAGACCATTACCTCTCTTCACAACCAGAAGATTCAGCAATCTCCTTCTCCCTTTCCAGTCCCTGTTTGTCGTACACAGTTCAACAAGAACACCTCACATTAGGATCGGGTTAAACGTTCTACTCGTTTGAAACGGTGGCATCTTGATGCATAAAAAGAAGATTTCTAAAGTCGAAGGTGGCAGAGAGAACCGAGCGGTAGAGAGTTAAGTCCGAGAGTTGACCTCATATTTTGTAGCTTTATTCCATTCGTCACACAAACGTCGTATAATAAAGTTATACGTACTTTTTCTGTAAGATACGACGTTACATTCTCATGCAACTCCATCATCGAGACCTGCCTGAAATGATTTAAACAGTTTGTTCATAATCGGCTTTGCCATATCGATCATGTGTATATTGTTTGCAATTCCTTTCCACATTATATGGAGTTAATTCAATTCGTCCATTGCGCTGCCGGCCTGGTTAGGTAAATGATAGATGTAATTGGCGGAATGATGAGTGCTGGAAGTTGATTTTGAGCGCTGCTATTTTTAGCACGAATCTGCCGTCTTGTAAGGGTTTCCACCATTCCACCTTTGCGTGCTAATTTAGTATATGCTAACATAAGAAAACGGACAAAATTTATTTTTTTTATATAATTAATCAAAAAACCCCCTATTGGGTTGTAATTGAGCTTTTTAACTCAGCAACCGAAGAAATTCTGGTTAAAGAGCAACTCAAAAAATAGTTGCAAAAGGTAAAATAATCATATCTATGATTTCCGTAGACGAACCTGAGGAAACAGTAAAACAACAACTTTTTAAGAATTAAGTTTAATTATGAACGAATGTGTGCAATATGTGTATGGAATTTTAAGTCGTAATCAATATGGAAACCTGATATATGCAAGGAATCCACAAAACGGACAATGTATGTATATCTCCACCATAAGTTTTTGAAAAAACCATATATTTAGTTATGTTAGCATTTATTTCAGACAAATTATAGGACGTCTATTCTCAAATATGACCAATATCTTCATCCTGATTATCTAAACTATCATTAGTTACGTTAACGGCACTTATATTTACGAAATTGTGAGTATTATTTGGTTAATGCAACTATGATTTACTTTATGCTGCTCTGCTACAAATCACGATACTTTAATAAGTGCATGAAATGAAAGTAAATTAATTATTTCCACATCTGTGCTTTCATAGAATGATGATGTATGTACATTCTCTAATTCTTATGCTGCACTTTTAAAATCTATTTGTTGCTAACACGCCTGTTTTTTATAGTTATTTCCTGACGTCCAACAGAATTAAACAAGCTCTTTCCCAGCTGCGATGGAATGTAATTTTTTTCGCTTAGACCGACAGTGAATACTCTATTCGCTAACTTACAAGCCATAATTCTACAATCATATATCATACAATGTTAGGTTTGTCGTGAGTACTGACACATACGAAGCCAGGTCCCAACACAGTGTACTGATCTAACCATTCTCCAATCTTTTCAAGCTGAATATGGAGTATGGAAATACCATATATTTCACAAAAAAACAGATTGTCTCCAGCGGAGCAGTTTAAGTTGATAAAGTTCATTCTTCTGACTGCAATATTTTGTCCACAATATTTTGCAATATTTTGTCCACAAGGCTGAGCATTAATCGCTACTGATTGCTTGCTTTGCCCGAAGGACACATGTTTCGTCTACACTAATGAAAACTCAAATATTGCTTTAAAGTTATCGTTTATGTTAACAGTGAGAAACGGTGCACCCATCATGCTGATAGTTTTTGTGCACGAGTTAAACTTCTTTTCTTTAAGAAGGAGTACAAAAAATATATTTTTTTGCAGCAAACAACGTGCTGTTCTTTATTCACTATATTTTCTAAAACTGAACCCAAATGGTTTACTTATTATCTATTTATAGAAAATATTTCTTAATGATATCTTAGTTTAAGTCTTATCTTAAACTATGTTCTTTCTTCATTAAGGACTAACATGAATATTATCAGTAATGTGTTTATAACTGTTATATCCTGTAATTGCTGATTTAGAATCCCGCACAAATCTTTGTTACTAGTGTGATCTGGCAACTTCATTATTCCGTATATTTGTCAGATCATGACAACATCATCTGTGATTATTCAGTTCGATAATATTCATCCTCCTGAGAACAAACGGTAGTCAATTCTTTGGATAATAATAATTAATTACACTAGTATTCATCGTATCATCAAAAATGTCTATTGTTTTATTCAGACCTAGCGTACAATAAACAGCGTGCAAATACAACAATTGGCGACGAGGATAAAAACAAGGAAAAACAAAAAAAAAAATATATGTATTTTTTTTGCGTCTTCCGAAATTACGAATACAACAAAATAGATGCTTCACAGTTCAACGAATTTATGAAATTGCAACAACAAACGATGGCGCAGCTTGCAAAAATAACTGTGAGTGCTTCAGCAGCTACAACAAGCAACTGCAGCATGGTGGAAAAATTTGATGTTCTCGATTCTACAAAGGAATCTTACCGAAACTACATTCAACGCTTTAAAAATTACACGGAATTGAATAATATCAATACCGATAAGGAATATTGCGCAAAACTGCTTTTAAATTCCATTGGCGCAGACTATTTCAGTGTACTGTCGGCGTTGGCGGCACCGAAGATGCCAACAGAGCTGCAATATGACGAATTGCTACAACTGTTGGAATCACATTTGGCGCCGAAGAGAAATATATTAGTGGCTCAACATAAATTTCTCTCGAAAAATCAGCATGAGGGTGAATCAATAGCGAAATTTGCAGCCGTACTTCGCGCTGACATAAATGATTGTGAATTTGTCTGTCCATGTAAATGTAATGCCTCCATGGCTGATGTTTTCCTCAGAGCCCAGTTCATACGTGGAATCTACGATAGTAGCATAAGGGAGCAACTCCTTATGTCCAGCACAGCAACATTCGAGGACATCGTAACAAAAGCATTGGTGCTAGAAGCGGCAAAAATTGACGCTAGAGAATTGTCACAAACTTCAACAAATACATCAAATGTGGACATAAACAAAGTCCATCCCAAAAGGTCACCGAACCGCTAAACTTTTCGGCAAAGAGCTAATATCGACTACGATTAATTGGGTATATCGGGGTTATGTATGCGGTGTGGCAGAAATAACCACTTTGCTAAAGAATGCAAAACAAAAAAAAATAAGTTAAAATGCACATCATGCAACAAAACAGGTCATGTAGCTAAAGGCTGCATTTCCACACTTTTGGCGGATGGTCCTAATGCCGGTCCTGGGGGTAGTCATGACACGAGGAGATATACTAATCTGGTCCAGAATGAGAGTGATCAATATGGAATATACAGAATTGTCGACGTATACCAAAACGATTATTTGCAATCCAACTCAGAGCGCTATTATGCAAATGTTCTAATTGAAGGGAAACCTTTGCGATTTGAAGTGGATTCTGGATCCGGATATTCCTTTCTGCCACTGAGCCAATTCAAAGCCTTACAACTATCCAAACAATTATCCCCAACGAATATTGTCTTTCGTTCTTATACCCAAAACAAATTTATTCCAGAAGGTAAAATCAAGGTCAAAATACGGTTTAGCAATAAGACTATCAGCGAATACATCTATGTGGTGCCAGATGGTTGTACAGCGCTTATGGGTCGTACTTGGATAAGACATCTTGGAATAAATTTAAAAGACCTGGATGAAATAAATTCCAATGTTATGACAATCAATTCAATAACCAATTCAGATGAAATTAGTCAATTGATGGCCGAATTTAAGAATGTATTTGAGCAGAGGATTGGATGCGTTCCAAAATACAAAGTTTGTCTGAAATTACGCAAAAACGCTACTCCAGCATACACAAAAGAGCGCTAAATTCCCTTTGTCCTAACAGATAGAATAAATGCTGAACTGGAAGTTTTAGAAAAAGCCAATATTATTACTAAAACAGCAAACAGCGATTGGGGTTCGCCTTTGGTGGTGATTTCGAAAGCGGATGGAGGTGTACGCTTATGTGTTGATTATAAAGTCGGCGTAAATCAATGTCTTGTGGATGCGCACTATCCAATTAGGAAAATAGACGAAATTTTCAACAGCCTGCGGAACTCCAAATATTTTTGTCGCCTTGATTTGTATAGGGCATATCTACATGTACCAGTCGACGAAACATCAAGTGAAATTCAAACAATATCTACGCAAAAGGGTACTTTCCGCATGAATCGGCTCTCTTTCGGCATAAAAACAGCTCCACCAGAATTCAATAGGATAATAGACCAAATCCTATGCGAAGTTCCAAAGACAGAGTCATATTTTGATGACATCGTAGTACATGGGGCATCCTTGTCCGAATGCAAAGCAAATCTGCGGGCATGTTTAAAGCAGCTCGAAAAGTATGATTTCCATTTAAACGTTTCAAAATGTAAATTTTTGAAAATAAAATCGAATTTTTGGGACATACTATACAATTTAATAAAATTCAGAAAATGTCTCCTAAAATAAAGGCGATTACAGATATGCCAATCCCTAAGTCAGTTGAAGAAGTTCGACATTTTCTAGGCATGGTAACATATTACGCCAGATTTATACCATGACTGCTCCGCTACGACGCCTACTTCAAAAGAATTCAACATCCAAATGGACAAAAGATTGTCAAAATTCCTTCGATTCATTAAAAAGAGAAATTGTTAGCGATCGCGTTCTCATGCCATACAATCCAGAATTGTCACTTCATCTTGCATGCGATGTTAGTCCAACAGGTATAGCAGGAGTTCTGTCACACATAGTCGATGGTGAAGAAAGACCGATCACGTTTGCGTCAAGGTTGCCGTCAAGGACCAAGAGCAAAATTACTCGCAATTGGACCGAGAGGCATTGGCAATAGTGTTCGCGATTCAGCATTATCATGAATATTTATACGGAAGATTGTTCAAGCTTGTAATCGGTAACCAACCATTGGCCCGAATTTTTCATCAGAACTCTAAATTACCTCAAATGTCTTCCTCGAGACTCCAACGTTATGCGGCCTTTTTAACAGGATATAACTATGAAGTCGTAACCAAGAAAAGTGAAGAGAATGTCAACGCGGATTGCCTTTCAAAGTCTTCTATTTATGTGGGTATGAATCAATCAAATTGTATCGACACCGAAGTTCGTCTATTATGTGAGTCAACTATAAATCAGATAAGTTCATCAACACTTACTTCTACTTCTATTCGAGATGAAACTGAAAAGGATGAAAATCTTGCCAATATCCTCAAAGACTTACGAAATAACTGTTTAGCTGAATCGGATTATACAATTGATTCTGATATATTATTTAAAGGGTCCAGAGTTGTCATTCCGGCATCTCTTTAAAAATTTGTCTTAGAGGAACTTCATCATACACATATTGGTATTACAAAAATTAAACAGTTGGCTAGAAGGTACGTGTATTGGGTTGGAATTGATAAAGACATTGGAAAATTCGTGCGTTCCTGTGTGGCATGTGCAACTGTAACAAAAAATCCCCCAAAAGCAATGTTACATCCGTGGGAGGAACCAGAGAAAAACTGGCAGCGAATACATATAGATTACGCGGGTCTATACCAGGAGTATCATTTTTTGATTGTAGTTGACGCGAAATTTAAGTGGGCAGAAGTAGGCATGTGTTCGTCTGCCCCAACGTCATCTTCGACTTTGGAAATACTTAAAAATATCTTCGCAAGAAATGGATATCCCGATGTTATGGTCTCTGACAACGCCACAATTTTCAAGAGCGAAGTGTTCACAGCCTTCTGTACAAATGCAGGGATATTTCAGAAATATATTGCTCCAGGTCATCCAGCCACGAACGGGTTAGCCGAGAAGAACGTTCAGACATTGAAACAACGACTAGCGTCCATGTCATCTGATTTTTCTCCTATGGCAACGAAAATAAGAGAAATTTCATTTAAATACAGAATCACACCCCTTTAGAGCGGTAAGACACTCTCAGAACTCTATCTGGGAAGACAAATAAGGTCAAAATTGGATAGCTTAAAACCTACCAAGTTCGAGAAATCGACAGTCACTGAGAGATCGGCTCGGCAGTTAAATGAGGGAGATAGTGTGCAATCCAGAAGCTATTCGTTAAACAAGCCGTCCTGGAAATATGGTGTTGTCGTCAAGAAGCTAGGCCGCCTCCACTGTATCATTATGCTTGACAACGGTTTTTTAATTAAACGCCACATCGATCAACTTCGTTCCACTGACGTCAAAAGTGGGGAGTCAGTAACCTGTCACCAACCAAAATCAAATGTTTCGGTCCAAAGTGAAGAATTTTACCGTCATATATCATCCAATGACGAGTCTACCACTACCAACAAATGCACCTGCCAGCGATCTTACAGCTCCTAGTCCTTCAATATCACAACTACCAGTACCAGAAACAGCTGCACCATCATTACCAACTCAGAATCAACAGTCCAGTCCTTCATCAAAGCGCCAACGTGAAGTTTTTGTTACAAGTGTGATCTGGCAACTTCATTATTCCGTATGATATTTGTCAGATCATGACAACATCGTCTGTGATTATTCAGTTCGATAATATTCATCCTCCTGAGAACAAACGGTAGTCAATTCTTTGGATAATAATAATTAATTACACTAGTATTCATCGTATCATAAAAAAATGTCTATTGTTTTATTCAAACCTAGCGTACAATAAACAGCGTGCAAATACAACAATAACTATTTGTCTAGACTGCACATAAAACCTAGTATGTAATTTTCTTATCATTAGAGCGAGACTGTGATAACAGTGATCACTGTTTGAAAGATCCTGCAGTTTATTATTTGTGTTTGTTTAGGTCTTTTACTTATCTCATATTTTATGAGATGTCTGCAGTTACTTATTGTGGTATTGGTCGTTATTAACTCCCCCCCCTGTGTTAAGATAAAATGTCCTCATTTTCTAAACAAGTGCTTGTATTTGAAGTCTTTGGAGTTCTGCGTTGTAGTAGAATTGAAATAGTTCTTGTCTCTTTTTTTTTTCCTGTATAGCTCTATAACATTTACTTAACTGTACTGATGAGTATACTATGGTTATTAGTATGCCGATGGCAATAAATGTGTATAGTGTAGTCACGAATGGGTGTTCTTCTAAAGGAATGAGCATTATTGAAAATTGTTAGTTATTTATTATGTCGTTTATGTATGATTTCCAGTAGTATTTGTTTCTCATTTATGTATCTGTACCAAGTGTGCTCCGTTGTATGTTTGATTGAAGATTTCGTGTTATCAATGAATAAGTTTCCGTTGTCTAAGTCTTCAAGGTTAGCATTATTTTCGAGTTTAATATTACATTTTGCTGGCTTATCATTTAAGATACTTAAAGTATTTATTATTGCAGAAGGCAATCTTATCGTATAGTATTAGTTTTCCATTTCTTTGTGAGAGTGGATATATTTTGTAAAGTCTACATTTCTTTTTTACGATAGGATATTTGAATACAGTTATAGTTTAAGTTTACATACATGAATATCAGAGTATTCTAATACATATATTATAGGTAATTGAATTCCTTCATTAGATGTGATTTCCTTTATTTCCTGTAAGTCTAAAGTGTCTGAATAAAAGTTATTATTTTTTGCAAAGTTGATTGTATTGGTTAGAGTTAAAAGTTCTAAATAGACTTCATTTAACATAAGTTCTTCGCTTATTTTTGCATTTTTTAATTTATTCATTATTTTTTCAAGCTGAGTATTTGTTATTTTCTGTTTATTATTGTTCTCAACTAATTGGTTTAATCCTTTATTTTATAAATTGTCTCTGCGTCTGAGAGTAAACCATTTAATACCTTTGGTTTTAGTATTAGTTGGATGTTTTCTGTCAGTTTTTCGTTAGTTGTAAATGTTATTACCTAAATGTTATACCTTTTGAATACATTTTTAGATTCGAGTGAATCAGAAGTGTCTTGTATTATTAAGATTTGATTTTTAAAGAGATTCAAAGGTTTAACACTTTGTTTAAATCCCACTGTTGGTGAACTTTGGGCAGAGTGCTGAGATTCGTCTGTACTTGAGTTTATTTGTTGCTGTCTGGATAAAGGGTCAGCTACGACGTTTTGATGTCCAGGCTTGTATAGAATTTTTGCTCCATATTTCTCTATGAAGTTTTTCCATCTCTTTAATTTGGTATTTGGGTTCTTCTCCGACACCGAAAATATTAGTGATTGGTGGTCAGTGTAAATGGTTAAGTCTGCTGTGCCATAAAGGTAGTTCCTAAGTTTTTGCAATGCCCATACTATGGCTAATAATTCTTTTTCGTTAGTCGAGTAATTCTGTTCAGTTTCATTTAGTGTTCTAGAAATGAATGATATTGGTCTTCATTCCTGTGAAAGAACTGCTCCTATTGCACAATTACTCACGTCTGTTGTTAGTTCAAACGGTTTGTTGAAATCTGGTTGGAACAATTGAACCTGTGCTTCCAGTTCATTTTTTATCCTATCTAATGCTTCTAAAGCATTTTCATCCAAAGTTATGTTAATTTTTGCGCTTTGGTTCTTTGAAATACCTCCATTTTCTCCTCTCAAAAACGTGGTTAGTGGTTTTGTAATCTTAGCAAAATCTTTTATAAATTTCCTATAATAGCTTGCTAAACCTAAAAATGATCTAAGTTCCTTTAATGTAGTAGGAACAGGATAGTTTTTTATTGTTTGTATTTTAGTAGGATCTACGGTGATGCCGTCATGTTTTATTACATGCCCTAAATATTCGATCTCTTCTTTAAAGAAGTGAGATTTGTCATTAGAGATTTTCATATTGGCTTTTCGTAATGCGTCTATTATGGTATTGATGTGTTCTATATGTTCTTCGTCTGGGGAAGAGTATATGAGTACATCGCCTATGTAAACATAAGCGAATTTTCCAATGTATGGCATGAGGATGTCGTCTACGCATCTTTGAAAAATGGAAGGTGCATTCTTTAGTTCGAATGGCATCCTTAAAAATTCATACTTAGCGCCGTTTATTGAAAATGCTGTTTTCTCGCGATCTTGCTTTTTTAGTTTAATTTGATGAAATCCCGATTCCAAATCTAAAGTTGTAAATACCTTAGCCTTCCCTAAATTCTGAATTGTCATATTGACATCAGGTATCGGATATCTATCAGTAATAGTCTGGGAGTTTAGTTTTTGGAAATCTACAACCATGCGTCTTTTTGGTTTGCCTTTATCATCGGTACCTTTTTTAGCGACTGTTCATATGGGACTGTTGTAGGGGCTTTTACTTGGCTGAATTATTTTATTATGTAAAAAGTCCTGAATTTCTTTATTGATAAACTCGTTATCAGAATATGGATATGGATATTGTTTTGTCCATATAAGTTCTTCAGACTTTGTTCTTATGGTGCCTTCTATAGTTGTTGTATAAGGTAATTTTTCGTTAACAAAATTATTTTTATTCATAATTTCCTCTATTTGACTTCTATATTTTTCATTATTAATAGTATAATTTATTTTGTGAGTTTTTCCTTTATCCCTATATTTCATTTCATTATTTACTAAATCTATTGTTGCACCTATTTCCCTCAATCCTTGCATTCCTAGAAGCATGTCAAACCTATTTATTGAGTTAATCTCGAAGAATGTCAAGTCATAGTTAAATAAATGTATAGATTTTTTACTTTCCACATATGAATATCCATGCAACGTTTTTACTTTAATTGGTTTTTCTAATTTAATACTGTATCCTATTTTACACTTAGAGTCTATATAGTTATTAGTAGCTCCACAATCTATTAAAATATTGATGGTCTTACCCGTTTTCCTGTCTGTTTTTTGTAAATGTGGTAGACCATCTCTTAGTCTAAAAAAAAGCTGTTTTGTGTTCATCATTTTCATCGAATTCGGCTTACATTGAGGTTATGTCATCTTCTCGTATTGTGTGGTTGATTCTCTGTTGCTTGTGCTGATTGAAGTGATTGTTGGATTCATTGTATCTTCGTTTAAAAGGTTGTTGGGGACGAAAAGGATTATTGTATTTTTGTTGATCGTTGTTGCGTTGATATTGAGTAGGTTAACGTACGTTCCTATCTGTAATGTCTACTTCCATTGGCTGGCTTGTTGTCTGATGATTGGGTGTCGACTGTACATATCTATTTTGATGGTATTGTACATTTGGTCGATAATGATTCTTTTCAAAGTATAGTATTCGTTGTTGCTTATGCTGGTGACTCATTGTGTTTGGTCGATGATTTGGTGAATCAAACTGTAGATGTTTGTCATCGTGGTGTATGGTACTGGCTATGGCATAAGCTGTTTCTAGGTCTCTTGGGTTTTGGGCGTATACATAGAGTTAAAATCGTGTACTTAGTCTCCTCGTCTCCTTTTTCCATTTCAATTTTTGAAAGGATGAGATTAAGCGCTTCGTTTACTGCTGAATGATACTCAGCTAATACTTTCCTCCCTTGAGAAATCTTCATTTCTTCTAAGAGTACATACATTGGTCGCTGGTCAGCATATGTATAATCCAAACGATTTATCATCGAATAAAAATTAAAAATCGTGTTGTGATTTATTAGGATGTCTGCTGTGCTCCTTGAATTTTTCCTCGAACTATGGCTAATTGGTGTAATTGGTGTATTTTGAAAATTCTTTATTGTTTCCATGTGAGTCCATGCTGAAGACCTCCACTCTCTGTATTTCCTTTTGTCACCATCGAAAATGGGTAAAATTTTGAACACTTCTAAGTTAATCTGTGCTTCTGTGGTTATTCCGCTGGAACATGCTGTAAGTTGTACAGTTGGTTCAATGTTAAATGCTCTGTTGGCTGTCAATGCAGTTATTGTCCTCTGAGATTCTGCTTGGGCTGCTACCAATGAAGCTATTTTTGCTTGGATGGCTGCTAAATCTTATACTGCCATATTTGCTGTGTTTTTTGATCCTAAAATGGTCTTTCTTGTTGCGTCGAAGATCTTCTATTCCGAATCTTCTCCAGTGTTTTTTATTTTGCTTGAACTCGTGGATTTTTTAGTAATTTCCTGCTCGTTATTTTCAAATCAATTTATGTATAGTATAGTTGTCGTGAATATTTTTTTATTCTACTGTTTCTTTATATAAATTGTACAGGTCGTGAACCTTGCTGTTCTACTATGTCCTTTTATTTTAATACCGCTTTTTCAGGTTACGTGGTGCTGTTTTTGTGTAGCTGTTGAACTTGTCCTTTTACTTATTGGATGTCCTTTTTCTGTACACTTCACTATTTATCACAGGATTTACTATTACCTTGTATAGCGTTGTTTCCTGTATATTGAGTTGTAGTGATGAACTCTTGGATGGCTTGGAAATCCTTTGCTTATTTTACAAGGATCCCGGTTGAGCCCCCAGTTAAACTTCTTTTCTTTAAGAAGGAGTAAAAAAAAAATAATATATTTTTTTGCAGCAAACAACGTGCTGTTCTTTATTCAATATATGTTCTAAAACTGAACCCAAATGGTTTACTTATTATCTATTTATAGAAAATATTTCTTAATGATATCTTAGTTTAAGTCTTATCTTAAACTATGTTCTTTCTTCATTAAGGACTAACATTTTTTTTTTTTTTTCATTCATTTTCTTTATTGGATCTTTCTTTCGAAATTTACAATATGTATTCAAATGTTAATCCTATCTTAAACTAAAGTATTCTGCCATTGCCTGATCTTGTTTTTGGCGAGCAGATCTGTTTATCACCGGACCAAGTCTAGCGTGTTCTTTCTTTTTAGCCGTATATGACCGGGAAAATGTTGAAGGTTTTGAGCGAGTGGGTTTGAGTGGGAGGACAACTTCGATACATATGACCTGCTCAATTTTTTTATTTCCTCGGAAATATAAGAAATGTTTAAATCTTTGTGTATGTTATCATTCCTAACATACCATGGGGCACCACAAATTTGACGCAGTATTCTTGACTGTCTTCTCTGTAGCTTATTTATGTTAGAAGCCGATGCCGTTCCCCACAACTGGATGCCGTATGTCCATATTGGCTTCAATATGGTTTTGTATATGGTGATTTTATTTTCCAAACTGAGAGTAGACTGGGAGCCAATAAGCCAGTGGAGTTCAGCCATTTTTAATTTCAATTGTATGGTTTTTGAGTCAATGTGATTTTTCCAAGTGAGACGTCGGTCTAGGTGAATACCCAAATATTTCACATGGTTATGAACGGGTATGGTACTACCGTGAATAGTGAGGGCTGGGCAATTGTTCTGTCTAAGAGAGACTGTAACCTGTACACTCTTAGTGGCATTTACTTTTATCTTCCACTTTTCGAGCCAAGATTCTAATGCGTGTATATGAGACTGCAGTTGTCTAGAAGCCATTAATGGGCAAGTGCTAGTGCTCATAAATGCAGTGTCATCAGCGAAAGTTGAGGTTTGAATTAGGGAATGAAGAGGCATGTCAGAGGTGTAGATGGTATATAGTATAGGGCCTAGTATACTGCCCTGCGGAACTCCTGCTGAAACTTTTCTTTGAGTTGAAACAGAGTCTTTCGATTTTACTACAAAAGATCGATCCTTCAGATAGCTCTTCAGGAGCTTGTGGGTATTTGCCGGTGGAAAAGAGACTATTTTGTGAATAAGGCCTTCATGCCACACTTTATCAAAGGCTTGGGAGATGTCTATAAAGAGAGCTGAGCAATATTTCCGATCTTCGAATGTTTTTCTGATCTGGGTTACTATACTGTGTACTTGTTCTGTCGTTCCATGACCCTTGCGAAACCCAAACTGGTGCGTGGGTATTACATGGTTTGCTTCAATATGGGGGTACAACATTTGGAGAAAAATCTTTTCAAACAGTTTAGATAAAATAGAGAGTAAACTTATGGGTCGATAGGATGTAATTTGTGACAGTTCCTTTCCAGGTTTTGGGATCATTATTATTTCAGACAGCTTCCATGATTGAGGAAAGTAACCAATTCGAAGTATAGCATTAAATATAAATAAAACTAATTTGAGGATATTGTGGGGGAGTTCTGAAATCATTTTCGCTGTTATTTTATCGTGTCCAGGAGATTTATTCATTTTCAACGAGAGAACATTTTTCTTTAAGAGAGATAGACTTATTTTCATTGGATTTGTGACCATTGGGCTAATGATTGTCGGATTCACACGAGAGATTGTATCGTTAGGAGTAAATACGTCTTCCAGATGATCAGTAAATTCTTTTACTTTTTCATCACTACCCCTTGCCCATCCTCCGTCTTTCATCCGTATTGGAGACTCCTGTGTTATAGGACGCTGTAGTTGTCTTATGGCCTTGTACAGGCTATAGTTAGTGTTTTGTGTGGCTCCTAGACGAGATAAGTAGCGGGCTTCGGAGATTTCTTTTTTTTCATTCAGAGTTGACCTCAGTTTTGACTTGCACTGGTCGAGACAAGCTTTGAGGTAACGAGATCTGTGCTTTTGCCATCGTCTTCTCGCTTTCCTTTTATCTTTGATTAGGGATTCAATATGACATGATGAGTCATTTTTTGTTTTAGCGTAGACCTTGTGCGGAGTTGCCAAGTTTGCGGCATTTGTCATTGTGGTAGTGAGGACGTTGATGGCAGACTGAATTTCATCTGGTGTTTTGAGAGAAAAGTTTTGCCACAGATGGGAGCTTATATACATCTTGTATCTCAACCAATTTGTATGCCTGTTTGGAAAATGGTAAGAGATTTCCGGGTTCAAGGGAATGTTAAATACTGTGAGAATTGTGGGGGAGTGGTCTGATGGGAGGTCGAGGGAAGGAGTAACGATGATGTGTTCTCTTGCTCTTCATAACTGCAAAATCTATGAGATCGGGGGTTTTATTGAGATCCGTGGGCCGGTATGTTGGTTCACCTCCAGACAAAACCTTTAGGCCTGAACTCGATATAGCATTCAGCAATTGCCTGCCCCTGGGGTTGACGAGTCTAGACCCCCAGAAATGAGAAATGAGTTTCAGAGACTAAGAGAATGTCAATATCTCGGGATCTCAAAGAATACTCTACTTCATTCTTATGTTGGGTGAGTCCGTTGGCATTCCAGTAACAAATTCTTATAGAGTTCATTTTCTGGTTAATAAAACTTGAATGAGCATATTCTGGTTTCGTAACATTTCTTGCATAATCCCCTGCATATTTGTCATGAAATTATTCATAGTTTTTATGAGGGAATCGATTGAGGTTTCAATATTATTTTTCTGCGGAGGAGCTTGAGGAACCTCAGAGATTGTGCATATGTCATTTGAGTCGTCGTTGCTGAATTGACATTTGAGACTGATGGAACTGGATTTGGGATACACCCAAACTCTGGCACTTGACACTGAGGAGTTTCCTGCCTTCTCTGAGAGAGCTTCCTCCTTAGTTCTATGGACTAACATGAATATTATCAGTAATGTGTTTATAACTATTTGTCTAGACTGCATATAAAACCTAGTATGTAATTTTCTTATCGTTAGAGCGAGACTGTGACAACAGTGATTACTGTTTGAAAGATCCTGCAGTTTATTATTTGTGTTTGTTTAGGTTTAGATCTTTTACTTATCTCATATTTTATGAGATGTCTGCAGTTACTGATTATGGTATTGGTCGTTATTAACTCACGCAACCAAAGGTGCGTCATTAGAATCAAATTGGAATTGAATATAACTGTGGCGTCAAGTATTTCCCACATCTTCACTTATCAATCAACCAATTATAAATGATTTCTGGCGACACCGACGTTCTGAACGAGGTGCATTACAAGTAGATGTATGATCACGTTTAAACCCATTCACTCCATTCATGAACCATGAACCAGCCATTTGAACACTGCAAAAAACCAATTTTTGATTTTCATTTCGCAAGTAATGTAAGCATTATCCGATACAATCCACCTGACGAAATCCGACCAGATTTTCTCAGTAAATAGCTGAAAGAGGCGATGTAACCTCTGGTAGACTTTCTAAGAAATTGTTAATTTGACCTCATAACCTTGCATGTACAAATTAATTCTTGCTTCCATATCTTGTTCGGAAAGTGTGTGCTGACATTTTCGTTAGATATTAATTTTAAGCATATAACTCTTGTTGCATTTCTATGACAGCATTGATCGGTTAATAAAAATAAATTAAAAATCACTAAGACTGTTAGTATATGTCCTCTCGTTTCAGAATACAGAATCAAAACGCAGTAGTTTTTCCATGCTTGTGCAGAATTTCATGAAATCTAAAGCAAATCCTATAGCTTTGATTGAAGCATACAGAAGCCAACCTCTGCTATGGAATTATAACTATACCCCATATATTAGGGGTAAAGAACGTCTAAAAAGCTTGCAACGTATTGTTACAACGCTGAAAGAGACATTGAACATAGAGCTGACGTCTCATGAAGTTTCCGGAATTTTAACACATTTGCGCCGAAAATATAGAGAAAAACTCAGAACTGAAGAAGAACTTGGGGAAGGGCAATCTGGAGCTGATCAGTCATTAGATTATATAGACCAATTGGAGTTCCTAAAACCTTTTATGCAAAACGAGTCTATTGCTGTATTATCTTCAGATATGCCACACTTAACATCCGAACAAATTGTACAAATACTGAAGACATACAGAAGTTTTCCACACCTTTGGAACACTAATCTAATCGAGAAATTTTGCAAAAATAAACGCTTGGAAGCTCTTGAGCAAATGTTGATAGCTGTAAATAACGAAATGCATTTGGGAATAAATCAAAATACTTTAGAGAATTACTTATGTATAATTCACGCTTATTTTTCCAGAGAAAAACGCTGCGACATGGGAATTATCAAAAGAACAGAGAACAAGTCCGAATACTACGACAATATGATGTTCCTTTACGAACACGTATCACCTTTTAGGTGCTCTGAATGTCAACGAATTCTTAGGAATCCCCTTTACTTCAAGGAACATTTGATGAAACACGACGCATCTATACGGTTTCAGTGTTCGCAATGCAATAAATTATTTAAGTCGGCAGAATTCTATCGAGAACATGCTAAACGACATATGGATGATCTTGTCATTGAGTGCAAAGAGTGTGGCAAAAAGTTTGCAAGACTTAGCCAATTAACGAATCACATGCGTCGTCACATAGAAGATAAAGAATTCTCCTGCGAAGATTGCGGTGCTTCATTTCGACACCAAAAAACGTTTGCCATTCACAAGAGGCGACATAACAAGGAATATTTACACCATTGTCCCACATGCTCGAAAGGATTCTACACCAAACACGACATGAATGTTCATGTGGCAAAACACAGAAACGAACGAGATTTCGCGTGTAAGTTATGTGGCAAAGCTTTTAAAACCAAGAGTGCTCTAAGGAATCACAAATGGACACACGAGGACGGCTGCTTTCCATGCGAACTATGTGGAAAGACTTTCAAGAATCTTAAAAGAGTGCATTTACATATGAAAAGGTTCCATAAATGTAATCAAATAGAAAAGAATAAATAGTAAACGAAATAAAAAAAAGCAGATGAATAAATAAAACAATAATTTTATTCTATAAGCAATGATTTTTTCCAGTTTCCACCTGTTGTGCCAACCTGTGACCTGTGTGTGTGTGTGTGTGCGTCTACTTAGGTGATATTATTTTCTCGACAGAACCAGAGCACACTGTTCTAGCTCAGTTAATCTATTTAGATGCCAATTTTGATTAATTTTACTAGTCGGCGCAGGAAGGTACTAAATACCGCTTCGAATATATACTAAGAATTTATTGTTACATGTATTCTAATATTTTTATGTACATATATATATATAAGTACATATATAGTGTATATCATTATATACATAGAAATACCTCTCTAAAATTCAAGCTCGGGAGAGGGACACTTGCAAATTTCTTAGCATTAATGTGAGTTTGCAGAACTATGCCGAAAGAGAATACATGAATTAGTGCAATTAAACAATAAATATAAACAACCTATCGCTCCTTTTTAAAACATTTTAATATTTCATTTCAGCACTAACATTTTAACATAAAAAGATACGCTTTCACAACTTCTCAAAACGGTATTAAAAATGCGTTCCCTACCTTTTTCCCATTTATTTTTCCCGAAATTTTCTTTGGAAATTAAATCTTACTGACGGGCGAATATAACTTCTGGTAACAATTTAAGTGGCGACGCACAGTGGCTCATTTTGGGAAAACACGTGCCAAAAATCATAATTTTTGAACTACAGCAGATATCGATTTGAAACTTTTACTGATAAATCGTGAGACTTCAAAGATTATGTGCTGTAAATATGGGAGTGCCACGCCTAAAAGAAAAGGGCGGGAAAATTGGTAGATTACAGACTTTTGTTTTTTGTGCTTTTGTTCTTGAAGTACAGATCGAAATTTTGCTTCAATCGCAATGAAATTTGCCACTTCTTCATCTTTTGGGAAAGAGACAATCTATATATCGGTTCAGATTTATATAGTCCCCATATATATGTTCCTCGATTTGACTAAATACTCTTCTAGAAGCCATATGTAAATATGTATTCGAGTACCGATTTACGGCTTGATTGTGTTTCTAGTCTACTGCTTTAAGCTACTGCTCTGCTTCTATTTTATACTACTACTATTTATTCCATTAATTTGTAATTCTATATATTTCGTCAAACAACGCGTGTTTCATAATTTGTTAAAAATGGCTTTGTCGTATTACCAACTATTTGAACTATTTTTAAAGAGTGATAGTGCTGAGAACTTTATAATATCTGTAACTAAAGAGTTAAATTGCAAAAATATTCAAGAACATGAAAATGTATTGAAACGATTTTATAGAAATATAAGACAAAAGTGGATTGCAAAACATCGGTTCCTAAATAGATTCATTGAAAGTTATGGAACATGGCTTGAAAATAATAAGTTGACTTTTGAAGACATTCAAATGGAGAAACCCACTACTTCGAAAAGCTCTAGAGGAAGACCCGAAGTTTCAATAGATGAGTGCTCAAAACGTAGCCAAAAGAGGAAGCTTACTGGTGCTACTGAAAATATATCAACGGTAAATCTTTCGAAAGCCTTATCACTAAAATATAACAAGAACAAGGAAAGGGTTAAAGTATAATAGCAGCAATATCCGAGGCGAGCCTGAAAAGGATTCAAAGAATACAAAAAACCATTCCTACTCCACCGTACTCCACATTAAATGTAAAGTTCAATAATGAAGAGGCCTTAGCTTTGTTTCTGGATTTGGGGTTATCAAAAGAAAAATATATAATATTGCGCAATTCCTTAAAATCAAAGAACGTAGACATTTTGCGAAGCTATTCTGGAATAACGTCAGCCAAAAAGGAAACTGTGCAACTTTCTTGTGAGATAACAGATGTACAGGGTTGCCCGTATTCGACGGACCCATCTGGCAACGCCATAACTTTTGACAGAGATGTCAGATCGCTTAATGACATAGCGCGTTTGAAGCGTCAGTCCAAGCAGATTTTTACCATGGAACAATACACGCCACGCGAGCGCTCTGAAATAGTTGAAATTTACATTCAACAGAAGAAGTCAATTGTGAAAACTCAACGTGCTTTTAAAATATTAAAAAATGTGAGAAGTGCGCCTTCTAAGAACACCATTAAGCGTTTATACGAAAAATTTTCGACTGGTGAGGCTCTTTCTAATCCGAAGAGGCCAAATAAAAGTCGAAAAAGGCGATCGGCCGAGAAGTTCTGGTTTCAACAAGACGGCGCTCCACCGCACACAAGTCGCATAACAATCGATTTTCTGAAGAATTTGTTTCCGGGCCGTTTGATGTCGAAAAGTGGTGATTTGGACTGGCCACCGCGTTCGCCCGATTTGACGCCCGCTGACTTCTTCTTGTGGGGACATTTAAAGCCAAAGGTTTACGTTAACAAGCCAAGGACCGTAGAAGAGCTCAAGGACAACATTCGTGAAGAAATAGCCGCTATTCCGGCCGAAATGTTGGCGAAAACGATGGAAAATGCTGCAAAAAGGGCACAATACGCCATCAACGCCAGAGGCGGCCATTTGAGAGATATCATATTCAAAAATTGAAAAAAACATGGGTCCGTCGAATATGGGCAACCCTGTACTAGCTAAAGTTAAACTTCAAGATATGTTGAATCACACTGTTCAGCGTATAATCGCTACGAAAAGCATGGAAGAACTTGATTTACTTCCACGTGATTTAACATTACTAACAAAATGGGGCTGCGAAGGATCCTCAGGGCAAAGTGCATACAAACAATTACGCCACATAATGATGAGAGCTTTTTTGACGCAAATATGTTTATGGTTTCAATTGTTCCATTGAGGTTAAAGTCTACTTTGGCTGAATATTGGAAAAACCCTCGACCATTTTCAACTCACTTTTATAGACCAGTAATGTTTCAATATGCTAAAGAAACTCCTGCACATATAACTACCACTGTTAACAACATAAAACATGAAATCGGTGAACTGCATCCAACAGAAATTTGCATTCATAATAAAATGTTTCGTATAAACCACGAGCTTTTTCTCACAATGATCGATGGTAAAGTCCTGAATGAAATCACAAATACAAAATCTACACGAACTTGCGCAATTTGTAAGAGGACGCAAAAGAACTTCCAGAATGTAAATGACTCAATAGCTTATGAACACAACTACCAGTATGGCATATCTCCCCTACATGCCAGAATACGGTTTATGGAATTTTTCTTAAAGCTTGCGTATACTCTGCCTGAAAAAGAAGGTGATAAAGCGGAAGTCAAAAGGAAAATTCAACAAGAATTTCGCAAGGAAATTGGGCTCCTAGTGGATCAGCCGAAACAAGGTTTGGGAAACACGAACGATGGCAACACTGCAAGGAAATTTTTCAAAAATGTGGATATCACTGCTCGTATAACTGGAATTGACTCCGAAATCATAAAGAGGGTGGAGGTCTTGCTTAATGTTCTTAACTGCAGGGAAAAAGTCGACGCAAATAAATATGGAATTTATGCTGCAAGAACCGCCGAGTTAATTAAACAAAAATATCCAAAAAAAAAAAAACTTTTAACCCCAACGGTTCATAAAGTTTTAGATCATGGCCAACAAATTATAGAGTACCTATCTCTCCCTATTGGGGAATTATCAGAAGAGGCCCAAGAATCCAGGAACAAGGATTATAAAAAGTACAGATTCTCAAACACTCGAAAGTTTTCCCGAATAAGCCAGAACGAGGATTTGTTTAACATGCTCTTAGCGTCTTCTGACCCAAAAATTTCATCACTGAGATATGTTAGATCAATACCGGAATTAAAAACTGTATATTCGCCAGAAATGGTTACTTGAAAACATTAATGATTGCTTCGTAGAAAATTAAAGTTTTTCAATAAAAGCGTAAAATTCCTGTTTTTGTATGGGGGCGTATTCTTCTAGGGGCCGTGGCTTAGTCAGTGAGTATAAATTTAAAATTATTTCTTGTAATTAAGTTATGTGCCAATTTTCATAAAGTTATCATATCAAAACAAGATATTAAGTAGTAACACTAGTATAATAGGTACTACTCAACCTGTAATGTGGCATGGGTTGACTCATAAAAGGTCAAATATCTCCAATCGGGCACGATTGTGGCAATGGTTTTTTTTTTAATTGTTTCCTAGATATTCCCTCAAAAATACAAAATTTTCAAAATTTCTTGCACGCCGGCCTTTTTTTAAAACTCAACTCCAAGTTTGAAAATTAAGCAAAAAAATAAATGTTTAAAAAAAATATAAAAATTAGGCCTTTCTAAAATATATACATATATATATATATTTTTTTATTATCTCTGAAATTGTTCTCAAAATCAAGAAAAAAATTCATGACTTTATCTCCAACCAATTTTGAACAAACACTAGTTGAACTCTGCATTAATATTGATTTTTTTTTGGCATTTTTCGTTCTTTTTCAAAATAGTCCAACTTTGACCAGCTGTAAAAAAGAAACTATACATTCAAAATGGATGATATTTCAGAATTTGATACTTCAATCAGTTCTTAATTGAAAAAATATAAACCTTTTTGACCAGTCAAACAACTCGAAATTTGATTTTAGGCACGAGTTTTTGTCAAACGAGCCACTGTGCGACGTCGCTACCCATGGAATAGAAGAAAACTAAATCTTTAGCAGCTTATAACCTCCTCCAAATTGGAAGAGCTCCCAAAAATACATGCGAAAACAATCGTTAAGTCACAGAATTGAAAAGTGAACATTAATTTAAATTGACCACCTAAAGGCAGCTGAAAAATTCTTTTCTACTACATTCATCGGTGGCGTTCATGTAAAATTGCACTTCAGAAAACTCTCAATTCTTCATGTGTAGAACATTTTGGAACAAAATCATAAATTTTTCAGAAAATGATCAAATAAATATATTTGGGAAATTTAGCAGCTAATGGTACTGTTATCATTACTTTTAATAGCATTCGCCCACCATCTTTCATGGAAATTGTTTGGAGGACTTGCGTTGTTCAAAAACACTCATTCCACTCTTGCGAACCAATCGAATTAGCAACCACCCAAATACCAGACCCCATAATCTTCTGCAACATCATTCTCTTCCACTAAATCAAAATAACTAATATTATATTAATATTTAATATTAATTTACTTTAATATTAATTTCTTATATTATTTTAAAACCTATAATAATTATTAGAATTATTTTATCAAGATTAATTGGAGCTTTAGGAGGATTAAACCAAACTTCCTTACGTAAATTAATAGCTTATTCTTCCATTAATCATCTAAGTTGAATATTAATAGCTATATATAATAGAAGTCAACTATGAATTACATATTTTATATTTTATTAATATTAAATTAATTAATATTAAATTAATTAATATTAAATTAATATTAATAACTAGTCCTACCAAAAACCAAATCAACAACAAGGATCATTTACCAAAACGAAAATCTTACAGAATGACAGCCCGCCCAACCTCACATCTCCTAAACCCCTTCAGCTTTTGCATCCATGAAAACAACATCAATATATCGGTCAAATTCACCCTAAATTTTTCTTGGCAGCGGACCATCGGAAACTCCCACTATGTCTTGTATGAATGGGGTTGGTGTGGGAAAATCTAACTTCTCACTGAAACCCCTTCGGATCACAGTGACTTGGATGAATACCTCTCTCCCTGTACACAAGCATGTACAAAATATACGAGCCTCAATGTTAAAATACCTCTTGATACAAAAGAAGAACTGCTCCAAATCCCTCGCTAGTTCACTTGATTACCTTCCCTTTGGTCTTTCATTACATGTACATAAATGATATTACAAAAGGACCACTAAATATCCTAAGTGTTATATACGAAATATATAATATGCAATTTATTTCACATTAATTATATATGCAATAGTCGCTTTTACTGTTTCTCATTGTATTCATCTGCCTTCTTTTTTGTACACATGTATATAGCTTTGCAAATGAAATACTTAATTTAAGTTAATTACCTTTTTTACTTTTTGTTTTCGGTACTCGCATAAACTTTATGTAATTATTCGAACATACCTATTATAAATAAATATTAATTTATTGTTAAATTTTCACTACGACACATTTTCCTTTATATGAAATTGTCTTGACGAAATCAAATCAAATTAACACAAATTTTATTTGCAATTCAACAAATCTAATAAAACTTGATAGCCACCGAAAATGTAACCAGAAGTTAATTTAATTTATTGAAAATCAATTGCAGATTTTTCAACCAAGCAAAACAATTTTTTTCATTGTAGGTTTACTAATTTTACTCTGCAATTTTTTTTTTATTAAAAATTGGTGGCGCAAACTTTCACTTGCTTTGGTGTAAGCAACTCTTTTTTGTATAAAACTAGTAAAAATTGTACGTGGAATAGAAAAATAGTACTTGATGGCATTCGTAATAATAATTCTATCTAATTAATCGAATCCTACCAAATAAATCAATCTGTAAAACTACCAACAACTATGGTGAACCATTAGGCATTTTAATTTTAGAAAATAATTGAATATAAAAACTGAAAATTATGGTAAACGATTAGAAACTCACGGTCTAATTAAATTTAAAAAATAATTAAATATGAACGATTAGACGACTACAAACTTAAGGAACAAATATACAAGAACTACGCAACGGACAATATACCTATAAATTGCACAATATAAGCAGTTCCAAAATTTCATTGTCACATACATCAGCATCGTCATCCACCTCAGAATCATCATAAAAAACGTTAATAAGTCATCAATACCGTCATATACTTACAACATATTCAACAATGTTGGTTTCATCGCCAGTTACATACATTCACGCTTCGTAGTCTTCAGCCACTTGCTTTTAATAGAACTTGTAAATATTCAAATGTTACGTTTATATATCATTATTTATACTTAATTAATAATACTTAAATCCTATGCACTATATACTAAAATTATTAGTATTTTTGTACTTATACTTACTTTATATTTAGGTGCGCAACTAAGTTCTCGCTATTTTTTTTTTTTTTTTTATATATATAAATGTAACTTCATTAGAAAACATGTTTACAAATGTATCATTCCACCGCGTGCTACTACTCTTTTCCATCTTTCTGCCAAAGCTCGAATTCCGTCACGGTAAAACTGTTCATCTTTTGAGGCTATCCACGAGTCTAGCCATTCTTTGATGTCGTCATATAAGTGGAACTACTGGTCAGCCAGACTGTGTGCCATTGAACGAAACAAGTGATAATCGGACGGCGCAATATCTGGAGAATATGGTGGATGGGGTCAGACTTCTCATTTTAGTGTTTCAGGTAGGTTTTAACGAGTTTTGGCCGTGAGGCCGAGCGTAGTCATGCTGAAAATCACTTTTTCGTGCCTATCCGCGTATTGTGGGCGCTTCTCGCGCAGAGCTCGGCTCAATACCGATTCCCAGTGATCCCTAAGCACTTACAGCTGGCGCCATCTTACATTAAACACATATTTACTTTATATAATTATACTTACATTAAATACACGTATATCTTAGAAAACTTACACTTACAAATTTGATTATCAGGCCTGTCACAGAATTTTGTGATATGGTTTCGAATTCGCATCGATCGATCGATATGGTTTAACCTTCTTCAGAAATAGATCGATTTTGTTAATTCCCAAATTGAAGATATCCCGTTTTTTGATATGGCAACGCAAAGAATAAAGAACGCAAAGGAAAAAGCAAAGACCATATGTTTTAAAATAAGCAAAAGTGTTAAAATTATTACAAGTGACAAGACGATAATTAAAGTTTGTAAAGTAAAAACGGTCAGTTCTTTGAGTAAAAGATTAACTAAAAAAAAAACAAAACAACTAAATATGCCCGGAATTTCCGTAGCGGCTGTGATGGAGGCACAAGAACTTCATTGGTCTGCCGAAAAATTGCGCCGTCGAAGTTTGAGAGATGCCTCGGATCCTTTGGCATACCCAAACTCAGTGTATGTTCATACACACATAACTACATTGCTACAACAATGTTATTTTATAATTATTGGTTTTATTTTAGTTTCATTAGTTATTATCGCCTGAACAATGAAGGCTTTATTATGGTGTTGGATTCAATAAAGGATGATCTGAAGCGGTCGAGTATACATCCAATATTGCAGCTTTTTATCGCCCTTCGTTTTCTTGCAACTGGTGCTATAGCATGGAACATTCCAAGGTGCTATAGGTAAGAATTTGTTGATAGTAGTATTTCAACTTTGCTGATCGTAATATCATAGCAAAAGATGTTGACATCACTGTAGGAAGAAGCACTGTCCCGACGCTGATGTGGCGGGTTATTGATGCCATTGAACGCCACATATGTTCCCAATGGATAACAATTGCGATGTCTGTCCTCTTTTTTGTTGTGGCACAGCTTTTCTTTTACAAACACCTTCCAGTCCGCCCAGGTTTTTTTCCACCCATTGATATCCTTGGTTGGCGGATCGGAGGAATTTAATTTTGCGGTTAGTTCAGCCCACAACGCTTCAGCTGCCACCCTATCTCCCTTTACATTCCCCTTAGCTATGTCCTGGTGGGCATCCATAGACTCGGCCAATATACGCTCTTGTGCGGGACTCCTATGTTTTCTCCTAAAATAACGCGAATTGTTACTAAACAAAATAATTTAAGAACATTTTTCCATACTTACATGTTTTCACAAATTATTTTGTTTATTGTGCCTTTCGTTTTGTTTCGTCAATACTTGTCAGTATGCAATGTTATTGCAAATTAGTTACTTTTACTTTGAAGAAATATGTGGTTTACACGAAAAAAAAGGTGACAATACTGCATTAAAAAGTAGTCAAAAAAAAGTTGCTTGCTGTGCTACCCCCAAAAAATACGCAATAATTGTTTAAATTAATCATTAATATGTTTATTTTCACCGCAATCTATTAAAAAACAGTATCTTTTATTGATATAAACCAATTGCAAAGACATTTTTTAGTTTAAGATAGGGAAAAAACCATTTACATAATTGAAAGTGGATTCAAAACGAAAAAATTTTGCGGTTTTGGTTGTCTGGGGAAGCAAATTACGAATTGGAAACCATTTCGATCGAAATGGTTTTCTCTGACAGGCCTGTATATTATATTCCACATCCATATGACCTATGGACTAAAACTATTTTTATTTTTTTTTTAATTACTTACGAATAAATGTTAAATTATAACATGAATTTCTAAATTCAATATTTCCTTTGAGAGATGAAGGTAAGGTTAGGTTAGGTTAGGTCAGTATGACAGTCTGAATAGACAAACTCATTTAGACCGTGTAGTCCATTGTGATAAGGATGTCCCTAGTTTCCGCCGTTGAACCATCCTGAGCCCCTCAAGAAGCTCTTAAGTCGGACAATATCTATATCGTCCAGATCTCAGGTCCCTAAATAAGAGTCCAGCGTTGATCCCCATCTGGTCGCCAGGGCCGGGTAATTTCAGAGAAGATGTTCTATGGACTTCCCCTCCTCTTCATCCCTACAACTGTAGCAGTCACTGGTTGCAACCTTCAATCCCACTGCATCTCTTCCAATCAGACAGTGTCCCGTCATAACGGATACAACCAATGAGACGTCGGTCCTTGATAGCGATAGCAGTGTGTGTGAACGCTTCAGATCTAGGCGAGGCCACATCCATCTGGATTGATCTCAGCTCCGGACAGACGGCCACCTACCATTTGCCGCTAAACATGCTCCATCTCGCAGTAGGAGCTTGCAAGTGGCTAGAAACATGCCCACGGACTCCAACTCGGCTGGAGTCTGTAAGCTTATCCCTAGTCTTGTCAGCTCGTCTGCTTTGCAGTTCCCTGGTATGTCTTTGTAGCCCGGCACCCACATAAGTTGGATATTGAAATACTGAGCCATCTCGTTAAGAGATGTGCGGCAATTCAGGGCTGATGTTGAGTTCAAGAAGACAGAATCTAGAGATCTAATGGCAGCTTGACTGTCAAAGAATATGTTAATCCCCACCATGGTGAGGACGTTATATGTCAGCCATTCTGCTACTTCCCTAATGGCCAAAATTTCGGCCTGATAAACACTACAGTGATCAGGTAGCCTTCTTGCTATACTTAGCCCTAGGTCCTTGGAATAGACCACGAAGCCTGCCTGATCATTTAATTTTGAGCCGTCAGTGTAGAAGTCAACATACAGTCTTGTACCAGGAGTTCTACACCTCCACGGGTTTCTATCCGGTATAAGTATATTATACTTCCTGTCGAACAGTGGTTCATCCAGAGTGTAGTTAGTAGTGCCTGACTACTACTACTACTACTATTGCAGTATACAACCAGTGAACAATGCGAGGCCTTAATCCCCTTTGTTTCCCTCTTGCACGCATATAGCGCCACTGTGGCCTTTTTCGCTCTGTCCAGAATGTTGAGTTTGAAATTCAACTTCTTGTCCAATAATACACTGAGGTATTTTGCACAGTCCGCAAAAGGAATTTCAGTATCCCCCCCTCCTAGGAGATGTGATCCACAGGTGGAATCCTGTAGCTCCTGATGAACAGAACCACTTCGGTCTTATTTGGATTTACTCAGAGACCGTTTTTCCTCGCCCACTTCGTTACAGTAAGAAGGGCTCTTTGAAGGATGTCTCTGAGTGTTTCCAAAAATTTCCCCCTAAATGCTATCGCCACATCGTCCGCGTATGCGACAACCTCGACCCCAGCCCGCTCTAAAGAGAACAAAATACTGTTCAGAGTGAGGTTCCATAGTAGAGGGGATAGCCTTGATATGTCTCTTTGTAAGAAGATCGTACACTAGACTCCTAATACTGACGTCTGCTCCCACGTTCGATAGTGCTGCAACTATCGCATCAGGAGAAACGTAATTGAGCTCCCCTTTTACATATAACTAGAAGGGCTACCAAAGTATACTCCCTGACGGCGAGTGAACCTTCGATGAATCCAACCAAGTTGGGCAGTCTCAGTGGATTTACCCTTACAGTAAGCATGTTGTCTATCCGACAACATCTTCCAGTCTACGCTCGATCTAAGATAGCGGTCAATGAGGAAAAACTTTGGTCACTTTGGTCTCCCTCCACATAGCAGGGATGTATGTATGGTCAATACAGCTGATATAGAGCTCCTCAAGCCATGGGATCCGTGGCTGTAGTTCGCCCGGCGAAATCATGTGCAGCCCGCGTGACTTAAAACGTTTAAAACTTTTAATAGTCCACGCTATTCTGGGTTTGGTTGCGATTTGCCTGGTAACGTCTGACGGTTGGTTCGACGCAGTGTTACCCGCGACAATCCCGTTTCGGGAATTTCCAGGAAAATGAGTATCCAGGAGTAACTCCAGTGATTCCTCATTGGATGTAGTCCAATCACTCTGCGATTTTCTGAGGCCAGTATTTCCCTTAGCCTTGCGGCTTTGGAAGTGTTTTCAATTTTATTGCAGAAATCACAATAGGATTTCCTCGTAGCCTTCCTCAGTGCACCCTTATTTCCCTAAGTTTCTCCTTGTAGTTGTCCCAGTCCTGTGAAGCTCACGTGGCCTTAGCTTTGTTTAAGAACTCCCTACAGCACTTCCTGAGATCTACAAGTTCCAACGACTACCATCGCGGTCGTTGCTTACCCTTGGTCTCACCCCTGGGACATGAGGCCTGCAGCGAGTCATTCAGAGCCCTTGTGACCTGACCCACAGACCACTCGATGTTCCTGGCATTAATGTCAGGTATCCTCGCAAAGTTCCTGTTAAATGCCTCCCTATAATTGTCCATGTCTGCTTTCCTCATATTCGTGGGAAAAACAGTCCTTTAAACCCTTTCCAGCCCACTCAGACAGAAGTTGATATAACGGTGATCTGAAAAGGGTAACATCCAGTACCTCTTGTCTATTTCTGGTTATGAATGTAGGTTCATCACCCCTGTTACAAATTGTTAGTGTATCAGAAAAGGACGAGATGCTAGTCCCTTCCTAGCACACATCTGACATTTGCGGTATCTGTCGGTTGGCATCCCTTGCCGCTATTGTAGACCTTCAGTTGGATATGACTGAATCCGTAAGACAGTAGGCTCTTGGAATCGACGAGACACGGGAGGGACTCGGCATTTAGAATAAAAGCGTTTTTGACGTGACTCCACTTGCCCCTGGGAATGGTGCCGACCACGTATCCCCTGTTGATGACCGCCAGCACCAGGCTGTCCTTGACCAAATTGGCAATGGACCTTTTGGATACCGGCACGTCATCAGGCGATCGCAGCCTCTTTCCGGCTAGCTTTACAGCAGGCGAGGCATCCCGTTTATCAGAAATGCCTCGTGCCCATTTCAGAAGTTCCCTCTGCCTTGCGGTCAGTGTACTCGGATCAGCCTTGCCAGATCGCTCAACAATTATCAGAGATAGGCGCCGATCGTTGCACATCTTCTTCGAAGGTCTGGTGTGTTTGCCTTCCGAAACTGAGGTCTCAGGCGAATTCCCAGCCTTGAAAGAAGTCGGATCGCTGAGCCTGTTGGCAGGCCCAGTACCCTTATTGTCCGCTGTCGTGTCCGTACTGTTTCCAGTGTTGTTTGCCGTCGTCTGTGTTTGTTTTAGAGTTCTTTTGTTTTTGTTTGTGTTGTACTTCATTTTTTGGTCCTACGAGTGTAGGGGTGAGTAGGTCCATCACGTCATAGCAACCATTAACGCGATAAGGACTTTTATACTATACTGAGGCGTCCAGGTATCAGCAAGGCTCGCGTTCTAATACAGTCTGTAACCCCTGACTGCAAACCTGAAAGCCCTGAGCACGGGTCGCATAACACTCAGAGACTTAGGGGAGTTTGCTTTCAGGAGCTCCAGAGGGACGGAGGGACCTCCCTGTGGTGAATGATGACAAACTATATATACTATATAGGTCTTTGGTGAGCCGTAGGATTTGGTTCATCCCAATGAACAGACAGCAATTGTGGGTAACCTTTGGTTGTATTGCATTCCATAGTAGAAAGGTAATACTTAAGCCCCTGCATCGCGGCAAGATTGTTACCCTCGGCAGATGGAGATGAAGGTAAACAATGGAGAAACCCCTACAACGAAACTAAACTTTAGTATTGTAAGGTCTTAGCATGGCATGCAAATTCTTTTATGTTTACTCGGTGAGAAAACTGAGTCAAGAACCACTTTTTTCCTTGGCTTCATTTTTCCAAATTTATTTGAAATTCAAACTTTCATATATTTTCACAACACACGTAACAGACCAAAATATAGATTTGATTTGTTATGCTATTTTTGTGATTGAAACTTCTTGTTCGACTTATTCACTTTTCTTGTTATTATGGTTAATAAACCGCTTTCTACAGTAAATCATTGTTCAGACTTACGAAAAAATTATTAATATTGCTCTTAATCTTTATCGAGAATGACACAGACAGATTGGTCTGACAGATATAAAACTATTTTCGAAAAATCACATGTTTAGTATGAAAATTATCCACAAATAGTGGTAAATCTACATCAGTTTGTTCTTTTAACGATTATTGCTCTTAATTTGTAATTATTTATCGAGTACGACAATTTAGCTTAAATTCTACTAAATGCTTTTACTTCAGGAAAAGATATTCCGGTGGAAGAAGTTTTATTTACTTATTTGGCTTGTAACTTAAAGTTTTCCGGCCAATTATATGTTAATTACAATATGCAACAATTCATACATTAGATTTAATCTGCTAAGTTATATAAATTTAAAAAAGACGTAATACAAATTAAATTTAAACTTATAAAAATATATTATTTTAAAAACGATATGATTACTAAAGATAAAGTTAAAGTTATAAAGTCACCGTTGAAGTTAGTTGATCTTGGTGTTCCTCAGGGTTCAATATTGGGACCTTTACTTTTTGCAATATATATTAATGATATGTGTGAAGTAGTTGAGAAAGGAAAGCTGGCTCTATTTGCTGACGATGCGTTGCTGTTTGTGGAAGCTGACACGGCGGATGAGTGCAGAAGACTGATGCAGAGTGACTTAGAAAGAGTAGATAAATGGCTTAAACAAAATAAACTAAAATTAAATGTGAACAAAACAAGATGTATGTATATAAATGGCAGTAATAGTGACAGCATAATGATCGAAGATGAGGAAATAGAGAATGTATGTGAAATAAAATACTTGGGTGTGGTAATAGATGATAAATTATGTTTTGATAAACATGTTCAATATGTAGTAAAAAAGATTGCGAAAAAAGTGGGATTTTTTAAAAGGATTAGGAAGTATATTAGTTATGATACAGCGATAAAAGTTTATAATGTAATGATTAAGCCGCATTTTGAATATTGCTCCACAATTTTGTTTTTAGCTAGTCAAAGAGCAATAGGAATCTTACAAAAAATACAGAATAGAGCAATGCGAATTATTTTGAAATGTAATATTTTGACACCTATTAGAGAAATGCTAAATGTGTTGATGTGGTTGAGCGTAAAACAAAGATTATATTTCAATGTATTAGTATTTATATTCAAAATCAAAAATAATGTATTACCCTCGTATTTGTCTAGATATATAAGAATAATAAGAGATGTTCAGCCTTATAATTTAAGAAACAATGAGGACTTGAGACTAGCCTCGTTTAGAAGCGCAACAGCACAAAATAGTTTAATTTATAAGGGATTTGCTTTATTTAATGAATTACCGAATAATATAAAAAGAGAACTGAATTTTAATCGATTTACGGAATTTACTACAGCATATGTTATAGATAAATTTTAATAACAGTTTATTGTATTCAAATAGTTAAATATTGACTAAATAAATAAATAAACTAAACTAAACTAAACTAAAATAATAAAAAATATGAAAAAAAGACTAATTTAGAAGTTAATAAGTATATAATGTTGAAATATGAGATAATTAGTATGTAACAACGGCTGCTCACAATTTAATTGAAAACATTTTACTGGAAAGTCTGAAAGGGTTGCGGAATGTGCCTTTTGTAAGTATCAGACATATTTCAAAACATTTAAATGGCTTGGTAGTAAATTGTAAATTCTTACTACAAAAGCATGACCCATGAGTGTTTGTATTTTAGGAATAAGAAGCTTGTTATTACGAGTGGAATGTGAAAAATGAAACGAATTAACAAGAAATTGAGGACTACATAGTCGAACAGCTTTATAAAATAACAACAAAGAACTCAAATCCACATAATTTTTAAAACTACAGTCCAAGAAACGCTTAACATAATGTGAATTTTCCTCATATTTTATTAGTGCCACTACACTAGCATAAACCAATTTCTCCTCAACCGATCTAGGCATAATTAATATTACTTTGCAGGACAACAGGAAACTGATGCTCTCTCTAAAAGAGCAATTGTACATCATTTGCAAATAAATAGGGAATGCGTTTATCATCAAGGCTACTAAACAAGTCATTCAAGTACAAAACAAAAAGTAGTACAAGGTAAAAAGTATCTCTCCCCTATTGATATACTGATAAGTTGGCTTAACATCTGCATCATAATGTACGGCGGTTATTCTCAAATCGTACGCCGATATTTAAGGTTTGGTTTCACAAAAACCACCAATCTTTTGTTTTGTGCCTACATATAGACTTGAAATGTGTCGACATAAGGTGGCATTATCGGCTCAGCTATCAAATTTTCTTTAAAATGTGTTTGCCTAAGTATGAAGAAGGTGAATAGAATTTAAAACAGCGAAATATGCGTTGCCGCATTTATTCCTTTTTATATACACAATCTAAATTAATCAATTTAATTTAAAATTGCGATAGATTAAAAAATATGATGATTTATGTAAATTTCCTTTCATTTACTTCATACATTACGTTTATACAGTATACATGATGTAATATGATCTCATATGGAATACGCATATCGAACGAAATTTCTAGCCACTAGCTTTGCAACATTTTAATATTGAAGCATGCTTTTTGTTATTGGCGGCACCTGTCATCTCATAATATAGCAACGTTTACATATTGAAATATAAAGCGGCAAGAAGTTTAAAGGAAAATAATATTTGCCTAAATAAATGGCTGTTCAAATATTCATTTTATGAGGCGACAGTTATACATTTATTCTCAAATAAATTAATCAAAACGCTTAATAATACTATAACATAGTTGTACATAATTAGTGTAATGAATCCGATATTTTCGAAATTAACTACAGATATTTTTAATTATATGTTATTACGAGTTTTTCTTCCGGTATGAATAATAGTAGCGTCTCACTCACAGTAGTGGCGACTCACTTGGCGAATGATTGGTATGTACGGCGTTACATACTCAAATGGCTAGGGAGTCTGCCAAACAGCATAAACAGAGAATATAAAAATAAAAGTTTCCGCTTGGTAAAAGTGTTGGTCTGGTTTTCCGAAACATGTCTAACAAAAGGAAATATAATATGTACGACGAGGACGATAAGGACGATACTACAGACGTTAACAATAAGAAACATACCCTGGATTCAGATGAGGAAGATAGTGATGATTATGAGAAAGATGACAATGTTGAGGGCTACGTCGATGGAGAAGAAGATGGAGTTGCAAAAGTTCAAGATGATGTGAAAATAACGCCTTTTAATATGCGGGAAGAACTGGAGGAGGGTCAGTTTGACAAAGATGGGCACTATCACTGGAATAAGGCAGACGAGATCAAAGATAATTGGTTAGATGACATCGACTGGGTAAAGATTGAAGAAAACTCCACCATTACGAGGGATAAATCCAATGAAAACCCTAACGACGTCATTAAAGCTATTAACGAGGCCGATGTATACAAGAACATTCTAAGCTATATGGAAAGACATGAAACGGTATCCCAAACTCTACATCGTTTGGGCAGGAAAAGTGCGAAACTAAGTACTATTGAACGAATTAAGCGAAAGAAACGGGGTGAAGTCGATGCGGATGCCGAAAAAGTTACAAAAATAACTGAGTTAGTAGATAACATTATGACAATGAAAGGCGATATGGACGTTTACCAGTTGAAGTACGAGGAAATCCAATCAAGAATAAAGAAAATGTCAGGTTCAAAAACATCAGCCAGCTGTTCAGGTGCAGATATGTATTCCGATGACTTCAACGAAAAGGAGTTGCAGAATTTGAAGGCTCACTCTGAAGAGAATAAGGCGGAAACTACACTAACTGGAGGCGAAGGACAGCCGAAGAATTTACTTTGGGAGTTCAAATGGACTCAGGAAGATCCAAGTCTTCAAGGTCCATATGAAACGGAAAAAATGTTGGAGTTCTCAAGAAACGGACATTTTAAAACAGGTGTATTTGTTAGAAAAGTTGGCGAGAATAGTAACTTTTACACAAGCAATCGCATTGATTTCGATCTCTATCTTTGAAATAAATGAATTCTCAAGGTGTAGTACAAAAGAAACATTGAAATCTTTTGGGGCAGTTACTTTAAAATTAGCTTGAACTCTGTTTCACTGGAATCTAGCGAGAAATAGACGAATCTTATTTTATTTTAGGAACACTTATCAATTAAAAGCTGTCTCGCAGCCCCGAAAAACCTGCATTTTCCCAAGCCACATTTATACCGCACTCATATAGATTTCCTTGCCACATATGTTTTTCGTTTGAGCAAGTAGCCGTTTTGTGGAAGCCTAATATGTGAGATCTCAATTTTCAGTGCTAGATAAGCGCAACCACTTAACCAATTCATATCTATGAAGCCACTGAATTGCAGCACTGAATGCAGCAGAAATGTTCGGTCACTATTATTCATATGGAATAAGGACACTTGCTGGAGAACTTTATTGTATTTATTTCTCATAAAAATCTATGTTTAAATGTCTTATTACTCAAATATTTTCTGTTTTGAGAGCAAGAGCTTCAGACGTTTTAAACAGACAAATTTAAATTTTTTACAAAAGTCTCCAAATGTTGTTTTCCGTGCTCTTGGGATTCTAGATTGCCTGTTGTTCCTAGCATTATTCCTTTTATAGATGTAAAAGTGCGTAGTTTCATTTTGACGATTTCCTCAATAGCATTAGACTTGATAATTTTACTGATTTTTGTGCAAATTAATTTTATTAAATATTCCGGGGATATTCAGTATGTGACACGTTAAAAGCTTTAAAGTATTACGACTGCAAACATTTGTCATTGATTGTGTATCATTTTGGAACCACTTTTGAAAAATTGTTCTTACTAACAGCAAACACCTGATCTGTAATTAAATACAATCTAAATTGTTCTATCTATATTTCGTTGCAAATCGTTAGTTTTAAAACGATTTAAAAAAAAACATACATTTCCCAAAATCTGTATTAAGAAACAATCGATTTCCTAACTATAATTTCCATTATTTGCAATGCAGCAAAGTAAAAAAAAGTAAAAAGTAAACTTTTTTGCGTAGAATTTTAGTAAAATATATACCGGAATATTGAAAAGTTTTCGGTCTATATTCTTGATGTTCGAATCTACACCAGGGTAACAAATAACCGGAGACGGATCCACCGATTCTTTAGACTTCTATAGGCCATTATAGAATTTGGATTTTTGAAAATTATTGTCATTATTATTGTTGAAATATTCAAATAGACCACAATTCATTATGTTCATAAATATCCAAAATTAATAAATATTGTTGTTTCTCTTATATTTTATTTTAAATTTATAATAAATGTATGGTTCAACTTTGCAATCAGACATATATATTTTTGCTCTTTTTCTTAGGTGGCGACTGGAATAGACATACCTATCTATTATACGCCGCCCGTAGAAAATAATTCCAAGCGCTTCTATCTTCTGCGCTTCTCCAATTCGTCACACCAAGTTTCAATAGTATTTCAAAAGTCTAATCCTCCCAACGTAGTTTTGGTCGCCCTTTTCTGCGCCGTCCATCAAGTTCGTTGTCAAAAACTTTCCGTGCCTGATCATTTGGGTCCATCTGCACAACATAACTCAGCCAACGCACTCGCTGCGGCACATAGCTCATACAGCCCATTGTTCACGCGACGTCGATACTCACTCTCCGTTACCGGTGAGGGGTCCATATTTTATTGCATATTTTTGCTCTAGTAATATGTATTATTGGCCTTGAAGGCTTTATGTTACAAAACTACAATAATGAAAAAAAGTATCATCTCTAGAGGTAAGTAAAATTTAGTCAATCTTCTAAAGAAAACTGAAATATTGTTCAAAATGTTCAATTTTCAAATGAAAATGGCATATTTACATTTTACATTATTTTAGTTTTGCTATATAAAATTAGGTTTACGCCAATTGCAATAAAAATATAAATCCCTAATTAATTAAATTATAAAAAAAATTAATTATAAAAAAAATGCGTCACGTTATACATTTTCAAAAGGAAATTGAAATTGCATGGCCAATTAAACAGGGTTTTATTTAAACATAATAAATATGTTCAAATTACGTTAAAAGTGTCCGATTCACTTATTTAAAGAAATAAAAATAAACAACTTTAAAACGAATAATTAACAATTTCTTCTGAAGATTAGAACCATTTTAAAGATAAACTAATGTGGAAGAAAAAGATGAATGTTTATGAAATGAGGTCTTAAAAATAGAAACCATTTTCCGGAAAGCCGCTTTTTTGGGTATCCTTTTTGTATTCGCTGTTCGGCTTATATCATCTTGCTGAAAGGCCGGTTCATTCAGTTTCATTTCATAGGAACTTGGCAGCTCTAAACAGCAAAGTGCTGTTAAAGATAAGAGCGGAACGATTATCAAAACATAAACAAACATTCACTGAACGTGCTCCAAATTAATTTAATCCTACATTGTCCAGGGCAAAGCAAAATTAAGAAGAAACGTGCCCCACTAATATTATTGTATACAAATTAATTTAATCCTTCCAGGGCAGAGGAAAATTAAAAGGAAACTCAAATGGCAAATTATTCGGACTATATTAAAGGTGGTGAAATACTAATAGCGCCATCTTTGGACCATAAGGAACAATATATTCTGAAATGCATTGAGTGCGATAAGTATTATGACCTTCTGGAGTCACTTGTCTCTCATTCCATCGATCATTACCAGAGGAGAGCTGTCGTAGAAGATTGGCCCATAGATGGATTTAACTGTGATATCTACAAAAGTCACGATGCTAATGAAGCTGTGACAGTAACTTGCGAAAGTGTCGGTGAAACTGAGGGAGTGGTAAGTGAATAGTTGTCTTGTATAATGAGACGGTACTATGTTTTGCTTTTCACATTTGAAGGACCCACTGAACTCAATAAAATGGGAATGTGGGAAAGAATGTGAAAGTCCAACCATCAAAGAAGAACCAGGAACAGAGGACGACTTGGACTACAAAGCTGATACAGATGAGGAAATAAGCGGAAGTTCTGATGACACCAATTCTGAAAATATGGAAACAAGCTCTGGGGTATGTGTTGTATAAAATTGTATATCATAGAAACTAGTGGATAGTAGAAAAAAAGGAAACGAAAGTGCTCGATTTGTTACAAGAAAATACGATATTTATACATAAAGCAGTAAAAAACTTAATAGAAAAAGTGTAGTATACAAAAAGCCGGGACCATAACAGCTGTAACCTTTATTGAAAAAAAGCCTGAATTCAAAACTTATTTGTGATTTTTATATCTCCCTAAAAAATAACAATTATTTACGATATTTGCTGTATCGCTTAAAAATTACAATTGTTTTGCAATTTAAATGTTCCCCGTTCCCTAATAACAATCATTGTAGATTTTTTGGAATAAAAGTTAGATAAATGAGTTTTTCAAATTAGTTACACCATTTATAACTCAAAAACGGCTCGGTCGATTTTTTAGATTTGTTTTCATCGGGAATAGGATAATAAGTATTAAAATATGATATTTATCAATAATAATAAAAAACAACAATAAAAAATGAGTGAGCCTCACAGACATAAGGTCACAGTAGAAGTGAAACTTCTTTAATCGTTAAGCTGGTCATATATATTCACTGCGGACTGTTAATGGTACTGTTTAACTCTAAACGTGTGGTTTTCCCCGTATGACCAAACCATTTTCAATGGTTACTTTCGTAATGTTCGAAGCGGTTGAACATTGTCTGAGTTTTCACTCAGACTGAAATACCTAAGTTTTAACGAGTAACGGCTACCGCTTATAGAAGCCACCTCGCTCCATCTTGTTTGTAAAATATATAAAAATTCACTTGCTATAAGGATTTGATCAGAAACGTATCGTCGGAAATAAACCTCTGTGCAGAAAGGTAATATTGGTATTATAAAGGTAACGCCTTTATGAAGGAAAGAAAACTAAAATAATTCTTGTTTTATTTCCGGTTATATCAATTTGCAACGCAAACATTGGTCCTTCGCGAACCGGATACCTGGACTAATACTGATTAGTCCGAGGTTGAAGAGACGAGCCAGCAATATTAATCTCTTTTTTTGCACAAGGTCTTGGATTACGTCCACAAGTGAACTGGAAATTCATCCATCATCAGTATTGTAACAATAACCATCAGTTTTATCAACAACAACATCAACAACATCACCATAACCATAATCATTATCATCAGCTTCATCAGCTTTGTAAAATCAGTTAAAAATAAGGTGCGTATGTATATTCAGTTTTCTTTTCGGTGAGCAAATTTATATGTGCAAAAAATAATATAAAAGTGCCCCTTACAACGCCGTCAAGGAACAAGAAACGAACTTAACAAAAGTGGCATAAAGTGTTATGTTGTTGTCGCGTTCAAATTTATATGCAAATTTCGACACTAAAGCGGAAACCGGACAAATTCGTTGTCCTTTCATAAAAGCAGAGAAAGCGATCCATTATTTCACTTTGTTGAATTTTTAATGTGCTTGGTTTATTTATTTCCAATAAATATATCTAAATTTAATTTGGCTTTGTTATTTGCGCGGATGAACAAAACAACAACTATTATAATAGCCATCAACCACTTTATCTCTCAGCACATTCGCATTTATTGTGTACGTACTGCACGTACTGTGTGTGAAGTACTTACAAAGTAATTGGTTTTAATTTTGCAATTACTTAACCCTTGTGTGTTACATTTATTTTATGGTAACAGCGGTTGTTCTTTCGCGGTGCTAATCCTGAATTGAAAATTAGCATTGAATGTTTTGAGACATACCATTTAAATATTAAAGTCAAAATTTGGATTGGGTTTCAAGTTGGTATTATCGAAACCAACATTGGTGATTGGTGTACCCTACTATCGGTCTTTCAAACTATCAGTAGGACGATGTAGTATTTTTGGGATTTTTTTCGAAATTCCAATTAGTTTTCGATTCTGTTTATTCGGAAACTACAACCGCACTTCGTGCACCCTACTACTGGTCCTACGGACTATTAGTATAAGAGGATTTTTTTCAAAAGTTCTGAATTTAATTTTGTTTCATCGAATTACATTCGTGCTTGGTGTACCCTACTATCAGTCTTTCGGGCTACCAGTAGGAAGATATAGTATTTTTGGAATTTTTTCAAAATTCCAATTAGTTTTCGATTGTGTTTATTCGGAAACTACAACCGCACTTCGTGCACACTACTACTGGTCCTACGGACTATTGGTATAACAGGATTTTTTTCAAAAGTTCTGATTTTAATTTTGTTTCATCGAATTACATTCGTGCTTGGTGTACCCTACTATCGGTCTTTCAGACTATCAGTAAGACGATATAGTATTTTTGGGAATTTTTCCAAAATTCCAATTAGTTTTCGATTGTGTTTATTCGGAAACTACAACCGCACATCGTGCACCCTACCACTGGTCCTACGGACTATTGGTAAAACAGGATTTTTTCAATTTTTTTCGTGCACCCTACCACTAGCTCAACGGACTATTGGTAAAAAAGGACCTTTGGGATTTTTTTCAAAAGTTCTGATTTTAATTTTGCTCTTCGAATTACATTCGCGCTTGGTGTACCCTACTATCGGTCTTTCAGACTAACAGTAGGAAGATATAGTATTTTTGGAATTTTGTCAAAATTCCAATTAGTTTTCGATTGTGTTTATTCGGAAACTACAACCGCACATCGTGCACCCTACCACTGGTCCTACGGACTATTGGTAAAACAGGATTTTTTCAATTTTTTTCGTGCACCCTACCACTAGCTCAACGGACTATTGGTAAAAAAGGACCTTTGGGATTTTTTTCAAAAGTTCTGATTTTAATTTTGCTCTTCGAATTACATTCGCGCTTGGTGTACCCTACTATCGGTCTTTCAGACTAACAGTAGGAAGATATAGTATTTTTGGAATTTTGTCAAAATTCCAATTAGTTTTCGATTGTGTTTATTCGGAAACTACAACCGCACTTCGTGCACCCTACCACTGGCCCTACGGACTATTGGTAGGAAAGTCCTTTTTGAGAATTTTTTAATTGTTCATTATATTCGGATTAGACGGAATTCGATATGACCAGTACCCCATTTGATTTTTTTATTAGGGCATCTGACGCCTTAATTAAATTTGAGGCTAAATTTCTAGCAATAAGGCCAGATTCTCATACGATTTTCACTCTCGAAATACGATCTACGGAATTACAACGTCTGTGGAATAAGGTTATCGGGACGTACGAAGATTGTCTGTCGTACATTACGGAAGGGCATTACGAGGGCAAATATGATGCCTCCTTTGAGTCTTATGTTCGGTGTCTGGGGTCAATAAAAGAACAATTGCAATTGTTTACTGATCCAAAACCAGATTTGCCGTTAATTCTGAGCCCCTCACTGGAAGAACGGGACCGCGTGTCGCGCGATTTCCTTCCCGTTGTGAACACCGTTTCTAGGGCATCATCTGAGGATCGTGCCTCAATATGGTCAGTTCGTTCGGCTGGGTCACAGACATCACAAAATGATCATATTTCGCAACGTGATCGAGTTTATGTTCATAATCTCAGTTTGCCTACGTGCGACACAGACGTGTTTGAAGGCGATTTTTTAACATGGCCAACTTTTCGGGATCTTTTTACTGCTGTGTACGTAAATAATTCCCTTTTAAGTGGCGTAGAGAGATTATGCCATTTAATTCGGAAAACCAGTGGAGAAGCACGCAGTATTGTTACGAACCAAGGGTTCAACCTAGCTTGGAAAGCCTTGAAGGTGGAATACGATAACACTCGTATTCTCGTGAATAACCAATTGAGGTTACTCTTCGACCTCCCGAATCTTGAGCAGGAATCATCTGGGGGGTTGAAAAATATACAGCGTGGGATAAATGGTTGCGTTTCGGCAATGGCCATTTATAACGTACCCACATTGAACTGGGATCCCATTCTGATATTCCTCTGCGTACAGCGTTTACCACGAAAGACGGTGTCTCTCTGGGAGCAGAGTGTGAAGGATAAGTCTGCTCTATCTACTTGGAAAAATTTTGATTCTTTTCCGACAGAGAGGATTCAAACTTTGACTTGTCTTCAAGACCTTAAAGGCCGGAGGGCCCAGAAGAAAGCTAGCGAGAGGGGGGTGAAGGCCCACTTATCGAACGTGGGCTCCTCGAAAACATTTTCAAGTCAAGCGAAAGTATGGGTGCTATGTGCTAAACAGACTCATTACCTACGATTGTGTCCTCGTTTCTGCAACCTTTCTGTCAACGACAAATATGCGATTGTAAGGAAACACAAATTTTGTGTAAACTGCCTTGTGAGAGGACATGAGGTGAAAGATTGCCCAAGCAAGTACAATTGTACAAAGTGTGGGAGGCGACATCACTCCCTATTACATAGAGGAAGTTCGAAAAATTCACCTCATGGGGGATGGTTGGGTGCCAACACTGAATCCAACAGGCAATATGGTCAACCTACGACATCAGGTGTACAGGGTTGCCCATATTCGACGGACCCATGTTTTTTAAAAAAAATCAAAGAAAAAAATAAAAATTTGGCGGTTGGCAAATGTAAATGTAAATGGTAAATGTTCCCTCCACATCAAGCGGACAAGCTTCATTTACGACGATGAACCGAAACATAAACGTCCCCTCTACTTCAAGTGGACAGTCTTCCTTTACGACGACAATGAATAGACAGGCGTGTCATACGTTACAGAATAGAACAGTTGCCTCCCACCGGAGATTAGGGCGCGTGGTTAATGTGTGCCCGGGCAGTGACGGTTATATTAGAGTTGCTGACGTTCATACAGAACAAGGTGTTGTAAGGCGGCCAATCACGAAATTAGTCATTCTGACTAATTAAATTGCACATTAATTTTCTTCTCAGCCATGGATCACCTACCTTTTGCCGAAACTGAATTGATGGACTATGATGAATCGACAATGTCCGACGAGGAACGAGGCACTGCATGTGTGGCCATGTCTACCGTTGTTGCTGGTCCAGCAACAAGTCCATCGACACAAGTTGACAATGGTGTTAGTGGAGAATCGATCGCCAAATGCAATTTGGTAATAGATAGCACTGGTCCAGTGCTTTCACAATCTATCGAAAAGGTACCCAATAACGAACACAGCGCTGCTCCAGCGCTGATGGAACCAATACCACCTCTGCCATTAGAATATAGCCCTGTAGCTGGTCCAGCATTACAGGAAGTTGTAGAAACAAAGAATTTGGCTCCGAGCACTCTCGCTGGTCCAGCGAATGATAAGTCCGCTCCGGTGCCAGATGTATCGATTGGGTCCGTTACTAAACCAAGGCGGTCCGCTTGCCCGGCCTGTAAAGACATTCACCACATTCGGGAATGTGGGGTTTTCAGTGGATTACCCATGCACAAAAGACTACGATTTGTCGTTAAGAACCGCATCTGCTATAATTGCTTAGGCCGAACTCATTTGGCGGCGAAGTGTCCAAGTCGGCATAAATGCAGACAATGCAAGGAGAGACACCACACTCTTTTACACCAGTCTTCGTCCGACTTTGTAAAAAAAATTTCGCTTCCACTAAGCTCGGGCCCTTCACGGGCATCACGTCCGAATCGTACCAGGGAGATTTCCCCTTCTACCCGTTATTCCGACCTTTCCCAGAAGAAACAGGATTCTTCTCTATGTCGTGTATCTTCGAATGCAACAAAAATAGGGTCCTCTAGACAGCTGTCAAAGTCGAGTGCGGATAACCCGCCGGCTTTAAAACTTATTCCTCGCAATGTTGTGCGATTGCTGCCAACAGCTGTGGTGCACCTTGAAGCACCAGGGAAATATATTCCGGTCCGGGCATTATTAGATTCTTGCGCTGAAAACAGTCAAATCTGCGGTTCTCTAGCTCGGCGACTGAAGTTGCCAATAACCAGAATTAATAACGATAATTTCTGCCAAATACGAGTGATTTCGTCACTGAATTCGACCCATAGACTATCGGTAACAGTAAAATTGAGTGCAATGGGATCATTTCTGGTTCTGTCGCAGAGCGCCCCGGAGGTCCTCCGGGAAACTTATGAAGCGTTCAGTCTAGCAGATCCGGAATTTTACCGGTCTAGGCAGGTGGCTTTGGTGTTGGGTGTAGATATACACGCAAATATTGTGAAAGGACTAACTCACCCGATACCGGGATTTCCAATGCTCCAGTATACTTTATTCGGCTGGGTGGTCACAGGTATATACAATGAATCATAAGGTGTATGCCCCTTATGGTCCAGCTCACGATGATAATAAAAAATAAAAAAAGAAACTGAATTATACATAGCCCAATATGTGTTTTGTTTTGTAGAGACATATTTGATTTACTTTTTAAGTAGTAGCCCTTATGTAAGCAATATTTTAAGTAGCAACGGGATGTTGCAAGGTGGCCGGCAATGTTTAACTCTAAACGTGTGGTTTTCCCCGTATGACCAAACAATTTTCAATGGTTTGGCAACCACTTTCGTAATGTTCGAAGCGGTTGAACATTGTCTGAGTTTTCACTCAGACTGAAATACCTAAGTTTTAACGAGTAACGGCTACCGCTTATAGAAGCCACCTCGCTCCATCTTGTTTGTAAAATATATAAAAATTCACTTGCTATAAGGATTTGATCAGAAACGTATCGTCGGAAATAAACCTCTGTGCAGAAAGGTAATATTGGTATTATAAAGGTAACGCCTTTATGAAGGAAAGAAAACTAAAATAATTCTTGTTTTATTTCCGGTTATATCAATTTGCATGGCAAGAATCCAATTTGCTAGGTTGCCATCTAACCTGTGGCACAAATACAAGGATAATATGTCAGAGGATATTTTACACTAAATTCGCGTCAGTTCAAGAAATCCACATTTTGAGATGAATGAGGAAATACATAATCGGGCTTTGCTCTTGATCGAAGATATGTGTTAGGTCATGTGCGGTAGTTTATTGGCCAGATTAGGAATGTCAGCGCCAAATCGTGGAATGAATGACGCATTTAATCGAGAGTTGAAAAGGGAACATGAATATGATCGCCATGAATTGGACTTAGTATTTCAAACGAATGTACCCCTGTTGAATCCCCAACAGAAGGAAGTCTATGATATATTATTGAAAACAATTGAAGATGGAAATTATGGTTTATTTTTCCTGGATGCCCCTGGTGGAACTGGTAAGACATTCCTCATGCCAGTAATTTTAGCTACTGTTCGTGCGTGATCCAGCTTTGCGGTTTCAAGTGCAGCAACATTATAAGTATATTTTCAAACTATTGAACAACCAACTTGTAATATTCCAAAACTCTCCGCAATGGTCAAAGTTTTAATCATCTGAGAAGAATGCACAATGACGAATAAACGCGCATTCGAAGCACTTGACCAAACACTGAAAGATATACGTAATGACTCGAGATGTTTTACAGGCGCAATGATTTCACTGTCTGGCGTTTTCCGCCATACACTGCAAGTAATTCCAAGATCAACTGTTATCGATGAAATAAACGCTTGCCTCAAATCATAAAATCTATGGCGCTATGTGAAGAAACTTCAGTTGACAACAAACATGAGAGTTGCATTGCTGAATGATACATCTAATATCGATAATGGTTGAGCAATTTTGGCAACTAAGAAAAAAGATGTGGATGACTTAAACTTCGTAATTCAAAATGAAATCAATGGTACACTTCATTCATTCAAATCCATTGAATATGTAACAAACGAAGATGAGGCCACCAACTGTCCTATTGAATTTTTAAACTCCTTGAATGTGCCTGGTTTACCACCGCATATTTTACGACTAAAGGTTGACTCGATAATAGTCATGTGGTGATAACTATACTGATGATCAATGTGATTTACGAGACGATATTCAAAGGAAAGTCTTCATTCCGTTGATCCCAACCGATATGCCGTTTCATATTAATCGACATCAATTTCCGATTCGTATTGCATTCGCCATAACTATTAACAAATTACAAGCGCAATCCTTGAATGTTTGTGGTCAAAATCTAAAAATTTAATGTTTTTCTCACGGCCAGTTATACGTGGCATGTTCACGAGTTGGAAAGCCATCTGCTTTATTTGTTGTGTCGCCTGATAACAAAGCGAAAAATGTATATCACGTATTGCAACCCACCAATTCCCATATGATTTATTGCTAACATAATAGAAAATTGAATTTAATAATTTACTAGTAATTTTAAAATCATAAATCTGTTCATTCTTTGACTGTCAGGCGGAAGGAAGTTCGCCGGTTTCGCTACATATATAATATATTCATATGGCAAAACAACGTTTACCGGGTCAGCTAGTCAGGAATAAAAATTAGTCAAGTTTTATTTTTTTCTGATTAAATGTAAAAATCACCTAATGATTTCTTTTTCTTACCGCACTTAATAAGTGTGTGGTTTAATCAATATGCAGAATGGTTCTTAAAATAGTCTAAATTAAATGCGATAGTTTCCTAGGCATCCAAAGGGCTAGGACACAGACTTTATACCTAATTACATTATGCGACAGAAAATCAATAGAGGTTAGCCAAAAAGGATGTACAGTGATTGACTGAGAATTAATTTGTGAATTTGTTTAACCATATCGGTCCGCCTGCTTATCTATGTATTAAATACACATCACAGGTTGCTGTTAAATATTGCAGGATCCGGAACAAGACAATTAGGCAACACCCTACCAAAGTTTAATCACGATTGAATTATATGAAACACTCATAGGTACATCTTTTGTGTGTCTCTGAGTTGCGCTTTGGTTGCGGATTGGTTTCTAGAGCTCATCTTCAGAGAACTGAAGAAAGTGAGAACTTTTGTTTATTTCCCAACATGTAAACTTCCGACTCAGGTATCATGAATGTGCGTAAGTATAAAGCCATATAAGCAACAGTTAGGCTTCTTTTTCCAAAAAGTCTTCAATAACTATTATTCTGAGTGATTTAATAAAAATCGAAAATAAATAAAACCACAGCGAAATCGGGTAGTCATCAATGTTTTAGAAATATTTTTAGCACATTTCTTTCACAATGATTTTTTAGTTCAAGATTTCAAGAAACGATAAATACTGTAGAGGAAAATGAGGACACTTTTTCATAAGATTAAATGATTAATTCAAAATTTTGTATAAGAATTTTCATTGGAAAAGGCTTGAAATTAGGCTTTGAATTATGTGCAGCCTCTTGGAAAATATGATATTACCGTTTCGCCCACTATCGTATTTTCTTTAGATTTGTTGTAAATAAATTTGTCATGTCTCGTTTAAATTTTCAGCCCACAAGGAAATCACGTGCCAAATCAACTTCTATCACCAGCAGTTTTATGAAATCAAAGATAAATGTCAACGCAATGATATCAGCATACAGAAAACAACCCAGGCTATGGAATAGTAATATTCCACACGTAAAGACGCATGAGAGACATAAAATATTGCAAGAAATTGCAAAAGAACTTAAGGATGAGATCAATGTAGACTTATCTTACGCTCAAGTTGGAGCAGTTATTACGCACATGCGATGTACATATAGAGTCAAACTGAAAAGTACAAAGATAAAGAAAAATGATGCCAAGACGTGGTACTTAGAACAACTAAGTTTTTTGAGACCTTTTATGGAGGATAATTCAATGGCAGTTTTAGATTCTGTTCATCCCGACTTGTCACGGGAGAATCTTATACAAGTGCTGGGAATCTACAATAAATATCCTAATCTTTGGAACACCGGTTTAATTGAATATTGTTGTGAAAATAAACGTATCGAAGCTTTTGGCCGAATGATAGATGATATAGAATCTGATGTTGGTCTAAAAATCGATTTAAATACTCTTAAAGAGTATGTAGAAGCAGTTCACGCCTGCGTCGCCAAAGAAAAACAAAAAGAAATGGAGAATAACGGAGCTGAAAACTGCTCCGAATACTATACGCACATGAAGTTCCTGTATGATCACGTTGGCCCCTTCAAATGTGCCGAATGTGATCGAAAGTTTAAGAATCCTTTAACATTTAAAATTCACAAATCTCAGCATGATGGTTCACCAGCGCTAATTTGTTCTCTTTGTCATAAGGAATTTAAAATGCTGGGCACATACGCTGCCCATGCCAGGCGACATATGGAAGATTTGAAAATAGAATGTAAGGAATGTGGGAAACGCTTTTTAAGTGCTTATCTTCTAAAGATTCACATGCGTTGTCACACGGGAGCGAAACCTTTCTGTTGTGAACTTTGTGGCACTTCATTTCGCCACGTTCAAACATTCAATATACATAAGAAGCGGCATGAAAAGAGGTACATGCACATCTGCCCCATATGTTCTAAAGGTTTCATCACAAAGTCTAGTATGGACGATCACGTGAGGTCACATAAAAATATACGAGAATTCTCATGCAAGACATGCGGCAAAACATTTATAAGGAAAAAAACACTGTCACAGCACGAAGTGACGCACGATGATGCTCGCAAGCACGCATGTGCGCTATGTGGGAAGACGTTTAAATTAAAAATTGGCGTAACCCAACACATGAAAACACACGGCAGTATTGTCGAGGGCAATATTTAATTATTCGTAGCATAAGGAACTATTTATTTATACATATGCATCCATGTTATATATAATGGGAAATCGAAGAACTCTGTCTGTTATAAATATAATTTTTTCAACACTCTAGTCATTGATTTGTCTTTGATTTTTAGATTATTCATAAATAAAAAAAATATGTGTGGACCCTGGGTTGACAAACCTTAGCGGATTTTCGGCTTGTGGACGACGGGAATAACTTTGCTATTGCGGTCCGCTATCTTCTGTTCAGACATAGAGAATGAGCGAAGTGTACACATTCTTGTCTAAATGGGACTTTATATTCTTGTACCAGTAACTACTTTAATACTTTGTGAGAGACAGAATTTCATAGCAACTTTCGCGGCAATGTCAATATGTATGTAATGGCGCCCACATGATTTTTTGCGTTATGAGTTGTACCAAGTTGTGGTCCGATTTTATTGAAATTTCATGTTTTTGCTCACTTGTTCAATGGCGAAGAATAGCTGTGGAAGTGGCGTTAGATTGGGTCGCAACGCAAGGTTCCAAAAACGTTTTATTTTTTGTTTCGAGCAAACATAATTATCTTTTAAGTTCAAAGTAAAAATTCAGCTCTACAAATAATTTTTATTTTGAACCCTGAGTTCTGTAACATAAATCATTTAAGAACAAATTTAAAAGTCATTCATAGCTTATCAATTGAGACCTGAGTTAACGTTGAGAAACAAATCGGATTAACGGTATACCAACGCTAGGATTGTTATATGCAAATGAAGCGTTATTGTTCCTATGAGCTAACAATTTTCCTTTTAATGTTTACGTTGTAATACAGATCCAACAGTTTTCAAAACTCTAACAGAGGCTCAAACGATGGCAGCGGGTATATATTGGGTTGATCGGAAAGTTCGTTCGGCTAATTCGTTAATTCACCAACCTCTATGTGTGGGTGCCTCTTTCTCTCACCTCACACTGCTTTGCGGACCCGTCAGAAACTGTCAGAGATTGAGTGGGAATTTTTATCTCACTCACCGTACTCCCCAGATCTCGTCCCGTTGGGCTAAAACCTATCTCGCAGTCTGAGCAACCACTTAAAAGATTTAAATTCCCATAGCGACGAGTACAAAATCGAATTAAACGCTTTTTTTTCAGAAAAACCACGCGAGTTTTGTGAGAGAGAAATTAAAAAGTTCCCAGAGAAGTAGGGTAGAAGTTATTAAAAAAGGGGAGATTACATAATAGATTAAAATATTTGTATCCTTCTACATAAATTTGTAAATAAATTTGTTTTAAAAATTGAACGAACTTGTTATGGGTCGCTGCATGGCGCTACGCTATATGAGGCCGACTAGCTCAAGTTCGGTTATTTCCTCCAAGGTGTGAATTTCTCCCAACAACGTAGCCCTATCGACCCTTACAATTATAAGATACACCAACAAGCAATTACTATAACACAACACACCACTCGAAAGGAAAGTCGTTGCCTTCAGCCGCCCTTTCCCTGCCGTAGCCGCAACACTTCCTCGTCGTTTCACGCAGCCCCTTATTTCCGTCACTTTTCACTTACCTTTTTACATCACCCCTATCAATAATCTATCCTAATACTTTAATTTTTTTCTATTTCAATACATAATTTATTACAAAATTAAATTCCTTAAAAAAAACTATGCTAATAATTTAGTTTTAAGCACAACTTTTTTTTAATCTTTTTTAATAATTTATAACTATAAAAAAAGAAATCAAAGATAATAAATAAAATTGAAATTAAAGCGAAAAGAATATCAATATTTAAAAACAAAAAAAAAAACAAAAAATTAATCAAATGCAACAAACAATGAGACACAATAACCTAACGTCAAAAAGTAAACGATACACGCATTTTATTTCTATATTCGTGGGTAGCATTAAACAAACTGTAATGTACTCACTTCCCCCTACTCACAATCTTGTCTACTACCGGGAAACAATAGCTATCCGCAGTTCCTAGGCTTGAGGGAGCTCCCCGCAACGAAAATTAAACCAATGAACAACAGCAAGGGACTGGGTACAGGTGTAAATTATCGCACCCGCCAACTATAACCCTCCCGTTCATTGAAAGTTTCAGCACGAACAAAAATTTAAGATGGTTCAGTGCCTCTATGGTGGAAAAATGACACACCCTGGCGAAGAAACAAAAGGATCTTAGGAACAAAATGACTCTTAGCAGTTCTAATGTAATCGTAAAGAGGAATTATCTAAAGACCATTAATATAAGAATTTCGTTCGGAAGGGCAATTCTGAAAATAAAACATACAAATAAAAAAAATTACCTTCAGAAGTTTTGATGAAACCGCGAAATGTAATTATGCAAGGTATACTAATATAAGAATTACGTACGCTGAAATTCTAATCGAGGTGAACGTGTATTTTCAGAAATTCTCTGTTGGAATATCCCATATGTAATCCCTCAGAGTCTGCAGAATTTTTCACGCCCAGCACAAAAAATCTCACCTTTCGAGCCGTGAGTTGCTCTCACACTAATACGTTTCTGTTGAGACAGAAAGTAGCTTACGCGTATTTCTTCGACTCTTTGCCGCAACGGATTCATAGTGATGTGAACGTACGGTATCGATCTCTTCAACCATCTCTCCAGAATAGGAAGATTGTGGTTTGGCAACTCTAAAAAAATGCTATTTGTGGTTTGCGCAGCATAAAAATGCGAAAGTAAACAATCGTTCACTGAACGTGCACATCTTTAGTAGTTGTCCTCAAATTAGTCTAATCCTGCTTCGTTCGGGGTGCGAAAAATAGGAAAATTAACATGGCAAAATATTTGGACTATATTAGAGGTGGTGAAGTCCTCATAGCTCCTTCTATGCACTGCAAAGTTCAGTACATTCTGAAATGTTCTGAGTGCGAAGAATATTATGACATTTTGCAGTCACTCATTGCTCATGTCATTGATCACTATCACAGGAAGGATAATATTAAAAGCTGTTCTATTGATGGTTTTAATGCTGGTGTCTACAAAATTGATGAAGTAAATGAAACTGGGGAAGTGGTATGTAATAAGTTGACATCTTTGATTGACATCTACCAATGTTTTGCTATTTGAAATTTTAAAGGACCCACTGAATTCCATAAAATTGGAGTGTGATGAAGAAGGTGAAATGTTGGCCATTAAAGAAGAGCCAGAATTTGTCAGAAATATAACGAATGATTGCTTGGACTGCAAGATCGATACCGACGAGGAATCAAGCCAGAAGTCGGATGATTCTAGTTGTGAGGATATGGGAATAAATGCTAAGGTAGGTGTGAGTGCTTTAATTTTTGTTGGATCCACAATCGTAGGAAAACGTGAATTATTCACATAGAACAAAGATGACTACATTACGCTCATTCATTCATTACACATGATCTATTTAGAAATATTTCAGATGCAATCACAGAAAATCAAAATTTGTTGGGCTTTTACGACCTTTTTGGTGGAAGAGGCTCCCTTTGGATCCAGATGTAGGGGCTCAAATTAAAGATTTCCCCACGACGATTCCAAACATCTTATGTAGAGGTTTGTGTGATGCTCCAGAAATACTATAGAAGAAGCACTTGTGCACAAATCCCGCTGTATAATTATGTTATCGTTTTGCCACTATTAAAGTTACCATTCTTCTCAACGGTCATCTTTTGTTAGCATAGATTCGCTTTTTTTAGATCTTTCGTCTTTTGGACTTAGTCCGTTCAAGTGGCCAGGGTAAAGTTCATTTCATTTAATAAAACGCCATGACTCAGAGATCGCATTCACATCAGGAGTACTTAAGTCTATAATAATACTACATACGTAATAATACAACTAGCATAATAATATAAATAAAATAATAGAAAAAATAAACAAAATTAAATAATAATGGGAATAAGATAGTTTAAGATTTAAGGTAGTCATTTTAAATTAGGGTCAATTTCTTTAGAAATTAGTTAGATGGTACACAGAATTGAAATAAACAGACATTCTATGAATTCTAATAATAGATATAAATAGATATAAAAAAAAACAAAAACAATCAAACAAAACCGTAACATTCAAAATATTAGAAATATAGTATGACGAAGTTTTACGCTTCCAATTGGCAAATCTAAAAAAAAACTATATTTCGACATAACTTTCTCAACTAAAATCCGTAATTCTTCTTGAGGCTGGCATTTAATTTATACCTAGTTGAAATTAGGAGAAGCAGTCAAAATAATCTTATAACGCACCCAGACAAATCCGTTGAAGTAAGTTGAGTCTACGACGTCGCCCAAGCAGAAAATAAAATCCGCATCAAAATAATATGTTTAAGATGTTCGTGCTATTTTCATGAGATTACTTAAACAGGCATTTTAAATTTTTAATGATCTTACATTTCTAAATACTAATGGATGAATTTTTTATCCGGAACTGTTTTGAACTTGTTAGACAAATTTTTAAATGTCATCATAGTTGTTCATTGTGTAAGGATACTTACTTGTTTCTATGCGTACAAATGTTCGTTAAAATGTTATTAATAGACATCGTTTAAGGTATATAGGGTTATGAGCTGATTGATTTCCCAATATTTTCGATTTATAGGGCGATGTTAATTAATAAATTATTTTGAATTTGACCGTGTTTTTACAATACTTTACGGTCGGCATAAGAAAACTGTGGAGTTGAAAAATGTGTGTAACAAATAACCTCATATGATACTGTTTGGAAATATGCAACTTCCACATTACAAACTATTGTTTTTGATAAATATTGAAATATATATTCTTTCAATTTTCAGCTCACAAAGGGATCGTGTATAAAAGCTGTCTCTTTTACTAGTAGTTTTATGAAGTCAAAGATAAATGTCATCGCTATGATATCGGCATACAAAAAACAATATAGGCTATGGAATAGCAATCTTCCACATGTAAAGACGCATGAGCGACATCAAATATTGCAGGAAATTGCAACAGAAGTCAAGAATAAAGTAAATATAGAGCTAACATACACTCAGGTGGGTGCAATTATTACTCATATGCGGTGCACATACAAAGATAGACTGAAAAGTACGAAGAAAAAGAAAAATGATGCCAAAACATGGTATTTGGAACAACTCAGCTTCTTAAGACCTTTTATGGAGGACAATTCAATGGCGATATTGGATTCGGTTCATCCTGAATTATCACGGGAACATCTTATACAAATATTAGACATCTACCATAGATACCCGCATCTTTGGAACACTAGTTTGATTGAAAACTGTTGCGAAAATAAACGTAACGCAGCACTCGGCGGAATGATAGAAGATATTGAATCTAATGTTGGTTTGAAAATTGATTTAAATACCCTTAAGGAGTATGTAGAAGCTATACATTCCTGTGTCGCCAAAGAAAAACAAATGGAAATGGATAATAGTAGAACGGCAGGCAGATTTGAATATTATACGCACATGAAATTCTTGTACGATCACGTTGGTCCCTTCAAATGCTATGAATGTGATCGAAAATTCAAGACCGCACTAACATTTAAGATACACAAATCTCAGCATGATGGTTCACCAGCTCTAATTTGTTCTCTTTGCAGCAAAGAATTTAAAACAATCGCTACATATGCTACTCACGCCAGGAGGCATATGGAAGATTTGAATTTAGAATGCAAAGAATGTGGAAAACGGTTTTTGAATATTTACGTTTTAAATATTCACATGCTCTGTCATACGGGGGCAAAACCTTATTGTTGTGAAATATGTGGTATTTCATTTCGGCACATTCAATCGTTTAATAGACACAAGATGCGACATGAGAAAAGGTATATGCACAGCTGTCCAATATGCTCCAAAGGTTTTATCATAAAGTCCTGCTTGGACGATCACATGAGATCGCATAACAATATTCGTGAGTTTTCATGCAAGGTATGCGGTAAAATGTTTATAAGGAAGAAAACGCTATTACAACATGAAGTAACGCACGATGACGCTCGCAAGCATGCATGTGTGTTGTGTGGGAAGACATTTAAGTTAAAAATTGGAGTAACTCAACATATGAAAACACATGGCAACATTACAGAAGATAATAGTTAAACATTTATAGAATAAGAATAAATTTATGTATGCGTATGTACTGTGTACGAAGCCCGTCTATTATTGAATACAAACATTTCAATATTCTGGTCAATATTTGTGTTAAATCTCTGGACTATATTAATTTTTGATAATCAACTTATTGTGGTAATTTAGTAAACTTACAATGTACTGAATCTGCGTGGGACTGACCAATCTCTTCAATATACGTATGGAAATGGAATCTTCGGCATGTAAGGGAGAATTCAAGATGATTTTGGAATTGTCTACTTTACTTTACCGCTGAAAGGAGATGGGAAAGCGGGGATAATGCGAGGTACTATAGGTGATTTCTTGATGGCTAAAATTTCTCCCCACCTCTTTCGGATGAGGTGTTTCCTATTCCAATGCATAATCGGATTCAAAGAAGTACATGGTTGCTCAAAAAAGCGCCATACTTTAGGAAGTCGTACTTACAATAATTTAATTTATCGGTATTGCGATTCCATTTTTGTACAAACAATAATATAATAATTAACACAATATTTATATAAATTGAGACAACCCGTAGCGCGATGGTTGCTACATGCGACTATTATTTACAAGATCCCGGGTTCAATCCCGCTCTCATTATTTGAGCGGTGTGAACCTCGATGTGCCTGACGACCACTTTGAGTAATCGTAAATGCTTCTCAAACTGTGACATTCGGAACCGTCGTTGAATTGTAGGTTCCGTTGAGCGGGTGTAAAAATAGAACGCATTTAAGCTCACTGAATGTCAGAAGCTTTTTCATATCTCATTCATGGAACGCAAGGGAATTTGTAATCTGTATATATAAAAATCAATTGCTGTGCGTTAGCTCCAGAACGGTTGGACCGATTTGGCTCATTTTGGTCTTAAATTATTGGTAGAGTATTCCGGAGGGTTTAAAAGGTTTTATTTGAAGTGATAGATGGCGCTGGAGATGAGATTTTTGCAATTAATTTTTTTTACCACATTAACATTTTGAAGGCAAAACAACGTTTGCCGGGTCAGCTAGTTATATATATAAACTCGTGCTGAAATCGCTTTAGACAATGTATTCATACGTAAAATTAATTGATATGTATCGTATATCTAATTTAACGGTAATAAATTTATCTCAGTGCAGATGTATTTCAACTGCATTGCTTAATATGTTTTCACAGGATCCTAAAATACGTTATTCACAGCAAAACAATTTTATTTTATTTTATTATTATTATTATTATTTTTTTTTTTTTTTGAAGTTTAGATAAATATAATGCGAAACTCTCGAAAACTTAATAAATAGCTCTTAAGCCGATAGCTTAAAAAAGTGAAAAAATTGAAATTTAAATTTACTTTCGACAAGGCATTTAATTACCTTTATTTTCGTAAACATAAATCGGCTCAGTATATCCGAAGATAATTACAATTAACCGAACTCTCTCACTCAAACAAAAAACGCAGACAAAAAATGGCAAACTTAGCTATATGTATATCAAACACTGCTGTATCTCGGATTCAGCGGAAAATTTCACATAAGAAATTATAGTCAAAGAACATAGGTCAGAATTATTGTGATCTATTGCTATTAACGGATGGTTTTTAATGGTAAAACCCCAAGATGTAATAAGAGAGGTACACAGAATTTTACGAGAGTACTCCAAGAGAGATAAAACGGCAATCCCAGCAATCGAAATTTGGCACTAAATTCACTTGAAACTGAACATTTCCGACTACGTAACGTCTTAAGGGTTTGCAAAATTCAATTGCAACTCATTTTGTTTTATTTTTATTTATTTATTTATTTTTTAATGTGAGCTGTAAGGTTAAGTTCCTGAACTATGCCGTGGTCAGTGATATTTAGATAACCCTTGTAATGTTAGTGAACGATTTGCGCAATGACAACATTTAGCTTTGGCGCAAATTTCGAGCAAGCGTGTTTGCAGGGATTAGGTTGTGTTAGTATTTGCCACTCATCCAAACTTATTTACATATATTCGACAGGAAAGTTTTTTATTCTGGATATTGATGCACAAACTACTCGCTTATTATCTGTGGAAAAAATTGATAATTGTAGACCTGTGGTTATGGGCTTTATATAACCTTCGGGCAGTAAACGTCCGTTTGTGAAGATAATAATCCAAGCTCGTCGGGCATGTATATCATGATACCGTATTCAGCTAATCCGGACCCGCCAAAATCACTGGAAACAGAGGATGTGTGGAACATTTTACATATCCTGAGCGGAATATCAGTGTGCAGCAAGACCAAAGGCGGCCGTGTGGAGCGTCGCATATATCCCGTTTGGAACTTCGAAGTGCCGTAAGATCAAATTGCTCTGTGAAGGTAGGGCTTCTAGAACAACAGGTGGAGCTGTCGGGGTTTCAATTTCAGTTATTCGACCGTTGGAATTTGTGGTCTCCTACAGTAATGATTCGCGGCAGTTTTTACTGGAGCGATAACGGGCATAATAGAAGAAATCTGCTCTCCTTGGGGGAAAACGTGCAGCTCTGATTAAATTAAATTAAATTGAATTAAAGAGTATGGAATCATTCGCCCCCCATTTCCTCAATTTAAATCTGGCTGCGGCTAGTGCTGCAATCAATTGGACCAGAGCTCTTAATATAGTTTCCGTGTCTTGGGTATCCAAAAAAACATCAACTAGGAACGTACACTGACGAAAGGGCTGCCAGAAGGAATTCTGCTTCGAAATCCCAACAATATCCGATTAGTCAGAATTAACATCAAAATTTATTGCTCATATTCTTGAATGGGTATAATTAGAGCTTCGCAATAAACGATTTTCTGAAGTGACGCAAAAATAGGATTCAACTATTTATCTACATATCTGGGCGTAAGCAGAGTGTGTGTTAGTCGAATTGCAAGGATGGCCCGACATGAAAAATAAAATTTTTTTAATTGAAAATGAAAGGTTTTCAATTGAAATTGAATTTTTTTTTTCAAAAATTCAGAACTTATCAACAGAAAATAAAAATATCTATTTGTAATCCAAAATATATTATTTGAAATTAAAATGTTTGATATGAAATTCAAAAGACATCAAATGAAACACAATAGAAATTTGAAAGATAGCAGTTGTAGTTCGAAAAATAATTGCATACCCTATTCAATGATGTTGTTTTTCACATCTTTAAAGAGATGCGACCAAACTGAAAAATCGAATACAAAATTGAAAGATGATGAGCTTTATTATTAATAACTATAATATATTACAAATGTATTATTACTTCATAACATTATAATAAGATAATTAATTATTATATAATGATAAAATACATGTTTTTAACGTTGTTACCATTACTATGTGATTTAAAAAGAATCGGTTTGACAGAAGTGTCAATGGCATTTGATGGAATATACTTTATTATATATTCTGTATATATAGCAATATTTAACTTACTATATTTGGGTCACTTACAAAAGGAAATGCCTAGTTCAAATTCATAAAATTTTGTCCTGACCCTTATATTTTCGATACGGTCCATTTGCGAGGATTACCCAAATATATAGTGTCAATTTTACCTATTATTGTGCAGAATACATTGTGGTTGAATTAGACCAATAATTTTTGTACAGTTCAAATGGCGACTTTTGAATATCAATGGACGTATTTTGAATTTCTATTGATGAACTTTGATTGAACCTCAATGGATGTATTTTAAATCTCAATTGATGTCAAAAATTTTGATTTTCAATTGGTATCTTTCGAATTTCAAATGTAGTTTTTGAATTTCAAAAATAATTGTTGACACTCAATTGATTTTCTTCCAACTGAAAATCATGTAGATTTTCTGCTTGAGGCAAGATTTGTTACCTGCCTGTATGGTCTGATTCCATAGTATTTTATTTTTGGATAATAAGTCTACCAAGAAGTTTTCACGAGTTCCTTTTAAAATAAACTTGGGATATCTAACCATCAGCGCCGAATAACAAATTAACTGGAAGACATGCGAACAAATTAGAATGTAAATTCAACTGTAATGTGAACGACGGCAAATGGAAAAATAGTCGATAATTTTAATGCCATAGCGGCCATACCAACCCCAAGCGGTTTTTTCGTATGGCTAACTTCTGAGATTGTTGAGATTGGAATGTCTTGGATATTTCGTAGATATAAAAGATGATCCACAGAAGCAGCAGAATCAATGCACTGTTTGACACGCAATTTCCTGATGAATGACGTTCACCAAAGCGCTTCATAGTATTATCGTAGGATTCTCGTACAAGATTTTCCTCTCGGCAGGAGTTACGACCATGGCCACATTCGCTACCGAATCTGTTTTGAACACTCGGTTCTCATAGCTTAAGAGTACAGCGGGACAAGGGAAACAATTCAAGTCAGAATTTGTTGATTTAAGATATTGGGTGTTTTGTCTCTCTCTGTTATGGAAATTTGTCATAACTTTTGAAATAAGGGACATTTTGAATAGGCGCTTAGATATCAACTGGCGTTTCAATGACGTAACCTATAATAATAAAAAAACATGCCCTTGCTTACATTAATGTTTAATGGAAATTTTGAAATTCGAATTAGGCGTAAATACGTGTTTAAATAAGTATAACAATAATTATGAATAATGCCGTTATGGGCACAGAATTACAAGATCGCATTCGACGGTGTATACCTTTTAAAATTAATATCTCTGGTGGACAACAATTCGTGTGTCTGTAGCTCTTAAGCCCCGCGGAAAATGTTTTCCCCTGGATTGAAGGACTAAAAAGCGATTGTAACTGCTTATGAACGAGGAAGCGTCTACTATCGTTAGTCTCGCTTAATGCTGCCCAAGCCAATGCAAAACTAACATTGGCGAGCGGAAATTTGGTAAGAATAAATGTAGTTAGAGGGGTTGACCTGCTCGAAAAACCAAATCAAATAACTATCCGAAAAATTAAAGAAAAATATGAAAAGCTAATGGCCCTTAGGAACTTCAAGCTCGTATCTTTAGTGCAGGAGTCGAACACAAAAATATGGAAAAAATTTAAACTTGGCTTTACTAGTAATAGCCAACGTGATCCCGGCAACAACTTCCGTAGTTATGCACACGACTGCATTTTGATTAAAATCCATGCTTCGATGGCGGTCCAAAACTAGCCAACCTAACAAAGAAGACAAAAAAAGTTGCGAACAATTTTCTTTATTTTTCAACATAATCTCCTTTTAGTACAATACATTTTTTCAGCGATATTTAATAGCTCCTATACCCTGTTGATAGTAAGAACTGTCAAACTCCTTCACTTATTAGGATTTTTCACTATGTAAGTTTTCGCATGCAATAAAGCTAAAATCGGTCGTAATCGTAATTGGTTCATAATCTTCAATTGAAAGTAAAAAAAAAAGTCAAATTCAGTAAACGTTTCAGTAAACGTTTCAGATGACACGTATTTAACAGCTGACAGCCTTGCCAGACCGCCGGTTTTGAAACCACTAAATGAATATCCCTGTACTTGAGAACTAAAAAAAATATTGAATCTCGGTTTTATTTAAGTTATTTCATAATATTAAAATTGAATAAAACACAAATGAACGTTTGGAAGTTTTTCGATAGACTAAAAGAAAAATATGTAGCAAGTAAAACTTCAACCTGATATTTCTCTTTCCGATTGCTTTGAATTCAAACTACTTTGTTCTTCAACACTCCCTCTCAATCGGATAATCCAATAGTTTTGATAAGATTCATAAAACGGGTCTGATCAGTTGAATCAACAGTTTTTAGTTGAATTTTCTTTTGAGCAACATTTTCTATAACAAAATGATGTCTAATATCTATGTGCTTGGCCCGTTTGCTTTCTGTGTTCGAATCCATTCCAATACAACCGCGATTGTCTTCAAATATTGGGACAGAATGACTATTATCAATGGCATTCAAGTCTTCCATCACTCCTTTTAACCAAATAGCTTCTGTAGTTGCCAGACTCAACGCAATATATTCTGCTTCACTGGATGACATTGCAACAGTTTGCTGTTTTTTACTTCCCCAAGACACAGTGCAACCAAACACTCTAAAAATGTAACGGCTTACTGATTTTCTATCGGTTACATCTGAAACCCAGTCAGCATCAACATATCCTACTATAGGTTCATTATCAGGCTTGAACTTGAGTTTGAAATTTGATGTTCCTTTGAGATATCTTACAAGTCGCTGCAGATGCTTCAGATGTATCCAACTGGATAACATATATCCGGCCTAGAACAAAGCATGATGTACATTAAACTTCCAAGTAATTCTTGTTCTCTCGAGGAAGCTGTAATCCCTTTTCCATCGGACTTTTCACAGCATTACATTCTGCCATGCCAAATGTTGATACAACCTTTTTGATATTAGACTCTTGAGAGATATACAATTTGTCATCGAATTTCTGAATTTTCATTCCCAAGAAAAATGTTAATATTCCACAATCCGTCATTTCAAATTTTCTCCCCAGTTCCACTTTCAGTTTTGAAATAGTGTTCAATTTATTTCCAGCAATAATCAAGTCATCAACATACATTATGATTACTAAATCGTCTTCATGGGTAGGGCTTAACTTGGTGTAGAGACAGTAATCGTGTTTGGATCTGACAAATCCCAAAGAAATTATGAACTCGTTGAACTTTATATTCCAGCAGCGAGGCGCTTGCTTAAGACCATATAAGGACTTGAAACACCTTCAGGGACTGACATATATATGTCCTCTACTAAGTCTCCATGCAAAAATGCTGTCTTGACATCCATTTGATGAAATATGTAATTTCTTTTCACAGACAACACCACACGTATAGTTGTTAGATTTGCGACAGGAGCGTATGTTTCGTGAACATCCGTTCCAACTTTTTGTAGATATCCTTTGGCAACACGGCGTGCTTTATATTTTGTAGCATTGCGATTCTCGTCTTCTTTGATTCTAAAGACCCATCCAGACTTCAATATTTTTGCTTTTCTAGGCGGTTCAATAATGTTCCATACATTGTTCTTCGTCATCGATTTCAACTCATCCTTAATTGCGTTGTACCACTTATCAGCATCTTCGAGACTCGAAATATTCTTGTAACTAATTGGTATCTCTTTTGATGTAACATTGGTTTCCAATCCAGTTATGTAATTAAATAGTTTTGCCGGCAATCGTCTTTCCCTTGAACTACGACGTGGAGCAACTTGAACTGGAACCTTTGCAACATCTTGAATTTCCTCATCTTCATCCTCAGTCAGAATAGAACTATTTGCAGGATTAGAGAAACTTAAACGGTTATCTTCCACGGAATCCACGGCATCTACTACATCTTCATCATCTGATATAATCGACGAATTTTCATACACAGGATGTTCGGTAGCCACGATAACTTCTCCATCCCCCTCTTGATCGTTGCTTCGTCGTACAATTATATGATCGGGAGTTTGGGCTTCTAGCAACTTATACGGAAAACAATTTTCATCAAATTTCACGTCTCTTGAAATCATTATCTTCTTTTTCTCGGGATCCCATAATCTGTATCCGTTGGGTGCATATCCAACCATTACCATTTTATTGCTTCTTGGATCCATTTTCAAATTTTTGGTACCGGTTAACAATATACACTGCGGCAAGTGCAGCTTCACACCACATATTTCCTGGTATTTTCGATTCGATAATCATTGTTCTCATTTTATCGCATAATGTTCTGTTGAACGTTTCAGCGACACCATTCTGTTGTGGGGAATACGCAACGGTTGGTTCCAACTGTATACCCTTCAATTTGTACCAATCCATTTGTTCTTTCGATATATATTCTCTCCCTTGATCAATTGTCATCTTTGATATAGCAATCCCACTAAATAAGCTGGTCACCATCGCTTCATATTCTTTGAACGCCATAAACACATCGGACTTCTTCTTTATCAAATAAATCATTGCGAAATGAGTGTAATCATCAATGAAGCTCACAAAATATTTTGCTCCATTCCACGCTATATTTTCGAATGGTCCGCAAATGTCGGAATGTATACGCTCCAACACTCGTTTAGATCTTGCACGTGTATCATCAAAAGGTTCACAGCATTGTTTACCTTCAGCGCACACGTCACAGAAGTCCAATGGTTCCTCCTTTAAGTTGGCATTTTGGATTAAGTTTGCTTTGGATAACTTATCCAATCCACCAGCACCAATATGACCAAGTCTTCGATGCCACAGCAATGAATTATTTTTGTCACATGACACAGCTTTGTAAAGATAGGTATTTATTTTTATTCTTAGTTTATAGAGATTTCCATGCAGCTTTGCCGATGCAATTGTCTCATTGTTCTTATTAATCTTTGCACTTTCACGAATAAACTTTACGTCGATTCCGACCTTTGTCAACTTTCTTACTGATAAGAGATTGTCATGTAAATCAGGCACATACAACACATCCTTCATTATTAGGGGGATTCCATAGTTAGTCATTCCGTGAATTTCTCCATACTGTTTTGCAAAAACAGATTGGTAATTTTTAGCCACACTTATTTCGACTGGCACTTCCAAATCTTTTAGGTTTTTAAAGCACCATTTATCCTTTACTAAGTGATCACTAGCCCCGGAGTCCAATTTTAAATATAAGTTGCTACTACCATTATGTTTATCCGTTTGGCTGCCAATCATGAAACAAACAGCATTTTTGCTTGCGGCATATCCATCCTTTTGTCTGCAGTTCTTCGCTTGATGACCATATTTGTTCCATTTAAAACACTTCCCATTCAATTTTTTCGGTCTTTTATGATTTTTGCCAATAAATGCCATTTTCTGTTCTGAGACATCTTCATATCGATCAGATAACTTTGCATCCTCCGCTATCAGCCTTTCCTTGACCATGTTTAATGTTAGCTTACCATCTTCGATGCTTTGTAATGACGTAACTAACGGGTCATACCTTTCAGGCCATGTTAGAAAAATTGAACAATAAGGTCCGCATCTTCTATATTTGCCCCAGCCAACCGCATTTGACGGATTAAATTTTCAAATGCATTTATGTGAACCAACACGTTCTCACCTTCATTCATCTTCATTTTTGTCAGTCTTTTGCGAATTAATAGCTGATTGATTAGGGATTTCTTGGCAAACACTGATTGTAAACTATCCCACATTTCCTTCGCCGTATTTTTCTCTCTGACATAGCATAAGCAATCCGAGTGAATGAATCCTACCAGTTTATCCTTTGCCTTCTGATCGTTCTTCTTAAACATGGCAGCTGCTTCAGATTCCAAGGGTGGAGCGTCGGTCAGAACTTCCATTAATCCCAAATGGTCCATATGCAATCTTACACGAAACTGCCAATCATCAAACCCCGAGCCATTAAACTGGGGTATGCCGTGAGATTCTTTTGAGTCGCCCATAATCTATTGAATCTCAGTTTTATTTACGTTATTTTATAATATTAAAATTGAATAAAACACAAATGAACGTTTTGAAGTTTCTCGATAGACTAAAAGAAAAATATGTAGCAAGTAAAACTTCAATCCGATATTTCTCTTTCCGATTCAAACTACTTTGTTCTTCAACAAAAAAAATGTTTGGTTCGCTTCGTATTTTTTTTTTTGTTTCTGTTACTAATTCGTTGCCCTTCTCTAATCAGAAAATATCAAAATTATCGTTTTCCTAAATATATACAGTTTGTAAAAAAATGTTTTCAACACTATAAAAAATTAAAAGCTTTAAGAGAAACTCTTATTTTTATGTAAAGTAAATAACTTTTTTCATCCGTTTTTTTTTATTTATGTTAATAAAGATATTTTTAAATATTTTACATAAAAAAAAAACAAAATTAATTTCAAAGTTTCAGTAATAATTATAAATTAAAAAATGATTCAGGTTTCATGGTGTAAAATAAATGTTTTCAAAACTACTTTAAATTTAGAAAATGCTTTCGGAATATGTGAAAAAAATTTTTTTTTTGGCTGCTAATACTTCGTGTGCCTTCGTGCCTTCCTTTAGCATCAATTACTGATTGCAAGCGTCTACCATTGAATGGATCAGTTTTGATATATCATATTCGCCTGGTATTTTGGTCCATTCTTCTTTAATAAATGTTATTAACAGTTGTTTGTTTTTTGTAGACCTTTTTCCGACTTTTTTCTTAAGGTGGACCCACAAATTTTCTATTGGGTTTAAATCAGGGCTTTGTGCTGGAGTATCAATTACTTTTCTGCAATTATACAATAGCCAGGATCTACACGTGTACGATTTATGTTTTGGGTCATTATATTGGTATAATTTATATTTTAACATTTCAGGATTTCCTGGGTCTACAAAATCGAATTTTCGTGCACTGGTGTTCAATTCATTTTTTAAAATATTTAAGTAGACTTCTTTCGTCATTATTTCATCCAAAATTCTTATTTCGCCAACACCTTTGCTTGAAATACAACCCCACACCATAACAGATAATTTTCCGAACTTCACAGTAGGTATTATATTTTTATTTTCTAAGGCCATCAGAGGTTTCCGCCAAACTTTTTGTGGTCCATCGTGGTAATAAAGCATCACCTTTATCTCGTCGCAAAAAATAACATCATCCCAGTGCTCCGGAGGGAAATAAATGTGCTCCATGGCAAATTTATATCTTTTTTCAATGTTTACTGCGGAAAGCGAAGGTTTTTTTCCTGGCAACTCTTGAAAAGTATTGGTGGTTTTGCAGCACGTTTCGAATGGTCTGATAAGAGATACTTACTCCACATTCATTATTAATCTCAAGAGCAATTCCTCTAGTGCTGGAAAGTGGATTTTCAAAAATTTACGCTCAATGTACCGCGTGACTTTTCTTGGTCTGCCTGGTGTTTGTTTCGGCTCAAGCCTACCCTCCTTTTCAGCACGGTTAATAACATTATATACCGTCCTTAAGTTGAGGGAGAACATTTCAGCAATTTCTTTGTGAGATTTTCCTTTGTAATAATTGTAATACACTAGCTGTGTAATATTTTTGTCGAGTCGTCTTCCTGGCATTGTAATTATTTAATTCCGTGATCATTAGTTGTTTGTACGCGCTCAATTTTATGAATAAACACTACCAACTGCACTTAGCATACTCAAAACTTCATTTCTTTGTAAGTAATGTGCAAAAAACTAACGGTTCTTCTTTCTTGTTTTTTTTTTTTAACACTTTTTTTACACCACTTGAAGCAGGTAGATTTGTTTGTAGCGTTGTTGTTGTAAGTGTGCATGTATTTTTATTGCAGTTTCGGCACATTCTTGTCGACAACAGACAAAAAGACAGTTACATAAAAAAACAACAAACTAATAATATGCTTTTTTGTTGTTTTTCTTCATTGAAGTTGAAATTCCTAAAAAATTTTTGATTTGAAAAGATTTTTTTTACAAACTGTATATATTTGCTGATATACCGAAAACTATGTTCGATTGCATCAATATTCGGAACACGCTTGCTTTTTTCTCAAATATTATATATATACATATACATATATATATATATATATATATATATATCTACTTCACTGTACTCTTTTGAAAAATGTTCGCAATCTATGAAATACGTACAATTAAAAGTTTTCATACCCTTCTATCATAAATCAATACATATATTCAAAACATTACATATATTCAAAACATTCCAAAACTTGGCACAGACTAATATTTTATCAGATTGCAGTCAGAGATACTGCGTCGATATAGCACCGACCGTCCCGGTACCTCCCATACAAATCTATCGATTTTCTGAAATTAAATGTTTTCTCTGTAACTCGTATCTCGCTGAAACATAGTAAAATTGTAAACAATCGATATTTTTATTCCGGTGTTATGAACTTTATTGTATAAAGGTTATGTTAAAACTGAAAAAATGTGATTAACGAATATGAAAAGGAAAACCAAATACAAAATTGTGTCTATGTGAAGTTTGACAGAGAATTCTATTGACAATTATGATTTATTACTTGCCATTTCACAACCAACTTTAATCATATTTGGTATACGTTAGGCACTTGCTGAATAAATGTGCAAGAATGAAGATGCACAACACTACCATGTCCTTTTTGATACTTCCCACACAAATTGGCTGATTTTGCAGAATTCATACTTTTCCCAAAATTTCTAATTAGTAACTTAAAATTTTTTATCTCTGTTAAACTGGAGAAAATATCGATCTCTCGTCTGATACTTCCCATACAAATGATACATTCCTAGCTTTACATCTTGGCAGCAGTTGTACTGAATTCAGCCACACATTATGCGTTTGATTAATTTAGTTCTGAGAACGGAAATGGATGCGCGTGATGTTAAATTTCGTATTTTAAAAAAATTTTGTTTAACAGAGCTGTGTAACTTAACATTTTTTATCTCTGTTAAACTGGAGAAAATATCGATCTCTCGTCTGATACTTCCCATACAAATGATACATTCCTAGCTTTACATCTTGGCAGCAGTTGTACTGAATTCAGCCACACATTATGCGTTTAATTAATTTAGTTCTGAGAACGGAAATGGATGCGCGTGATGTTAAATTTCGTATTTTAAAAAAATTTTGTTTAACAGAGCTGTGTTAAGAGAGTTGATACAAATACTTGATTTTGACATATAAAAATATTAGGAACATCTCTCGATCCGTGATAGACATTTAAACAAAATTTACTTAGCTGGTAGGATGGTAGGTAGGTAGGATGTCAGGAACATATACGAGGGTAATTTATGATTAGATAACGATTCCAACAATGAAAAGGTTTATGATCACTGAGGGCTTCGCAGGAAAATTTTGTCAACCGGACTAATGCGAAATAATAGCTATTACTGTCTAGTTTAATAACATTTAACCCGTTTTCCACAAACAATTTTTTTGAATATGAAATTTTTCACAAAACGTTAACAATTCATATGTGGCAGCCGTAGGAAGAGAGTTTGGTTAATCGGGCTATTGCCAAATAATAGCTTTTACTGTCTAGTTTATAATGTTTAAACCATTTATTCAAATGACCCTCATTATATGTTTCTGTTTCAGCTGTAAATATTGTAAATTTCGTTTAATTGACATTCTTGCATCAGGTCTCTTAATACTAGTTTGTAGTGATTTATGCTTTAGCTAGTTAAAGTACGAATTTAACATCGCACACATCGTTTTGGGCAGCCCCTGCATAGTGTATCAATTTGTCGAAATTTTTCTTTTTCTCTGCAATTTTTAATTCGTGGGCTGCAGTAATCTTAATATTTATTAATTGTATTGCATTAATGTTTGATAAAATTCGAGCAAAATGATTACCTAATTTAGTCCGTATGTTCCTATGTTCGTATCTTTTATTCAATTGCACCAATTTAGCACACACCAGGTGTCTAATCAATTTAATTCTAAGAATTTAATTCACCCGTTTTATTAAAAAAATCGTTCTCAGTGAAAGACTTAAGAAAGTTATAATTTATATATTTTCACCCGGAGGAATGACGGTAAGCACCATTTGATACGGCAAAAATACAACACAAGGATAAAAATATTTAAAACACCAAGTATCTTGTGACCAAATACGTTTCATGACTTTCTAAGTCGATTGAGCGATGTGCCTGTCTGGCTGGCTTGCTGGTGGACACGATAACTACTGCAAATCTATGGAAGTTCTTAAAATTTGGCACAGTCTAAAATTTCCCAGATCGCAGCCGGAGATTGTGAATGGCTTATATCGGCCCATCCCTTCCGGTATCTGTCTTACAAGTATGCCGATCTCCCGATATTAAATTTCCACCTTGTAACTATTTATCCTTTATTTGCAGTAATTGAAATGTTTGTTCGTTGCAATGTTTTCTGTTTCCTAATAAAGTTTTAAAAAATTGATTGATTAACCACACCCATTTTGGTACCTCCCATACAATTGACCGATTTACTCCATATATTCTTGACTTCATATTTTCAAATCGGTTGCACTAAATTTTGTCGAATTTGGCACACGTTGAGCATTTGCCAAAGTAAGATCTCAGAATGAAAACGGATCGCATTGCTACGCCCATTGTGGTATCTCCCATACATAGGTGTACGACCTGTTTTCGGAAATTCAATCAATCTTATGTAGTTTCTAATTACTGGTTTGTAGTACAATAGATTTCCATTGGCTATTGTGTTGTTTTATAATTTTCCACAAAATCGATCACGTGACCACCACTTCCCTTCTGATGCCTCCCAATCAAATGGCCAATTTTAAGTCATATATTCTTACCTTCCCCTCAGACATTTAGTACTGCCAAGGTCATTAGAGTACAAACCAATCGGTGGTCCTTCTACATTTCGCAAATGATTGACTTCAAAAAGTTAAAATTTTGCATTTTTTATAGTGCTTTAATTTCGTGCACGAAAGGAAATCAGGTGAAGGTATATGTAAGTCAGTTCATCTGACTTAAATTTGTGCAATTGTTCTTCCTTTATTTTGCAAGTATTTTTTGATAAGAACTTAACGATTTACTACGTCCTTTCTGCCACCCCTTATCCCTTTACAACCAATTCAAAAGGATTTTGGGTGAAGGTACTCGTATATGTAAGTTAGTTCATCTGACTGAGATGCCTGTGTTGATTTTCGTCTAACTTTGGTCTGTAGAAAAACACAGAGTAAAAACGGATACGACATTTAAAATAAAATGTTTGCTGTAAAACAAAGGTTCGATTTGATAACAACTTTCTGAATTAAATTTTAAATATCTACAAAATCTTTGAAAGTTATAAAACACCGGCAAAATTTCTCTACTCTATTTAAAAGACTCGTACTGGTACATTACTTGTATTTGTGACTTGTTGTTGGTTAAAACTACATCAATCGTAGGACAATAAATCATAACGACTGTTGTTATTTGCAATTCTTTGTCTCCTATTTTGCGGGTTTGCGAAATTGCGCCATTTAAAAGGCAATCAAAAATGTTAAAAGACATTGGACAGGGAGCAATGAACTGATAATTGATTATTTTAAACTAAAATTATTTTTGTATTTATATGTAGCTCTTGCTTATGTTTATATTTTGCCAATTATTGAAATACGTGTCCTTTGCTGGCACAGTTCCATTAGTTTCGAAGCTGTGAACAATGCCCTCTGCCAACAGTGATGCGTGCGAAACATTTCCCCTTACCCTGCATTCGATGACCTCATAGGGGAGTTAGAAAGAGCGGCGCCAATATTTCACTTATTTATGCGGCCTTAAACCACTTGTTGTGAATTACTTTATAACATGTATAAAATATTTACTACGTATATACAAAAATATATATGTCTTCGTATATGTATGTATGCATGTATGTAATAATATTAACTCTAAGAACTCACATAAATTCCTATTTTCGTTTGCGTAAAAGTTTTATGCACAGAAATCTTTATGAACATTCCACATAAATGACATTTTCTCATACATATACTCATACTCATACATATATATATTTATATATACATATACATATACATACATACATACATATATATATATATATATATATATATATATATATATATATACATGGCGGTTATGAAAAATATTGCTAGCGGCATAATGAATTAAGGGGCGCACTTCAAATTGTGAATTGCTTACACTGGTTTATGTACACAATGATGTAATTTGTTCTAAGGAGTTCTTTTAAAAGTTTACAGCAGACTTAACTAAAAAATATCCGTCAAATTTGTCACTTTTAAGAATATCCATAATTTATACACAATTAGTTAGATCGCAAAAAAATAATAGTACAATACAATAGTACAAATTTCATAAATTTTAAAGAAAAATAATATCCCATATTTTTTGCACATCTTCCTGCTAACAGCAGAAAATCTATTTCATTTTGTGCTTCGAAAATGTATGGGAAAAAGAGAAAGAGACTCAAGAATGTAACGATTTAATGAGACAGGGTATAATACAAATTTAGAAAGGTCAAACAATATCTGTTTATTGATATTTGCTTACGTGAGACACTCTAAGTCCAAAATTGGAGTGGTAAGTTTGGGTTTTGGAAATCGACTACTCGTGTTTTTTACCATAAAAACAACTATTTTTTTAATCACAGTTTTTGAATATTAAATAAATCGAATATTTTTAATCTAAGCTCGGTTTTCTTTTAAATACCCAAAAATAGTAGTTAATTTACGAAGAATTGAACCAAATGTACAGATATTTTCAACCGTGTATCCATGGATTCAATTTGGTTAAACCGTATATTCACATTGGTATAATCAGGAAATATTTTCATTTTACAGGATTTCTGCGTTTGAAAGGATAAGTAATTCAAAAATATGAATAGCTTTGGCAAAGTTAATGGCGTGAATATCAGGTGGAATAAAATATTATAGTTACAGAGGCTATAAATGCTTTAATATTTAATTATTTGCTTATTTATTTATTTGTTTAACTGATGTGGTGAATATCGAAAAAAAAAAATAATCAACAATTTCAACGCCATGACTTTCATTTCGTCTAAATATTTCAAAAGAAATTTCATTTCAATACAACAGCAATAACTACTGGAAATGATATGTACTTCTCGTTTGGCACAGGGAAACTAATGAATTATGTTGCGACTTTTCACCTAGAATTGTTAGAAGTAGATTGAAGATGTAGAATTAAAATCAAACTAATTCTGTCGGCGATGTTTCAATTAACCTTTCCAAATAGTAATATATTAAGTTATGTTATCAAATATTAAGTTATGTTATCAAATTCAATTAAAAAATTTCGATATCACAAGAATATTAACAACATTAACGGGAGTGTCTGAATTGAGTATGTTAATTTTTACAATAAAACCGCATTTCAGGAAGTAGCAATAAATTTTTATTTAGAGATGAATGGAAAACCGAAATAAGATGAATAAACTTGATAAGAATCTGCATGAAATCTGTTTATATTCCCGAGTTGCGGGGCCGTAAATGTTCACTATAGTCAATGAAAAGATAATGTATACTATCTTAAACATATTAAAAGAAAAACAAGTTCAACCGAGTTTTTTTTAAATTAAGAAATAGAGATCGTATTTTTTGAAACATCAATTTTTGGATTATTCGAAACCCGGTTAGCTCTAGTGCTCTAGCTTTAACAGATAGATTCCCAAAAATTCAACACAAGTTTAGATAGACAAAATAATGTTTACTTCTACAGTGATAAGAGAAATTAATCAAATTACCTAATTTTCTTTCAGGGAATTTTGTTCAGGAATCCCCTGAAATTTTACGAATCGAAAAATATAAACGCAAATATTTCAGAAGACTAATTTTATTGATAGACGTAATCCGTACACATTACAGATCAGCCTTAGCCTTTTATTTTTATAAGATTGAAAAATTTTGAAATCGATGCTTACATATAGTACATAGTATTTTATATACGAGTATACTAATGTTATAGTATAGCATATACTGGGCAGAAAAAACATTGCATATTAAACATCACAATATTCACCACAACTACTCATGCAGTTGTTCTGCAAATTTGACTGAAACACCAATGAATTTAACATAGGGTTGCCATAGGAGGTAAGTATTTGCAATTTGACAACCTTCCAGCACTACTTATGTAGTGCTGTTCTGTAGTTCTGGCATTACATTTTCCAATATATTTCTCAAAAATAATTAATTTTTTAATTATAGTGAAAATATGATGGAAACTAAGGTTTTAAAAGCAGATTAAATATAGTAGTTTACCGATTCATATTTAGATGGTTGCATGTCTACATATTAGGTGTCAATATCCCGTTTATTTTAACTTAATACAGTTGTATTGAGAAATCATATCGCAAAATTTGTGTACGACTAATGACTTTCCAAGGGAAGACAACTTTTCAATGAAAGCAAAACTTTTCGTTACTTCAAACCATTTTTTCTGAAAGTAACGCTATTATTGCTATTTCGATGTAGTGCACTTGTGCTGGAAGTAGAAAATTGGCACACGGTGTTACTTTGTCACTAATGAAAATGTTCTCTCATTTGGATTACCTCAAATTTTTTTTACTGGGTGTATAAAAAAACATTGTAAGTAAAATATCTCTACAAACTGTGAATACAGAAGCAATAAATACTCCAACTTCTCAGAGAAATAATAGAGTCTGCATCTGACTGTTTAAATACAGTACTGAAACAAGTCTAAATGCATGTGAACATTATTTGTAATCATATGGAAATTTGTGCTTTTTTTGTTCAACCTTTTAATTTTTCTATAAATCAAATATTTATATTAAAAATTTGATTTTATTGTAAATATTAATTTGATAGTGTGTTCTTTTACTAATATTCATAATAAAATTGTAAATTTAATTGGTTATTGACTCGTAAGGGATTTTAGTAGTCAATAACAATTTTAACCCATGCTAGTTGTACTCCTTCAACAAGATCATCCTTAGTTTCGTACCGCTTTCCTCCTTTGTAGATCCTATGGATTAGCCAACCCCAAACATTTTCAATAAAGTTAATACCTGGTGAACAGGGCGGTCATTTTAAGATTTCAATATTTTGGCTAGAAGGGCATAATTTTGCTACAAGTGGCACAACAATATATGTATATGCTACTCATGGCTATAATTCCACTTTATTTTTGTATTTGGATGCTTTGCCATCATACATCAATAGTTTTGTAGTTTGAAACTGTCTTACGATCTACGATGATGGTACCTCAAGTCATTTTCCTCCTTACCCGTATCGTGAAAGTCGAATGCGAAGAATTATTCGATTGTCCTGGGTTGCTGAAGCTATATAAGTATCTGCTTTGTATTTTGTATTGCAGTTGTCTCGATTGTTAATGTAAATCATTACTACATTAAAACTCCCACATTTTTCGACTGGTTTCGCGATAAGAATTTTTTTCAAAGTGGTAATATTTCACATCCAATTTTTTGCAATGTACTGTCATAGACGTTAACTTTAATTTTATATATGTATATTTTTTTATAAGGTTTTGCCATAACCAACAACTGAATTAAGAAATACTGAATGTGGTTTTATTCTAGTAAACAGCGTTAAAAAGGTAATATTCTCAGTTAATCGCAAACAGAGAGTTTTTAATTGTTTTATATAATGCGCGTGATCTCCATAGAAAGGTTTCTATGTATATGGAAAATTTGTTTTTGGTTCTATCCTAATGAACCAAAGTGTATTTATGTACCCATCCAAACAGATGAGGGTATATACCACCATGACACGAAAAAAGTATAACGCATTGAAGGGGATAAGGTAGATCTTAGGTAGATAAAGGGCTAGGAAGCTGATGGACACGGTGACTCGAAGAAATCAATATCGATCATAACGAAGTAATGTTTTCTTGAGTCAGAATGAATGGGAATGAAAATGGGCAATATTGGTATACTCCTTCCGATCTCTCTCATACAAGATTTCGAAAAACTCAATTTTTCACAAGTACATACAATTTGACAGCACCTAACATTTTGTATTTGTATTTTGTATCTACAATGAACGTCATGAAATACGGGTTTCATCATTATTTTTGAAACGTCTACTGTAAGTCACTAAACTTTTGTACACTATAATAAATTTCTACGCTCTAATTCAAAAGTGGAGCTGGACGAACTAATCTCCACCGTTCTGATGTTTCCCATACAATATGTCGGACTGGACAAAACTTACTTTTTCGCCTATAATTTTGAACTGAAATAAGCTATTAATTTAAAATTAAACTAAACGTGTCATATCGGACACTGCACTAAAAACGGTCAAAAATGCATCTGCATAAGGTTTGAATATATCTTTCTACGCCCCTTCCGCTCACATTTCAACAGCGTTATTTTCAGAAGTGGCGCAGAACATAAGGGTGTCATAATTAAAGAAAACATCACGGCCACGGTCCTACGCCCACAATCTGCATAGCAACACCCCCGAAAACAGATTCGTACAGATTTTCCGCGCTTACAACATGGTAGTAAATGCAACCTGATTCTCACATGAAGATATCCACAAGGATTATAACATGAAAAAATATATCCAAGATGCTAACAGAGTCGGATTACCGAATGATTATACTAAGGTAGTCTTTATATCGAGCGGAAGAAAAGACAAGTGTAACCGAGCACAACGAAAGCTAGACGTCGCTAACCCATATACTCTAGGATAGTCATAAACTCTGGTAATCGCTACGAAGGCGAAAACAGCGGGAGAGCTAGGATAACGAAAGATATAGAGTTATGCTAGGAAAATTCTACCAAAAGGTAAAAAGCAAAGATTATGGAACTGGGATCTTTTTCTGCAAGAACAGGTAAATCGAATTTGTAATTATGTAATTATGGAGAGAGCATTTCTATAAGCTGTTCCGGATGGAAGCACAAATTTAGAAAGCACACCGATCATCGACAGTGGGTTAGGTTACCAAACATCGAACTAAAACGGAATCAGGATAGCTGTGTTACGGCTTAATAACACAAGGCTGCGGTTGCTGATGATCTGTCGGCAGAACTGTTTAAGGTCGAAGGCTATGAGCTTATAATAAGCCTGCATCGACTCCCAAAAACACACGACTAGGCTTCGCTAAAATTAATCGATTTATCAAAATTCAAATTTTCCGCTACAACCCCTAATTCGTGGACCGCAATTACTAAAATTTTTGTGAATTGTAGTACATTATAACACTTGGTAAATCTTACAAAAATTCGATATCTATATGTAGATGCAGTTGCAATGAATTCTTTATAATTTTGCACTCACAGGGTGTTTAGTAAAATTAGTTCTGCGAATGGAAATAGACTGCATTGCCAAGACACTTAAGAGTACCGATTTGAATAAATCAGTGGTCCATCAATAATTTCTAGGCGGAGAAATGCAGAAATTTATAACTCTGGTTCTTTTATTGTGTTTTAATTCAGAATACTTTCGAATAAGAACTTAACGATTTACCGCGCCCCTTCGGGCACCCCTAACACGTTTGCCTCAACGCAAAAATATGTTGGATCAGTTCATCTGACTAAGATGATTCGGTTCGGAATTGGTCATTAACCCCTAATCGATTAATAAAATTGTTCTACTATATGTGTTTTTTTTTTAAATAAAAAAACGAATCGCCATTTAATTGCTTTTCGTATATGTGTTATGTATGGCGAAAGTATCATTTTTATGGGACGTACCGAGCACAGTCTGATTTTCTTAAAATTTCATATTATTTTACATTCATGCCAACAAAATCCAGATTTTCACTCGTTGGGAGTACTCGTTCCACTCACGGCGAACCATAATAGAGCTATACCCGTCTTCATGTGAATACCAAGAGTGACTTTAACATTTGCTTGTGGTGTTATTTTTTTAATGTATATTTTTGTTTTTTTTTTTGTTTTTTTTTCTTTCATTTTGGGAATAAGCATCTTTTATTTAATCTTTGGTATAATTTTTGTTTAGTGGTTGTTGTTGTTTGTTAATTTTAAATATTAATTTTTTATGTATATATATATAGTATATATAGAATATTCTGACGCTATTTGTTGTTGTTGCTTTCTTTTTTGTTTGTTTTCAAATGTAAGTAATTCGCCTAGTAAAAATTAATTATTTCTACTGCTACATCTGCCACCAAAATGCAATACATGTTAATATATATTCTTGTGTTTTCGATTTGGATTTTTTGTTTTATATATATATATATATATATATACATACATACATATATATACATATATATATATATACACATATATATATATACATATATATACATACATATATATATATATACATATATATACATACATATATATATATATATATATATACATATATATATGTATGTATATATATATATATTGTAATTAAATATAATAATTTTAATAATATTAAGTAATAATTTATAATAATAATCATGTTGTTTGTTTTGTTGTTTCTTTATATAATTCATTATAATATGTTAGATATAATATATTTAAAATTTAAATTTTGGTATCTATTCGTTATTAATTAGTAATATACTTATTATTCCATAAATGTGCCTATATTTGTTGTTATTCTTCTTGTTGTTATTATTTGATGTTGTTTGTTGTTGTTGTTCAAGTTGGTGGTGTAGAAGTCACCGGCCTCATTAATCGCTACAACCATCAATATCCATCAGCAGTACCAGCAGCAGAAGTAGGGGGGGATATAGTGATGACGACAATGACGGACCGACCGACCACCTTACCAATGATCATCGCATTTGGCATTAGAACCAACCACCACTGCCAAGTTTTGAGCTTAAACCGCCGATGCCCTTACCGAGGAGATTACCGACGCGACCGGCCACAACGTTGGTAACTGCCGCTGCCTGAGCCGTAACATCTTTCGGCTGTGGTATTCTAACGCGTGGCCCATTGTCCTCGACGACACCCTCCTCTTCAGTGCCGTCGAGTGCTCTACCACCATCCTCGATAGGTTCGTCACCTTCGGCCACATCGGGCATGGTTAGAGCACAAGTCGCTTCTTCGGTAGCCATTCGCTGTGCAACAGTTTGATATGCTTTAGAATTTAGCTTTTCCTCGAGCATACCCTGTAGCTCAAAGTCCGAGTAGATCTTTTTGACGATATGCGATAGCGCCTGTACCTGAGCATAGTGGAGTGCATGATCCAAACGCTCAGAAAGCCAATTACAAAGCATATTAATTTGCTGCGTGTACCATTGTTCGAAGAAATTCAGAGTCCACAAGTCGTCGCCAATCTTGCCGCGGATCTGTTCCATGTTGTTGCGGAAAAATATAACATAACCTTGTCCCAGGTCCTTGCCCGAGCTAGAGACGTTCGTAAAACTGAGAATCGAACCAATCAGGCTACCTTCATCGTAGCGTGCCAATTTCGACAAAGTCGACTCTAGCACAGACATAAGTTTACCGCTAAGGCCTTGTGTCATGGCTACATTCGCTTTATCGAGCTGATCGTCAATTTTTGCATGAAATTTGTACAGATCAATTCCGTCAATGGTGGTCAATTTGAAACTTTGATTTTTAGCATTTAATATCACATTTACCATGGCACACATTTCTGCCGGCACGATGTAGTCGGTCGATGAGACAAATACAATGTTCTTCTTGAGCCATGCTTGGAATGAAGCATCCGTGCGGGCAATACACTGTTCGATCATCTCCGAGGCCATCATTTTGAGACGTTGTTCTAAATGCTGTCGAAATTCAGGCTCTGGCCAATGGAGATCACGTATGAAAGATTGTAAGGCATCAAGTTTCCAAAAGAGGTCTTCAGAAGTGGCACAACCATTGCCTTTGCTCTCCCAGCGCTCCTTCTCGAAGCCCTTGTTGATCGATTGGGCAATTGAGGACTCCATGAGGTCGACATACCGGACGACTAGCGGAGCGAATGTGTCGCGCAGGTGCTGATGGAAGCGTCCGTTCCGTAGATTGTCGTCAGCGCGTAGGTAATCATTGAGAATTTGAAAAAGAGGGAATGAATCCCATGTATCCGGTGGTTGTTCGGCCAGAACGCGGTCCATGTCAACGGCAAACAGGGACCAAAATATTTCGGCGTGTTCCACCAAAAGATCGCTAAACCAGGCAAAGGCCTCGGCGTAGTGTTCCTCGTTCTGCTGTTGCAAATCGACGCACAACTCTGCCAAGTGTATTAAATCTTCTAGTTTCTTCGCAGCCGGAACTGATACTTCGCCGCGCAGATCCTCTTCAATCTTTGCTTCAGACGACAGACGGGTATAGTTCACCAAGGCTGCGGATTCTAAGCTCTTTTTTATCATTTGCCGTACTTCTTCGGGTGGCACTGGTGTAACGATATCTTTCATGAGAACACGCTCTAATAGGGATAGCGTTGCTTTTAGGGCGCCTTCCGGCCGGCCGAATGGAAAACAGAAACGGAAATTAGTGATTTGATATTCTAGCAAAACGCGCAGACGCTCCTTGATTTCAGTGAACTTCTCTTTTTCTTCGTGTGTAATACTGCCAACACCGTCGGGTCGGTTACCATGGACATGGCTAGCACAGAAGGCAAAGGAGTAATGGATGAGTGTGGGATCGATCATGAAATCTTTTTCAGCACGGTCTAATAGATCGGAGAGGTAACAGAGATGACGATAACAACCACGAACGCCGTAGCGAGCGCAATATTCGTCCAGCACAAACACTTGGCCGGGACTAAACCAACCTAGGGAAGCGTATTGATCATTAAGGCGATATTCTAAAGCGAGATTTTGCAGCATCTTAAAGAAAATAGCGTGATCGAGGGAACAAGGGTCGGCACTAATGTAATCTTCCATGCCGTGCTTGCGCGCCTTGTCGGCGTCACCCTGAATTTTCGATATGGCCGAGTTTTTGTCCTGAGTAACTGGCGGTGTCGGTTTGTGTGATTGGCCAGTGGCGCGATACATTGCCATTACCCATAGACTGCATTCATTTTCGTCATCACAGGCAAAGGCAATACTATCACCCTCTCGCACAGCGTTGAAGAAAAAGCGGCCACCGTTCAAGTCGGAGCCAAACATAAGGCTAGCACTGGCTCCTTCAATGTAATCGACAGTATAGCCATCCAGTTGCATCATTTCCGATGGTTCGGATTTCTTCTCCTTGTAACTGCACATGGCAAAGGTGTACTGGGAGACTTGTACTAATACAAAATAACGTTTCTTCCACTTCTTCCATACAGATTTGCCAATAGCATACAAGTGACCGCAATGCTTCATGTTGGGTGGTTTCTCCAGACGACACGCTATCTTGATCCGCAGATCTTGATCCGGAAGATTCTTCGCCACCACCATACGATGCCACTCAGGAGTTTTCGACGACAAAGCAGTGGGCTTCAAGACCACTTTACCCAATTCTTTGTCTTCTAAAGCTAGCATACCAGGGTTCTCAGTGTACAGTTTAACCTTGACTACGGGCAATGGATGTGTCGTTGTAAAATCACCTTGTGTATCCCACATCGGTTTCGAGGCCTCGGCTTGGTCAGTTTGCAATTTCTCGCCATTCTCCACTTCCATGGTGCAGTAGACAATTCGATTGGGTGCCAGCGATTTCAATCCCTTCACTTCCATCACTATCACTTCCAATTGGAAGCTTAACACGACATCCAATTTCGAAAGTTGCGTAATGCCTTCCTCAGAGTCGCCCTCTAATTTCGAGAGCGAACCGTGGGAACGCAGAATCATCTTCAAAAACGAAGGCGTGCTATGATTATACCGTTTCAGCTTTTGCAGGCCGTACTTGCTATCCATGTTCCCTTTGGTCACCGGCAACGATTCCAAATTGGCCATCAATAAGTTAATGGACGACTTTAACTCTTCGATGTACAGAGATTCCATTTCTTTCAATACAAATTTTGGCATAAGTTTGCGATTCTTTTCCATCTCATTCACGCGCTGCATGCGCCCATCCAGTTCACGTCGAATGGCGGCTGCCTGCTCGTCGGCCGAGTCCAGCATTAAGGCATTGAATAATATCTGATGTTCAAACTTCTTGACACTTAGAATCTGTTGGAACATATCGTACAACTGCTCCTTGGAAAGAATTAGCTCACTGTTGAGAGATTGCTGGAGACGCGCCGGTTTCTTCGAGTCCTCCTCACCCGTGCCTTTCAAAATCACATCAAATTTGGCCATCCACGACGTGAGCACCGTGTCTTTGCTAAGTCCATCAATTTCCGGCAGCGAACGTACACGTTTCTCAATATTCTTGCGAAAAACTTCGGTAAAATCTTGAATCGAACACGACCCCTGCTGGACCATCTTTAGCACACGATCAGACTTTAAGAAAACATCATGATAACTTTGTACAGCATTGCGAAAAGCCTCGTCTGCCATGATCTGTGTTTCACCCTTGAGAAACGCCTGAAATCGCTGAGTAATCGAATCCAGTTGTTGCTTCGTGACTTTTGGCTGCCGTTTCGTCATGTCGGTAGGTTGTTTAGCATTAAAAGGGTAGGCAACGCAGCGCGAAACGAAAACATAGAGTTGAATGCGTTTTTTGCGCTCCTCCTCCTCTATGCCCGGCTTGACGGGACCACCCGATTCGTACTTGTCACTGGCCACAGACGGTGAAGGTGATATGGGTCGGGGCAAGGAATTCCCCCGAGACGATGAACCAGCGCTTTGATTAAGCGTTTCCTGCGATATACTGCCCGCAGCAACACTCGAATCATTAGCCGTCAATTCGTTCTTACTCGTCGCATTGCTGGGCACTGCGGTAGCTGGAGTTTTTTCCGTTTCTGCCGCTGCAGTGGCTGCAGTGCTACTAGCCGCCGCCTTGTGTGGTATATCACCATTTTGCCTAGCTGCCGCAGGTCCAGACTTGCTTGAATCGACAGCAGTGACAACTGCCTTCGGTTTGGCCAATGAACTTCCGCCTATACGGCTTTTGTTGGGCGGCTGCAACGGAACAGTTGAATCGTCATCGCCTTCGTCTTCACTGGAGCTGGGATCAATCATGTCCTTAACGGCTTTGCCACGTTACGTTTACCTTGTCGTCGTCCAAGTCACGTTCACGACGTAAGTAGTTCAAAGGCGATAACGGGTACTCTGCAGTGACGAAATAAGCAGCCAGCACGCAGTATATGACTGTAACACGAATACATACATTTATTTTTTCTATCAACTCGAAATTCAAGGCAAAGTAGAAAAATCGTTTAAACAAAACAGCGAACAATAAAAAAATACAAATACATTTTACGACAGCACAAATTTAGCTTGCGGAACAGTTTTCCCGTCTTTTACCGTAATGTAGTTGTATTTTTTGCAAAGGCTATTCTTTTATTTCAGCTAATTTTGATTCGCTATATATTTACTTTTCACTTGCAAACTTTGCTGCGGTCGTTAATGTGTGTGCGTGTGCACGCGTATGTGTGTCCTGGTTTACTGGTTAGTGTGTGTTTCTTCCACTTCCTCGTTTCGCTCTGATTAGGGGTGTGAATGTAATCAGAAGCAGACACAGCTTTCGTAATAGTGGTAGTAGTAGTAGAAGTCGTTAATTTTTCGCCATAGTGGTGGAAATGAAACAAAGCTATTCTCTGTAATCCTCTAATAATAAGAGCAAGGATGTCATGCCTGTCCCTCTACGCACCCAGGGTTGTATTTGGCGAGCGACACACAACTCTACTCTGCTACTGTTTGTGATATGGAATGCTCGTTCACATTGGCGATACTGTTGCAACTAAACAAACAAAAAATGTAATAGCAATTATGTTATTTAACGATTTTCATTCTTATCCATCCGTCCACATACAAAATGTGTGTTTGAAAACTTGTTACATTCCACAACGTTGGTGGTTGTGGTAGTCAGGGAGTGATTGGGAGAGTTTTTCTTTTATCCACATTGGAGAACTACATTTTTTATTCGCTTTTACCAAACTTTACTTTTATTTGCTTTCCTTGACTTCACTATAAATATTTATTAAATTATTTATAATTTATTGATTTTTTCTCTGGCTCGTTGGCACTGTTGTGTTCTTTCACGTTATTGCACTTCGTTTACAAAAATAATTTCAGCTGTTATACAAGAACAATAGCCGTCGACCGTTTGAAATATGGAATGTTAGCCTAATGCTTGCTCGCTCAATACTGTTCGTCGGTTATTTTGTTTCAATGGTGTAAAGTAATTTGACTTTTTAACGGTAATCATAAGCTTTTCGGCTCTCTCCCGCGCGTTCTCTCTTAAACTATCGTTCTTTCTCTCTCTCTCATACGTTCGCCCTCTTTCACAAATTCACTCTTTGTTTCAACCCAAAAAAGTAATCACTTCGCAAATGTTAACCCCCCAAAGAAAAAGACAGTTTTCCAGAGTTGTACAATATGAAATACTTAGACAAGTGATGAATTATTTTTAAACGACTTGACATTGAAAATGTAATACAAAGTGTACAGGTATGTGCATGGATGGGTATAATCACAAGTATGTGTGTGTGCAAACTAGCATGAGACAAAAAATAATGAAGCTTTGATAGAGATTTATAAGTACACACATACATATTATGTTAATAAGGTACTTGACATCGCCTAAAATGTTAAAGGGCGTACCTACTAAAAAATCAAGTCAAATTTCTAATTGTTTAATATAGAGAAAAAAATACAGATTAACGTAATTCATATAATAATAAGGAACTTCTCACCTAAATTGCAAAAGGGTGTAACCACAAAAAATCAAAACCAAATCTGATTTTTAATTGTTTATGATAAATTACAAAAACATCAATTAATGAAATTCACATATTAATAGTCAAATTTCTTATTGTTCATGATAAACTACAAAAACATTATTTAAGGAAATTTGGAAGGATTGTAGTTACGCGACATACATAGCTAATAAACCAAAAACGTGTAAGTACTAGAAAAACCATCTTAGGAATTTGCCTTGTTTAATTTCATGTTTTCCTGCGAATTTTGTCTGTAGCCCAGGAAAATTTTGAAAATCAAATTTGTATTGGCAACATCGCTAAAAAAGATTGATCAGCTATCAGATGTGTAAGAGATTATGAATTTCATGAGACCAACGTTTAATGAAATATAAGATGTAGTTAAACGAAATTCATTAATCTTGCATGACGTTGAAGGCTATATATAGCATAGCTAGAATGATCCGATTTAGTTCCATTTTGCCATTTTGAAGGTAATTCCATTATGATTCTCTCACAGAAACCTTCGTCTCCAATGGAAAACTAGGGATCTCTCTTCACATACAGGAACAGGTGGCTATCACTTGGTGTCAGGTTCAGACTGTGTGGTGAATGTAGAAAAGCTTCCAAACCAGGCTACCGGAGCTTCCGAAGAGTCACTATCGATGTGTGTGACCCGGCAATGTCTTGATGCTCCAATTTTTGACAGTACAGGAGAGTTTGGGTGCAAGGAAGTAGCTCATAGTAGCGCTGTCAATGTCACTACGACCGTTTTAGCTTGACGTTATCGTAAGCAACCCGTTTTTTCTCACATTCACATATCACATTTTCAGATACAAATCGATTATTGGAATTCAGCAGTGATTTGCAGATGAAAATTTCATGAGGTTTTTTTCAAGTGTAATGTTTAGCTTCTGAACAATAACGGTCAATTTCCATTATTTTATCTTTAATTTTAAAATTAACGGAATCGACGAAAACGAAATTGGCGTCTAGACACTTTTCATACTTTCAGCAGCCTGGCTTACGTTTTCACTTTCATCGAAGAAAACCTGTAAAATATGGCGTATTTTCCTTATGTTTTTGTGCATTTTTGACGCGTTTTCAAATAATACTTAGTCCAGTAATCACAAAACTGTCTTATCAGTTTTTAAAGCATGAGATCGTATCCTTCAACGATATCTAACGTAATCCGATGGCACTTATGTAACGCGAGATACAGATTAATAAAGTCATCTATTGGAAATATAATTAATTTCTTTATGCTACATTTTATTATTAGAAGTGGTAACAGAAAATAAAAACCAGTGTCAAAATTACAGTCAGGTGAACTGACTTACATACTCGTATACCTTCATTCAAAGTCCTTTTGCCTTGATGCAAAAGTATAAAGGGCGTGGTAAATTGCCAAGTTCTTATAAAAGAATACTCTGAGTTGAAGTACAAAAATAGAGCTTCCAATTACAATTTATAGTTGAACCGTCTATTTTTGATAAGTCGGCCAATTTGTATGTGTGATATCTAAATGGGTGTGGCGATGCAGTCAATCTTCATTTGCAGAACGAAGTTTTCTAAATGTCTAATGCGTGCGAAATTGCACAGAATTTTAAGGAACTGAATGAAAGATGTGAATCTAGGATTATATGGTTTATGCTAGTTAATTTGTATGAGGGTTACAAGATATGCCATGGTCATTTTTCCAAATTTCTCCAAAAAATTGACTAAAATGTAAGTCACGGCAGTCTACGAATTGGTTAGAATAATAGAAGTTGTTCAAACTGTTTTGGAAATACCTCCATTTTCATTCTCAACACTTAGAACCATGATGTGTGCCAAATTTGACCGAATTCAGAACAATCATTTTAAAGATATGAAGAATGTAAGAGTTAAATCGGTCATTTGTATGACAGGCACAGAGTTATAAGTCAATACAATTAACAAAAATCTAAGCTAATGCAGCCTAATAATTAGAAATTCCAGAGAAAAATTCGAATCGCCAAAAATCAGTAATTTTGTATGGGACTTGTCGGAAGAAACGCTCTCATTATTTATTTTAAAAGTCTACTTTGATAAATGCTCAACATGCACCTAATTTGACTACGTGTACTGCTTTAACTGAATAAAAGATACGAACGAATATATGGGCCAACATTGTCATTTGTATGAGAGGGACCAGAAGGGGTGATAAATCAACACAAAAAACAAAAATTTGAGTTACTACGGTCTATGTGTAAGGAATTATAAGGAAATAATTGAATTACGGAAATTGGTTTAATTTGTATGATAAGTACTGGAAGGAATGGGTTGACATAAATCATTTCAAATCTCTGATATGCATTCTGATTTCCCAAGCAAGAATTCCCGGGATATTTGTCTGTATTATTTCCCAATTTTCTGAAATTTTCGCTCGGGAATCTCAGGAAAATTTAAGAATCCACAAATATAAAACTACTTTGTAGAAGTCTAAAAACTTTTAATGGTAAGTGTAGACCGCTGCGAAAAAAATGTTAAATGATCAATGTGTGAGGAATGATCGTATCATTAGCGGCACTGCAGCAGTTGGGAATGGGGCTAGTGGAAGGAGTTTGCGAAAATTATTTAAGTAGAACGAAACAAAATAATGTTGATGAATTGTACTGCTTAACAAAGAAATTCGGAAAATTCCGAAGATCATAGTTTGAGGAAAACTAAAGTACAAAGAGGGTGTGTGGATGACAATAGTTTTTGAGCAAAGAGCAAAGAACATTAAAATCTGTTGGTTACCATTTCATATATGTAAATAGGGCGCAAATTTATACGAAGAAGAATGTAATTTCGTGTGTAAGATTTATTAGGAATGAGTATCAAATAAACGATTCTGAAGTCTCCGATGATGATGATGACACGTAGTATCAATTCTTGTCACAGGATTAATGAACTAGAAATATATCTTGCTGAATAAACAAATAATTTTTTTATTTATGATTTTAAAGAATAACTATTTACCCAACTTTGAACTATTTGAGAAATACTTAGAAACATAATTTTCGTAAACATATAAAGCACTTCCTCTGTGTGTACAGGCCAAAACTTTATCAAGATTGCAATTTTGACCAACTTCATGGCAAATTTCAGTAACTTTTAAACGCGTTTATACCGACAAATGATCCTACGAAGGACATGTTTGCTTTTAATCTTATTCTTCAATTTGCATTAAAACGTCAATAGTCTCTAAGGAGAAAGTGGAACCAGTTAAAAATATTAGAACATATGTAAATTTAAAACGAAAAATAATGATTTGAAATGAGACCCTAAAGTGATCATAACTTAAATTACACTAGTAAATCGAATCTCGGAAATAATTTTTTCCAAATTTTCTGTATTTTTTCAAAATATAATTCAGCCCGTCTTTCCTATTGAGAAAACCAGTTTTCGGCTTAATTCCCAAAACTACATGCGGAATTATATCAAAACAATCTAAACATTTTGCTGTTCAATAGTGTGGATACCTATTTGTAAAGAACAAGTTCTCCCCACCGAAGCTTGAAGCAACTAAACTTTTGTATGGAAACACTAATACTTCAATTGCTTCGTGCGAGCTATAATCAAATTGAAATAAAATGAATATATGATCCGTATGGAAAATTAATAAACTATTGATGTAAAAAGGCCTTGACCATTTAGGTTAGCATTTTAAGTAACATGGGCAAAGTTCGATTAAATACTTTCATTTGGAAAAAAATAATTCTATTGATCTACGATTTTTTTTTCTGCGCTAAATGTATGAGTCCCATCGAGTACATAGTTGTTAAAAAAAACTGAACAATTTATCAAAAATGTTAACGTTATCTTACTTCCTATGAGTTTTAAATCATTATATGTCGCCACTTCTTAACAAGATGTCTTGTGTAAATTATAGTATGCTTCCCGTTATCGGATCAAGCGTAAACCATTCTATGGTACTTAGCTTTCTAATATCCGTTTAGTGTAGATTTTCGATAACAATAATATTTTTGAACGAGCACGGCATGATGGTTACAGCTTGCAATTATCGCACATGTGTGGTTCTAGCCCCGATACAACCACCTATCGTTCTTTGGCCAGCGGTCATCTCGATGGGTCTGACAAATAGTTTGAGTAGTTGAGTAATGAACGATTGTATTAAAAACTTCTCAAACCGGCATTCGTTAACCGTAAGTTTCAGTTTCTGAGTCTAAAATATTTGCCCTAAATGTGATTTACGTATGAAATACAAAAAAGTTCCATAAAGTAAGTATAGGTATACGCTTCGAATTTCAACTGTTGTCCAGGAATTGACCAACTTAGAACAATAAATATTTAACGATGTAACGATATTTTTACTAGAAGAAAACGGACTACGTCGGTGCATAATGTATGGCAAGAGAAAATTTCTGCCACGCAAATTTTTCTGGTGACATATCGGTGTTAAATCCCTTATAAGTGGACGAAATCGGTTCAGCAGGAAAACGACCCCACACACAAAGTATTTTTTCAATAATTATGTCATTTATTCTTTAATTAAATCCTAAAATGTAATACTAAAAAATAACAAAAAAAAAAAAATATATAAAATAAAAATAAAATCGAGCAACGTCGATACAGTACGTATGAAAAGAGAGTATTTTTTACTGCCATTCATCCGGCGATGAGTCGGGACGATGTCACGCACTTGGCTCACGAGTGCCCTAATTGAAGCAATATGATACAGTGGGAAAAAGCTTGCCAAAACTTCACATCTACACATTTGTTCATAGAAAAATTTGTCAAAACCCTAAAAAAACTCTTCAGCTTTCACAACGACCTTATCATTTGAATCAAAGTATGTCTGGTGATTGATCAAGCATTTGTTTCCTCATCAAATTATATTCGCCCTCCTCGCTTCCATGTGGGTTATTTAAATTATTGTCCTTAAAATTACCGTTCGTATCATAGTTGCCATCTGAAAATGATTCCGTTTCAGAAATTAGCTTGCAGCTTTCTTTACGAAACACTACTATACCGACTAAAGAGCGGTTAAGAAAATATACTATTATGGAGTTTAATGGCAGCGAATATAGTAACATTTGTCGTTCGGAAAATTTGAAATTTGTTACTTGCAAAATGAGCGAAATACTCGTACATTTTTTTATCGACGTAATGATATAATTTAATACATAACCATAAAAATCAGGCATTCCCAGAAAAAAATCCGGAGAAGAGAATTCCCGATGCAAAACTCAGTACATGACTATTCAATTACTGCATGAGCTATTTTGGGACATCATTTAAAAGAATCAATACAGACATTGTAGTCAGATGATCTGACTTACATATACCTTTACCTAAAATCGTTTTGCATTTGTGCAAAAGTGTGAGGGGTGCCAGAAATGTCGTGGCACACCGCAATGTTATATAAAAAAAATCCATGAAATTAAAACTTAATAAAATAAGCAATATTAAAACTTTTAGAAGCCCTTCGCTTAAAAAATTTAGAAGGATCGCCGATTTTTGCTAAATTGACCAAATTGTGTTATGTAAAGGGTGTCCCAACAAGAACGCAAGATTTAAATGACTGATGCAGCAATTGAATTGCTTCTCTGGCTGTATGACATGTGACGCCGTCTTGTTGAAACCACATGCCCTCCACATTCATTTCTTCAATTCTAGGCACGAAAAAACTTGTTGTCATTTCATGATACCGAACACCATTGACTGTTTGCGCTTGACATGCCTCAGTTTCGTAAAAAAAGGTCTAATGATTACTCCAGCCCAAAATCTACACCACACAGTGACACGTTGAGGATGCATTTGCTTCTCGTGAATCATTCGAGGATTTTCCTCACCCCAAATGCAACAAGATGGAAATGGGCCTCGTCACTGAAGATGATTTTATCGGCCAAATCAGCATTTTCATGTTGTCTCTCCAATACCCAATTAACGAACTTCTTTCGCTGTCCATGGTCAGCTGGCTTCAGTTCCTGAGTTAATTGAACTTTGTATGCATGAAGATGCAAATCTTTCGTCAAAATTCGCTGCATAGTGGGTTTGGAGACATCATCACGTACAGCTGGGACATTTTCGGTCGATCGACCTGGTCCAAGACGCGTTGTTGTCTTTAAATCACTAACAGACCTAACAGTTTGGCAAATTTATCCATCAGTTGACTCTTTTTGAGCATTATTGTGACCCCAAATTGATCGCAATTTGCGAACTGTAGCCGCAAAACTTTCACCATTTTGGTAAAACAATTTCACAATGAGAATGCGTTGTTCATTCGTGTAGCGCCCCATTTTTACTAACCTCGTACCTTCTACTAGCAAACAATACCAATTGTTTAAATGTCAAACAATGACACTTCGAATGGCGTCAAATTTAAATCTTGCGTTCTTGTTGTGACACCATTTATAACATTTTGAACCATCATCGTTTTTGAATGTGGATCTTTTCATGCTATTTTTTCTCACGAAATAATGGATATATTCGAATTTACTGAATCTCAACTTGCAAAACTTCTACGCAATAAACAGTCATTTGGCTCAAGTTCTTGGGCCAGCTGAATTTCAAACCTTTATGAAGAAAGTCCAAGTTTTTGAGAACTACGTCCAATTGATTGTTCTTGATTTTCATTAATGCTGTAGTTTGTTTTGGCGACATTACATTAGCAATAGAATATCCTGTAAATTGATTATGTCAAAAATAAATTTCACACAATGCGCTCAACATACCTTGAATAGATCCATTGTTTTTCCAGGAAATTCCAACAATTTCTATACGCCGTTCATCTGTGTATTTTTCCACCGCGGTTTGTCATACAAATGCCAACTTTGATGTGAATCGAATCGTTTAAAAAATTTATGAAATGCAAATTCAATGTTGCCTCAAATCTCAATGTAACCAACTATCGGCGAACAGAGATAATTTGGTTGATACTAGAAAGAATATCATGAAACAATTTATGAAATTGTCATTCATTTCAAGCTACGGCTTACTTTAATCTGCACTATGACGGCTGCACTATATTAGTGCACCCTACCATCGACATCTTGCAACTCTTAGCCGAATACTTTTGAGTGTTAAATGATTTCCAAACTTACATAGAGAATGGGCGTTAAAACGCAATGAGTGTTGATAGAAGTACTCACTAAATTTGAGAAGTTATCCCGCATCCCATTCGTGGGTAGAAGGAAATTTGTTTTTATTATACCCATCGTTATTAGAGTATGCTTATTTTGTCACACCGTTTGTAACAACTATGTAGAAAACCGTTCGACCGTCTACATTCTTGTTGAAAGCACGATAAATTTCGCTTCGCTTGATATAGGGAGCAAAACTTGGCATACATATATATGTATATATCATATTATAAATATATATAATATATCAAATCAATATATATATCAAAATATATATCAAATCAATGTGTCATTTTGAAATTGGGCGAAATCGACCATCCTCAAAATCGAAAGGACTGAACCCACCGCCTGAAAAATTGACGTTTTTCAAAAATGTCCAGTAGAAAAAATGTCTATAAAAGGACTAATTCCGGCATTGGAATAATATATATTTTCAGTAGCTTGTCAACAATTATGTGATTTATTTTTTAATAAATTTTTGAAGGAACCAAAAAAGTTATGGACGTGTTTATTGAAGTATTTTTAAGAAAAGAAAATTTTTTTAAGAAATTTTTACTGGAAAGCATTTGATATGTTATTGAAGGTAGGGGGCGCATTTGACTTCCTCACTTACCAGCAGAATCAATATATCTTCTACAAAAAAACGACTTCTGCAAAAAGCCTATGTATGTACATCTACCTACATATGGTAGATACCAGAACGATTTAAAAACTTTATGATTGATTTTTAAACTTTTCGACCATGGCACTATAGTTAGTGCACGTGACTATCGGGCATATGATGATGGGTTATATCCCTTTGAGCTGCTGTCACCTGGGTGTTTGCTGACGACACTTCGAGCAGAGTTATTGACGAGTTTGATAAATGCTTGTCAAACTGGCATTCGAAATCGACATTGAACTGCGGATCTCTTTTAGTGAATCTAAAAATAGAGCACGTAGATGTTCACTGAATGCGAGAAGCTCTCCTACATCCCATTCAAGAGACGCAAGGAAATTTGTCAGTTCACTACCATTCGCAGAACTAAGTTTACTAAATGCATGATGTGTGATAAATTACACGGGACAATATACACGGGAAAATATAAAAAGTACCCGAAGGTGTATGGTTATTCAATGTATTTTTGTTTTGTTTTTTAGTTTTCCAAGCTTTATGAAGTGGCATAATGAGCAAAAATGTAGATTACTGTGACCTATCAAGTAGAAATTACAGATTAAAGATTGAATTTCGGTAAATCGGACAAGATTGGTCTAGATCATGCAAGAGAGCCATTTCTGGTGGCAAATCCCTTAAAGTTTCGAAGAAGCTGTGGAAACAAGGCAACTCAGGGACAAACTCTTCTCTCTAAACGGCAATCTGTTGCGGATTAAGACAGAACTTTTTCATAATATAACCACACATTAATTAATAATGTTTTTTGGAAATACATCTGTCCACAAGTTCAGTTGTAGTTGAATTATGGAAAAATGCCACTTAAGATGGAATCACAGATTGTGAAATCTTCTACACTGTAAGTAATTAAACAATTTTTTAGATCACAAATTACTGAAGTAATGACCGATTTACAAATGGCGACTGGAAAATCTGCACGGAAACGACAATTTTGAGGATTGGAAATTTTTAGTTGCAGCAAACTTTCAAACTAAAGGTATTTGGAACGGAAGAAAATCAAAGCAAGGGAAATCGAACAAAAGTTTAACTCATACTTATAGTGAACAAGTCCTCATATCCGCATTTACGTGAATACTCGTACAGTGATAAACAAAATATCACTGAAATATCCAGAAGCAGTTCAATCCACTCAGGTTTGGCGACAAATTTTGTGTTGAAGCAGCGAAATACGAATTTAACCTCGGTTTCATATACATGCCATAGGAGAAGGTTGGTCTGCCTTAAAAATTCGATGGTTTGGAGTAAACTCCTAGAGGACATAACAGGGTGTTTTCATCCACGACACAAGACACAACGGCAAAAGAGTGTACAGATGAAACTCTCTTCTGAGGTTAACTATGAGGATTTTGGATTAAAAATTAAACTGGACCATGGACTATTCGTTTGAATGGTGAGTGAACCCGAAGGCAGTTAAATGGTTGCATATCATGAAGGAAGACAATCCTTTGAAAATGCTGATATCAGGAGAAGCTCTCTGCAGACAACCCCGAACGCTTTTCCCTACATGCCATCCCTTTAACTCGAACTTCGAGCTTATGCAAACTGCGGTCTTCTGAACAACTCTCTTGAAAAAAATTGCCACCGTCCAATGTAAAATAAAGGCACCCCATCTTAGACTCGCCCGCCGAATATAATCTTACTTAATTAGATAGAGGCTACAATATAAATTAATTTTACTATGGCAAGTACATAAAAAAGAATGCTAAGCGTTTCGGTCGTCTACGCTTTTTCTCCTATTCATCACACTAAGTTTTTTTGGCATATCAGAAACTTGATTCTTCCTTTTTGTTGCGCTGTAACGTTTTGGTATGTCCAAACAACAGATGTGCTTCACAACATCGATGTCGACAAACAGCTTATGATTTGTACGACTAAGGAATCGGTGTTTGACACAAAAAGTTGACTTTTCGTTTTTTTAATATATAACAAGTTCAATCTTTCAAATGTAAAAGAGAAATTTTTGTAGCAAGAAGTGTTTTAATGTGTTATTTTTAATCACATTTAATATTTTGCTTAATGGAACAACTCATTCTGTTAAAACACAAAAAAATATATGTTTAATATACAATTTAATACAAGGTATAGCAAAAATAAATCCATTATTTTTCCAATAATGGCTTCAGTAATCTGCATCTCGCGTTGTATAAGTGCAATCGGGCAGCGGCAGGCGGCGTTAGAAAAATAATAAATCTTATTTAAATCTTAGTCAAATAATTACTCAAACAGTTTTGTGATTGCTTGACCCGATATGGCTTGAGTGCACGTCAAAGACAGCTAGGGAGATTAATTTTGGTCCCTTCTATTCCGTTAAGGCAATTTTGACGTCAAAGGGCTACGCTCTGTAAGGCGAATTGTCGAAAACATATATAGAATAATGAAAATCGTTAAATCCGAACGTTATATAACCATTGTTTTGAGTGTTTTTGAGGAAAACGTTTCACAGAAATCCATTTGAAACCACTTAAATAAGGGTGGATACAAAAATTCCACCCGCGAATCAACATAACAACAACATCGATCTATTTCCGAAGTAGATGATAACTGGTAATGAGAAGTGGGTTACCTGCGAGAATGTCAAGCTAAGCCAGAACTGACGATCAGGAAGGTTTTGCTGTGTGTTTTGTGGGATTGGCAGGCAATTATAAGGAAGGAAATAGACAGAAGCGGCTAGATCTGACCAATAGGAATTGTATTACAGCAAGTCAGCACTAGGTCCCAAATATCAATAGAAGCTCCAGACGGGGCACCAAGTGATTATCATCTGTCCCTGTCTATAGCGAACGATGTTTTTGGTGAAAAGTTGACCCGAGGAGAAGCTTGTAGAAATCGATTGTCCTTGTTGTTCGCCAATAAGAATCAGAGTTTCTATGAAAGATGCGTAATGGAATTGGTGGCAAATTACCAAACAAATTCAGTCATGCAAAAATATTGGATTTCTTTTTACTACACCTTATATTAAAATGAAATAACGAAAATTTTAACATTTTATTTTTGGCTCGAGAACCTACAGTTGTGAGAAAATAATTTTTCTGGAAAAACTGAGTTAGCAACCGAAAGAAAATTCTCTTTAGCAAATTTCTAAATATACGGATGTTCATTTTCAAGCCTTGTCGGGAGATATGTGGATTAAGATGAGCTTTTAGATTTGTATCTAGACGATATGTGGATAAAGAAAACGAGATAAAAAAAATTCTTATCAAATTTGTTGATGCTAAAATATGTATATTTCCGATAACTTTCATGTTCATTTTAGTTTGGCAATCGCCTGGCCACGCTAATGTTAATCCGCCAAACATCCACGGCTTGAGCGCGTAAATCACACACCAACTCAAGCTTTAATAGTTTGATTGGTGTGTGTTACAGAATGTTCTAAAGATGACTACAATCTGTCTTATATACTCTCTTAGTCGCTTTGTCATTCCTAAAATTGCAAGCTAAAACTTACTTGCTACTGTGAGTTCAAACTATCCAGTACACATTGGTAAGCTTCCGCGCAAATTGTTCAATTCCAAATAAAGAAATAGAAATTGTCCATTAAAATTCTAATTCCTTGTGTTTTTATTCTTTATTTTTTCCTTACTGGGTGAACAATTTTTGAGAAATATTACAAGCTTCCTTGGAATATTTCCGGCTCACACAATTGTAAACCAAAAGCCACCTTTCGCTCCAGGCAACCCAAAAAGAAATTATGTTTCTTCAGTAGATATTTTTAGAATTTGTATACATTGGTACCTCTCAAATTGACAGAAGTGTGACTAAGATACAGTTGGATATTTTTTAAGTGGAGAAAGAGCTTTATAATTAAATCAATTGTTTAGCCTAATATAAGACCTAATAGGTAGAAATAATGTTTTCAAATTTATAGCCAGCTGGTTCTCAATGCTTACAAATACTACAGGAATAGCTCACAATTCGACCAATAATATCGATATCATCGGCGTAGACAGGTATCATATAGCTTTTCTAAAAGACTGAGACAGTCATATTCACTACAGCTTTAGCCATTATCATCTTCCTAAGGATATATAAGAAATCTCATGATAGGCAATTATCCTATCTAAGGCCTCCTTTGTAACAGAATTCTTCAGTAAGATATTTGTTGGCCAGTGTTATTCCAACAAAAGTAGTATAAACTTCACTGGTATACCGAACTCAGCCTTAGCTACAAATAATTTTTTTCCTTAGGATTTGTCGTAGTGTGAATATCTAGCATGTTGGCAGATTTAAAACTATGTTGAAAAGTTTCAAAAAAAATGGATAAGAAAAGGTTTTAATCTTTTACATAACACACTCGAAGGGACCCTATATTTGATGGGCAAAAAAACCACTCCCATAACAGTTGGTACGTCTTTTTAAAGGTTTTTACTAATCATCACCAATTGGCCGCAACGTTGTATGCGACATCTTTTCCGTAGAAGTATTACGAATATATTCCGTCTATACCCACACGACCAATCTGGTGGTGATCGGGTGATAGCCAATTGCTTTATGGATACCTCTGTGTTATCTGTGAATCTGGTTATTACATTTTTGGACAAAGAACTTTTTCTCTTTCTCAATTGTGATATCGGGGCCAAGACAGCGTTCTTTTGCTAGGCATTTATAAAATGTGTTCGTCCGTTTTCGTCAGCGGGATAAAAAAAATAGTCGGTTTTGAAATGAATTATGAGTATTCGGCTGTTAACAGGTCTAAACCCTGGAACAAGTTGCCTAAATCTCTTATCCACTGCAAATCTATTTCTGAAGTGATACAATTCGTATGTAGCAATAGTTACTATAAAAGGTTTTTTATATATTTTATTCAAAGTCATTATTAATATTGGGATTATCTTTGACTTAAGAAATTGCACCCGATCTCTTTAAAATTTGGAAAAAAATTTACCGCAGAGAGCAATCTTCAAAAATCGTCTGGAATGTTATCAACAGTTGGTCATTCGTTATTCTTAGGTATACGAGTATGTTGAGAAATTTGAGCTAATTCCCCAAATTCTGATGTATAGTAAAATATAATTAGCAAGGCATACTGTGACTGCAATTTTGTCATTAGATCCATCACTTGATGAGATTTTTGAGGAATTTTCATGATTCGATAACAATAGACTATGTACAAAGATCAAATAAACACAACACTTTTCTTTAAGTGAAGGTACGATTTTTTATCTAAACACCATTCTTTTGAAAATGGACCACAATATACAAAAAATAAAAAAAATGGAGTTAAAATTGATATGGCGAGACAGAGGGGCACTATTTGTTAAAAGCCAAATATGAACTTGTTATCTGTGTAGATTATTTAGATTGTATGAACAATTGTCGGAATATTACGGACTTGCGTAGTGATAAAACTTGATAATTTTGAAAGGGAGAAAAGGATGGATATACAGCGCCTCCATCGGATAATCGGGCAAAGGTTTGTTTGAAACGAATGTGACCTCAACTTCACTTCAATTTCACTTTTAAGTTAACAATAAAATAAGTAATAAAATATTACAAAATGTTTTCAATGATAAGATAAATTTAAACAGAAACAATTGCCTAATTTTTTTGCGCTCAACGTATGATCGGACAAAGCAAAGCTCTATTGAGTTGCATGCTTCTAATAATGTCTGTTTTAGCTGAACAAACGTGTTACAATTTTTAGATACACCTTCGTAAATAATTCCTCCTAAAGATGCACAATTACATTTAAACCTGGGCTCTGTGCAGTTTAGGGCCTATAATTTTGGGGAAGCTATCAATCAATTAACTAAAGCTTTGCTAAGTCTGATGGTGATGCTTGAGATTGTTGTCTAATAAATAAAAAAATTTGTTCGCGATATGTGATCTCGTTGCACTTTGCTCTACATTTTCTTTCAAAATGTTGTGGTAGCCAAATTAATCCAACCAATAAAAACCAATAAAAATGCAAATTGGCCAAAACCATGACAGACGATGAGGATTAAACTCGGCATTTGGTTTACGCCACACAAACATTTTGCCCTCTGATCTATGTAAATTAAATTTGCTATCATCGAAGAACAAAACCTTAATATAATAAAAGTTATCAATATAAATGTATTTTAAATTGATTTATCATCAAATTGCAGCATTCTAAGCATCTTCTGTTTGCGGCAAATATTCCGTGGTACATTTTTTCTTCTATTTTTATTGTTCAAACTTATAAATTGTTTTTCTGGCATAATAATTGTATTGCGGATAGTAATACGAATTTTTAATGGCATTTGACGATCTTTCACGGTTTTAAAAGGATCTTGTCAGTTTCCTTCAATAGCAAACACTCATTTCGCTCGTTATACGAGAATATCTTGCCTCAAACTGCGCTGCTTTTGTTGACCAACATAAACTCATCACAGAGTCTTTTGATAATATCATGGATAGTAGAATTACTTTTTCCAACCATTTCGGCAGTTTATTTTACAGTTTTACCTTTAAAATGTAGTTTAACTACTAATTGCGAAATGTAGGCAGTAGTTTGCTTTCTATTTGGAGCCATTTTACATATGTTTTCATTTTACGTTAATTGAAAAAGTTGAAAATTACGTCAGTACCAAAGTAACGTGTGAGCAACTATAGCTAAATATGCAAAATATAACTATTAAGCTGCAGTTCTGTACCAAAAATTGTATCCAAAGATTTTTTCATTTCATTTATTATTCGTAATTTTACTTTAAAGCCTTTTCATGGATTTATTTAATTCCTACCAAGTACATATTTCGGCCTCAGTACTTAGTTTCTTCTTCTTCTTTGTAAGTTTGGCGCCACGAATAGATTTTTGGGAACTCTGGCTTACTTATTAGACAAACGGCACATTTAGATATCTTTAAAGTTTTCGTATGGGAAAATATAATTTAGTTTCTTGGAAGGAACTTCCCTCATTGAAAATTGCCATGAAATGCGTATTTTTCTTTTTGTTGCAAAGAAATTTTGTATCACAACTATTTCCTTACACTGTGGGTGACGTTTTGCACCCAAAGAGATTTAATGTGAAAAATTTGTTATACTTTGTTTTGATAATGTCGTTTGTCAGTTCTAATCGCTGAAGATACTGTTAATAACTTTAGCGAAACGTCAAATGCCGAGTTGAAAATATAACGTTTTTACTCAAAAAGCAAACTGATCTTAAAAGCCTGCAAACTTTAATTTTAGGTTTTAGCATACGAGGTGTGTTAAAAAATAAGGTGATTTTTCAAATTTCACGGGTTACGTACATTCGACTTTCGTTTATTATATTTTTTATGTTGGTACATTCGTCTCGAAGATATGTTGACGATTTTATCCATAACAATTGATGGTTCTCGGTATTCTCCATAACAATTTTCTTCACTTTCTCAACATCGGTTGTTGATGTGCTGGGGCGTGCAGAGCGTCGTTATTCACATCTTCTCGACCTTCTGTGAAAAGCTTGTACCACTTGTAAACATTTTTTTGACTCAGAGTACTCCCACCGTATGTCACTGTCAACATTTCAAGTGTTTTTGAGCAATTAATTCCAATTTTTATACAAAATTTAAATTAAAATCCAAATTTCCATTTTTTCATATTCGTACATACACAAAACCCTATATTTTGTATTTACATTTCTTACAAAACGAGAAACACGCCAAAAAATTATGTAGACATCCTAGACATTGATAGGAACCTATGTACATAAACGTTTGTAGTGTCGCGCTAATATAAATAGTTAAGAGAAGCAAATACTTTTATATATTTGAAATCCACTAACGATTCCGATTTGGACAAGAACCTGCAAATAACGGAGTGTTAAATCAACTTCCAAACGTTTTTAAACATTTCTTTTATTTCCGTTACTTCTCGTCCCGGAAGCGAGCATCAGTTTTGATACATATTGTCCGAAATGAACATACACAACGCATTGGTTGCACTCTCTGAACGTACCGCATTACCAATATAAACAATATTTTCTGTAAGAAAAGCATTCCGTAGGACTACAAAAAAGAAATAATTCGGCAAAATGGGAGCTGACAAAAAGTCGACAATTAAAAAGTGTGGCGAAATTTTGATAAATATTAAATCTAACAAGAAAACCAAGGTCTACGTCTTCAATTGTGCGTTTTGCAACACAAACTGTGATCAATTGAAGAAGTTCTCCCTGCATCTGGACGAAAAACATCTACAAGAACTTTCGGATGAACCGTTGCTACCATCATTGCCCTGTGTTGTTGGGGAGGACTGCAAGGGTGACGAACCGTTTCCAGATGCAGATATTAAAGATAATGTAGAAATATTTGTGCCAGAAATCAAAGTCGAAGAGTTGATGGAAATTGAGCCACCATCAGAAGATGAGTTAGATAAGTCGAAAATGTTGGAAATCACCATGGAGAAGGATAAAAATGAAGATCCTTTGGAGACTGCAGCAATGAAAATCAGCCACACAAAGAAAAGAAACTCAGTGGAATCTAATATAAAGTGTGAAGAGGCAGAGAACGACAGCGATGCCGAGGATGGCGACCCAGAGGATAATGCGTATGATTTTAATTGCAATGAAATGGACTATGAGGACAGTGTTGATGGTTCAGGATCTGAAAGCGATGATAGCAATGATAACAAAGTTGTTGGGAAAGTTAAGCTAAAAATGAGGCGTCGCGTTGCTAGAAAGGTAGAGAAAGCATCCGCTTAGCATTACTATTAAGATCTTACTTTTGGATCTAATTTCAGCAATCAGTGACATCGGACTTGAGCTCAGATGATTCAAGAGACTCCGACTTTAATGTAAGTACAAAACTGGAGCACGGCTTTATGATGTAGTTATCAAACGCTGAACAATTCGGTGACTTATGACAGATGAGATGGTTACGTTAGCCTTGTCGTTGCAACGCTAGAGTCATATCAGTATGCTTCGCAATATTAGCCTTCCTCGACTAAAGCAAAATTTAAAAATTGGACAGCTTTTCAGTCCATAAAGACTCTCGTGCTATAAAGGCATGGTTAGTGTTGCTGTTAATTAAAGTCATCAACAATCACCATTATATTGTGTTATCGATCGTTGTGTTGTCGCATAATTCCGTTTTACTTTCTGTTCATAGACTAAGCCGTCCCATTCTTAAAAAACTAATGTATTGTTAAAACTATTAATCATAGATAACTAAGTTTTAACTGGAGGACAACAAACCTAAATGGACGCGAATTCAATATATCATTTGATACCGATTCGTTTTATTTTTTTATCGGGACTTAAAAAGTATTTGTTACAAACAATGTTTGTTTTAAGAGTTAGCGTAAATTTCGAGCATATTTCGTTATAAACGTTTTCGCTGTAAGCGCATTGCACTGTATTCTTATATTTATAAGGATAAATAGGAAATTGTGTAAATCTAGAGCTATATATGTACATACATTCTTTTCATTGATTTAATCATTGGGTGGTACCCATCCGTATGTTCTTCGCAATTATGAACATCACAGGTGTGGTATTTGTCATTGCATTTTTGTATATTTTAGGAGGCTTTGCACTAATACTTGAGATTCATTACGACATGTAAATAATCTGTGTTTTCTCTCTAAACGACGCGGGATTAAATATATTGTCAAGACAATTAAAAAAAATGTATGTTCAAAAATGTGGACTTAACCTCTTTTTCACCTTCCCCATCAATTTTTTTTATAAAATTGATATAACTTTTTGGTCAGTGCCTGAGCAAGTAATTGAATCTGGCTGCTATTACCACTGGCTTATCTAAGGCTATCAAATTCCGTCATTAAATCACAAATTGACGTTCGGATTCGTTGTTGAATTGTAGTTTTTCCCTAATTCTGATTCTGATCTTATCTTACTGATAACTTATTCATTATTATTTAGTGTTGTTATTTTATTTTAATCCAAACTTTAATAATGTATAACTCATATTAAGTATCTATCAATATGTCACACAAAATGTTAGAAATAAATCTTTGCGACATTTTAAAATTGTAAATGTAAGATCATTTTATTGTTTTGTTTTTAGCCAGAAACTAAAGTGAAAAAACTGAAAAAATCCGCTAAGAAACAAGATATAAATGTTGACGAAAAGCTACTTATCACTACAATGTTAGAAGCTTTTGAAAAACAACCTGTTCTTTGGGAGGTGAAAGATCGTTCTCACGACAGAACAGTCCGAAGAAATGGTTTTCAAGCTATTGCCAAAGAAGTTAACGAGAAGTTGAAAGTCCAAATCAAGTGGGAAGATATTAGAAAACGGATTAAGAATATACGCGACGAGTATTCCCGAGAATTTGATAAACAATTAAAAGGAGAGAAATGTGAAATGCCTTGGTATACAGAACATATGAAATTCTTGGAAGAGAATATACAGGTTTTGATAAAGCATCGAGTGAGTATAGATTATGAATAATTTCAATAAAAAAAATCATAAAAAACTATAATTTTTGCAGTACCAAAAAAAGAAGTATAGGCGTTTGGTGAGTACCAATAACAATCAGTTTTGTTTCCTTCCCATTATGGTTAACAATTCAGTAAATAATAAAAACATACATAATTTAATATTTTTTTTTTGCTTATAGAAAACATTGGATGAATCTCACATACCGATTTTAATTAAATATTACAAAAACTGTGAAATTCTCTGGCAGATTAATAACATTTCATTTGTTGTAAAACCTAAAAAAATCGAAGCTTTAAAACTAATCATAGAAGATCTCAAAGTAGAACACAACATAGACATTAACATCCACGATATGCAAAGGCGTTTGGATTATATAAATCGTATCTATTCTACCGATAGAGAACAACAACTGAAATGCGAAGCGGAAAACAAAGAGTTTAAGCCATCCTCCAAATACTATTCGGAACTGTCGTTTCTTAGCGAAAGCCAAGGTCCTTTCAAGTGTCCGCATTGTAATGAAATTATGTACAAATTTGAAAGTTATCATCAGCATGTGGCAGAGCACACCAACTCCGTACCTTTCAAATGCGCGCTCTGTGCAATGCGCTTCAACAAATTGCACAAATACATCGTGCATGCTAAACGACATTTAGGCATTAATAACTATCATTGTGATGTTTGCGGAAAGGGTTATCCGTTTAGGGCTGAATTGGAGTGGCATGTGCGCGAGCATACGGGTGAAGAACCCTATCTGTGCGAGATATGCGGTGCCAGTTTTAGAGCCCGCCACGGCTACGACAATCACATTCGACGTCATGAGAAACGTTTTCGTTATGAGTGCCACATTTGCAAATATGGATTCAATCATCTGCATGCTCTGAATGCTCATGTCAAGGCTCACCTTAACATTAGGGATATTTTATGCAACGTATGTGGCAAAGGTTTCACAGCAAAAAAGCATTTACTGCGGCATCAACAAATACACTCGGACACAAAGCGTTACAAGTGTGGCGTTTGCGGCAAAGCATTTGCGCAGGACGCAGGTTTGCGTGCTCATCGTAAGCAGCACATCGAGTACACGTCTTTGGCGGAGATAGCAAAGAAAACAGAATTTCGAAAAGGAAAATATAACTATGACTAGTGCAATATTTGTATATAATTTCAATTACTATAATAAATATCTATTAAGATATTATATTGGAGCATTTAATTGATATTTGAGAACTTAAAACAAAAACTAATTTTTCGGCCTGGTTGTTGAATGTCAAAAATATGACATTGCTGAATAGTCCCCTAAATGTGAGATGAAATGGTAAAACCGAAATATGGGTAAAAACAGGTTTCTGTCAAATCTGAGATTCTAAATAGGAAAAAAGGAAAATGCATATGCAGAGTTAATCTTTTATGAGTTTTCGCACTATATGGCTCAGTCAGCCAAAAATGGTACAAAAAAAGTTGCATTTAAATGTAAAAATTTTGTTTTAGTCGACACTTCGACACATTTATCAAGTTAAATTTATTTTGGTTTAATTTACTATTTTTGTCCTAACTGAGCCAAACTGTATGTAGGAGCTGATACTATTTATCAGCTTATCGTCACTGGCTTTAAACAGCTACGCCGGTGTGCTGTCAGCGCCTGCAGCTTTGTTGTTTTTAAGCCGTTTGTTAAGTAGTTGATAGAGTTTGATCGAGTAGACTATGGCCATCTCGAGGATATGAAGTTTAGCAACGTCTAGCTGTCCTTGTGCCTGGTTACGTACGTTTTTCGCTTTGCTCAACCTAACGTAGCTTAGCTGCAACCAGGTGTAGATGTAGATGCAGATTGAATTTTGCGACTGTTGGACTAAGAACATCTACCCTTCTTATATTAGCAGTAAAACACCCAGCACCACTTCAATGTCGTGGTCAGGGCAGCGGTCACACGCTTCTTCTTGACACTCATTTGTCTTTGGTCTCCTTGTCTTTTTCTTCCGTCGGGGCATGTACACAGTTCAGCGTGCCAGTACGTTTACTTATGGGGCTGAACTAGGGGACAAGGTGTCTAAGTTTCGTTCCCACAACTAATCCACATCCGAATTTATGCAGTTCTGCATGACGGCTGCATTAGATGTCACAGTTTTTACACCTTAACCTGTCCATATCCTGGATGGTGGCGATATTAGCTTTATATTTATCAAGGATATCTGCCAGCTTGTTAGAGACACATTCTCTGTAAAGACTACGGACATTCCAGATGCTTATCCTTAAATCAATGTTCCGATTGTGCTACTATCACTGCTTTTGTATCACTTCAGATAACAATTATTGCCTAACGGAACAAAGCTTTGCGCAAATTTTATCTTAATGCCCGAGAGCTATTCAAAACCACAAGAAACAAGAAATGTAACATATTCTCTGTTCGCTTATTCTTAAATTTAATTTGCTAATTGCCTACGAAATTTCAATGCTTTACAATATCTCGCGACATTGTTTTGAGCATGCTTAAGGCCATGGATCTTATCTATTGTGCTAATTGATTTTGGAGATAAGTTTGGTTCCTCACTTGGTTCCAAACTCATTTTGGATCACGGATATCCGCCGATTAATTATTTATGTGCATTTATGCTGAGGTTAGATAATCGTAACTTCTTCCTACAATAATGAAATGAACGATATTCCGAAAGCCGCGTTTATAAGTACGAAATATATTGTGGCTGATAAATGTCGTTACCAGGGTATTATTCAAATTTGTTTTATTTGCCTGATATGTGTTTTAAGGGATCGCTCTCTTAAGGAAGGGAGCCTAACAATAAGTATTTTTGTTTATAAGTATTTATATTTCTTTTCTCGTGTGGTGCTTTTTAGCTACATAATTTTGTTTGTACAGACATCTGAGATTGGCAGGGAATAAGTTAAGAACCAGATGCTCATGGCAGCTAATTGCATATCAACTCCCTTCGGAGGTCAAAAATTAAGTTATTTTGACTATTGGGCACTTAATTTCCCAGTAAAAAGACCGATTTCAATTTTATATTTATATTTTCGCGATTAGCGCACCCCTTTCGAAATTATAACCATGTTTTTTTGTATTTTAGTGATAGCGTGTCTTATAAATTTTTTGATACCAGCATCCAGAAGAGAACACAAATTACGTCATATTGGTCGATCAATATTTTTGCGATATAACGGTGTTGCCGATTTTTTAATAGTTTTCGCTTTCATGGAAAAATTACCTCTTCATTTAACTCTTAGCAATCAGAAAATTGAAACAATATTGGCATTGGACTAGAAGTTTCCGAGATAAGAATATTTTTTGCATTTTTCATATTATAATTAACTGAAATTAATAATATGCCCACATCTGTAACGTGCAGAAAACACAGATTTAAATAGAAACCCATTTACCTGTCTTTGTTGGTAAGATGTAAATACCAATATATTTTCCTCGTTGATTGTTATCTATTGCACGTATCCGACAGTTTAACTCCTATCAATTACATTCGTCTTGCAACTTTACTATATCCTTTCTTTAAAGAGACAAACAGCAAATGCAAACGACCAACACATTGTGCTGTGGCTATTAATATGTTCACTTCGACTATCGTAACCAACAATTGTTTTTCTCCGATTGATTGTTATTATACACCCGATCTGTGTTTTTATCGTAGCCGACAACAAAACAAACAAAATCATCATGTGTGTGTTTGCTGATTCGTATTATTTGAAAGTTTACTATACTGTTGTTAAGCATTAGTAGATATTTTTTTGCTGTTGCTAATTTTTTCTCATCAATTTAAACTTTGAAAACAGTCAAATAAGTAGTCAACTATACAAAAGGACTTCAGCTTGCGCATCTCATCAAGATGTTTGCCTTCTGGGAAGGAAATAACAATATTTTTCATCTAAAAATGAAAAGTGACGTTTTAGGAAAAACGGCATTAGCGGTACTGGCAGAGTTTTCATATGATAGCAAGTTAACAGACGGAGGGAGCAAACCAAAAATAATAGTTTCTTTATTACATCACAATATATTTTTGGCTAGAAGATTGTGACATATTTCAAATGTCTCTACCACCTTCCACCCCAACAAAATAGCTGTTGCTTGTTATATTTGAAACTATTCAAAAGCCAACTCAAAACTAATTTAGATCCATGTTAAAAAAAACTAACAAGTGTAAACTCAAACATAAAGCAGTCCAATTTTATTTTATCAAAAAACTTAAACTGGTTCAGATTTTAAATGAATACGAGTATTCGATCCGTGCTTTCTCTTATGCTGCCACAAATTAATTTTATTCTTAAATGATTTTCCACAGAGGGGGCATTCATAATTGCCATTCTCGTGTGTAGCTATGTGCGACTTGAGCGTCTTTCTCGTTTTAAACGCTTTTCCGCAGATTGTGCACACGTAATCACGCTCATCTCTATGTGTCCTTATGTGTATGTTCATAGAGTCTTTACTATAGAATCCTTTCGTACAGTATGGACAGAATGCTACGTACTTTTTTCCGTGACGTTTCATGTGCATACTGAATCCGGTACGATGACGAAAGGATGTGCCACAGACTTCACAACAATACGGTTTGTCGCCCGTATGGCAGCGCATGTGACTTGTTAATTCTACCACTCTAAGAAACTTCCTGCCACATATTTTACATTCGTGATTAAGATCCCCCATATGTCGCCTTATGTGAAACACATAGGTGTCGGCAAGTTTAAATTCTTTGGGGCACACAGAACACTTTAAGGGAATGGTGCCATCATGTGTGGAAGCATGTACTTTCATCTGCATTGGGTTAAGTAATGTTCGCCTACATTGTCTACATTGAAAGGGTCCCATATGTTCATAGAGAAACATCAGACGCTCATAATACTTCGTTCTAATCCTAGGTCCTTTAATAAAGCCCATATGAAGTCGTTTTTCCCTTACAAAGTAATCTCGGATACTGCGTAGATATTTCCTCAATGTCATTTCTTCCACTTCTAAACCCATTTCAGTAGTTATGAGTTCTTTCATTTGATTAACAGCCTCGTTCCGTTTGTTGTTGCAGTAATATTCAAGAGTATTTGTGTCCCAAAGATGCGGGCACCTTTTGTAAATATCCAATATTTGCAGAGTTTGTTTTGGTGCCAGGTCTTGATGAATATCTAGCAATGCTATTGGTTTGTTTTCAACAAATGGTCGTAAAAAGTTCAGCTGTTTAAAGGCCCATAAAGGCAGAGTCTCGTATGTATCCACAACTCCAAGTTCCATACTGATTTTCTTCTCTCTATACTTTTGACGTAAATATATAATTAGAGCGGCCACTTGGTTAGATTTTATCTGTAATCCTCGGTTTTTATTAAGATCTGTGGCAATTTTTTTCCAAAGCATGACACGCGTTTCTTTCTTTCTGTATTTTACAGGGAGATTGAAATTCCAAAGACAAGGATGTTTTCTATAAGAGTCTATTAGGGCCATAGTATTATCTTTGGATTTCATAAAACGTTGTACATATTCTATGTTTGATTTCTCATCTTCATTACATCTCTTATCTTTCAGCTCCTAAAAAATAAACAGAGATGTTATTATTGTGTGATATACAGCAGTTTTATGATATATTTACCGAAATGGGAATTTCATCAATTACTTCAACATTTTCTGAAAGATTATCGTGGTTATTGCCGATTAGTTCTAGTATTTCCAACGGCTGAAGTTCAATATCGTCCTTAGGTACAGAATCTGTGTAAGAATCGTATAATTCATTCTTCACAATCACATTTTCATTAGAGTCAATAAGCTCGTCCGCAAATGAAGCTATGGTATCCTATAAGAAAAAATTCAACTCTAATATAGAATTTGGCATACATTGTAAGAAAGTAGATATCATGATTTATCTATCACTCAATAAAAATTATTCCACGCAAATGTCGTATACAGCGAAATGGGATGGGCGTGATTAATTATAACTCTTTTAAATATATGAAATTTTAAAATGGCGTTAAGACTATAACTGACGACTTAACGACACAAACTGTAATATTAACAACCGTAGTTTTGAAAAATCGCTATAACTTGTGAAACACACGGAATTTTGAAACTCGGATTGGACGGAAATATGCATCTACATAAGAACGACAATGTATTTTTAAGAAAAAAACGACAACATTGCCTTTACGCCCATTATATAAATAAATTAATAAACTAAAGATACATACATTTTTTAAGTAATTATGCTAAAAACTGAAACTGTTTTCTCAATGTTGTGAATTTTTAGCAACCCCTTCCAACTCTTTGTTACGTGAAAGTTATTGTTGTACCTGACACAAATTTATTAATCCGCATTTGTCGTTGGTACTTTTAATTAAAAAGATGGTAACGTGGCGCTGCAAAGAATTGCCTCATCTGCACTAGTATATTGGTGTACAAGGTTATGTCCAGTTCCGGATGGCAGCACAGGTGAAAAAAATAGAACTGTTTACGATAGCATAAACTGCCCAGTATCGAGTTAGAACGAGATCAGACTACTAGTACAGATGAATTGATAAACAGTACGCATCTACCAACTATCGCGATATTATTTATTTAATCATCGATTCTGACGACTGTGATATTTGAAAGATTAAAGCCTGTTCTATCAGACCTGATCAGTGTGGCTTTAGACGTCGTAGATCAACAAATGACAAGTTATTCACGCTACGGCAAATTCTGGAGAAGACTCAAGAAAAACAGATCTACACATACCATCTTTTGGTCGGTTATAATATTACCTCCGACAGTTCGATACAGTAAAAGCTGTATGAGGTAATGATGCCGTTTGCTATTCTCACGAAGCATATAAGACTTTCTAAGATGGCACTGACCGACATAAAGTCTTCAATAAAGATAGGCAAAAATGCTAGTAAACAATTTTAGACCAAACGAGAATTTAGATGAAGCGACAGACCATTGTGCCATCTCTTCAACTTACTGTTGGAAATGATTATGAGGAAAGCTACAGTTAACACAGCTGGTATGCAGACATTATTAACCGAAAACTGCTACATGCTACTGCAGTCTTCTCAAGCATTGAAAAGGAATCCATAAAATTAGGTCTGGTGAACATACTGAACGTTGACAACTATACCTTTGGAATGGAGGATGAATTCATCTACCTCGAACCTCAACATGTTGGAAGTTGGAATCTTTGTATTATTCCCCTCTGTGAAAATTACATTTTAGCATTGGTTCGCACTGGTACGTTAAATTAATATCAACATTGGATCAATACTAGTAAAAGATTAATTGGACATTAGAGGATAGGAATCGAGGTATCGGTAGTCACTACTAGAATTTGAAGTTGGAGTCGAGAAGAAGAACGGAATGTAACTCTTATCAAACCATTAACAACGATATGCGAAACGTGACAATCGAATCTCAAATGGCGATGCGATATAAAACAAACAAATAATTTCTGCATTTTTGGGATCGCTTTTGACAAATCTTTAATCGTATGAGGTAACTGTATATAACCCACCGTGGTGTATATGGCAACAGCGCGAGTACATCTTTTAATTTTTCATGTGTTCTAGGTTTTATAATGGTGTACAAGGGCACGAAGGTATATTTTGGAAAAGTTTTGTCTTCCTCTTTTTTGTGAAGTATCCAATTCTTAGAACTTAGCATTTTCATCCAGATTGGGCTTATAAAATATTTCACGTGTTTTTTTTAAGAAGCACATCCACTGGATATTTAGCCAAGAGACAGGGTGGCTCCTCTGCTGTTTTATTTCCTCCTACTTTCCACGTTTTCACATTTTTTTATTTCTTTTCTCACTTTCTCTTCTTTTGTTCGAATGCGTGTCACTTCGACCACTTTCAATATAAGAATAAAGGGCATTTTGATGAAAACGACCTGCATAATTCTATTCGAACGGCACCTTTTTCAATTTTGCGGATATAAGTTAATGCAATAAAAGACCGTAATATAGTAATTCGTACGTACGTTATTCATTTTTTTTTCTTCTTTTTTTTTTTTGAATTTTATAGTGGTCCATCATAATTACTAGCACAATTATTAATTGATTATTTAAAAATATAGCGCGACGAAAATGGCAAGATATAAAACACATTATAGGAAATTCTTGAAACGAGAAAAAATAATAATAAATAATTTAGCCTTGATAAATGGTATTTGTTGCTCTTTAAAAATTTGCTAAATCTGGAATACAAACTAAGTTTACCATGAGATCTAGTTATATTGGAAAGTAAAATTATCCCTCTTTATTGGTAATATCGTAAAAGAAACTGGATCCTAATTACATGGATGATAGCAGACTGTAAATGGGGGTAAATTTCCTTTTGCGATTAGAAACCGCGGGATAAATTTTCGCTGTAAATGCCTCTTCAGATCACATTCTTCTCTAATCTCGCTTTATAATAAAACAGTGTGTATTATAAACAGTGTATTATATATTGACCAAAGCTCTCCAAACCGAGAAACTGCCGAGAAAATATTATTTGGTTTATTAGATTAGGAGGATGGCAATTTCCATCGTGAAATCAATCAGGTCGTTTGAACTACGAACAGGTTTACACTCGTCGACAACCTTGTAACAAATGAAAATAAAATCTTAACTTTTCAGTCTATGTTTCATTGGAAGTTTTGCCATTACCCGGAAAATGTAGTGATGTATCGCAGAATAAAATAATTTATTCTTAAGAATTTATGTAATTTTTAGTTCAGTTGCGTAGAATGGAATACAATTAATTATAACTTTTGGATAAAAACTAAAGTTTTCCTGCAATAAATTTCAACCGCTTATTTATTAATTTTAATAACTACACTTTCATTCCCACTACTACTACTAACAAATACATTACAACTTTTTAAATAATTTAATTTAAATAGGTAATATCTATAGTTATCAGTGAAATACCTATAATATTTGTCTTCACAGATTCCTATAATTTCGAAGCACTTCAAATCTTTGTTTTTCTTTTCATACTGCTTGCTTAGCCATCTCTTTATTTTTTTCATTGTAATTAAAATGGACACAGAATGAAAATGGAATTCATATTTAAAGCTTTATGTTTCTTATTTTATTGAAAACATTGCTTGATTTTATATCATCTATTTTCTATTAAATACGGGGAGAAATTCGGATTTCAATTGAACATCAGTATTCTTTCCATGAGTTCTCTTGTGATGTCATAAATTAATTTTGTTCTTAAATGATTTGTCACAAACTGTACATTCATAATTGCCGTCTTCATGCGTAGCCGCATGTGACTTGAGTGTGGTTCTCGTTTTAAACCCTTTGCCACAGATTGTGCATACGCAATCTCGTTCATCGCCGTGGGTCCTCACATGAAGATTCAGGGTATCTTTGCTGTAGAAGCCTTTGGAACAATATGGACAATGCACTAAATATTTCTTAGCAGCAGTAAGGCTTATTCCTCGTGTGAGAGCGCATGTGACTTGTTAACTCGAATGTTCTCAAAAACTTTCTTCCACACACTTTACATTCTCGACTTAGGTCATCCATGTGGCGTTTAATGTGGTATATATAAGATTTTTGCAATTTTAAATCCTTTGCTACACTGACCACATTTTAAGGGTATTGATCCATCATGCTGGGATATATGCACTTTTAGGTGTAGTGGTTTGAAAAGCGTTCGTTGGCAATAGGTACATTGAAATGGCCCTATATGATCATAGAGGAACTGCATGTGTTCATAGTAGATGGACTTACCGATTGTCTCTTTCAAAAGACCCATATGGCATCGCTTCTCCCTAACAAAATAAACACGAAGATCATACAAATATTTTTTTAAAGATTCTTCATCTACTTCTAAATCCATTTCTGAAGTTATAAGTTTATTCATTTGCGTAACAGCCTCGTTGTATTTATTGGTACAATAGTACTCTACTGTAGTGGTATCCCAGAGATGGGGACATCTTTTAAAAATTTCCAAGATTTGTATAGTCTGTTGAGGTGCTAAATCTTGATAGGGATCTAACAATGCGATTGGCTTATTTTCCACAAATGGCTTCAAAAAGGCCAATTGTTTATGTACCCAAAAAGGCAGAATTTCATTATTATTAGTTTCTGCAAGTTCCTCAGTTATGCTTTTTTCTCTGTATTTCTAACGAATATGTAATATTATTGCAGCCACTTGGCTGCTTGTAATCTGTAGATTTCGAACATAGTTGAGATATCTAGCAATCTTTTTCCATAACAAGATACGCTTTGCTTTCTTCCTGTGGTGAACTGAAAGATCAAAGTTCCACAGTTGAGGCTTTCCACTATATGACTTTATGAATGCTTTAACATTTCCTCTTGACTTCATAGATCGTTCAACAAATTCTTTGCTGAATTTATCTTCTTCGCAAGATTTTTCTTGTTTAAGAGACTAGAAGAGAAAATTGCAATGCTTTGTATAAGATTGTAACTTGTATCTATTAAGAAGTGTACCTCGTTAAATGATTCGACATTCCCGAAGTGTTCGTAGTGTGAAGGGTCAATGTCATTGTCGTCCACTTGTAAGTAGGTTTCGTCTGATTCTTGTACATATGCCTCATCCTTCACAACTAAGTCGTCACTGTCCGCATCGAATTCCATTTTGAAGCTTGAATTTATAACCTACAAAATAAAATGGTTTATATTTTGTAGTCACATTCATTTGATTGAGTTTTTTTCAAATGTTACATTTGCCATATCTTATATCGCATGTAGATGAGATATATGTTTGTTTTTTAAATCACTTGGAAATTTGTCTTGCGAATAAACTCATTGATGTTGGAAACTCAAATTTCCAAATAGATTAATTTTTCTAAGAAACCAAATCGTCAATGTTATTTCATCAAGAAATCTATAATTTGATTTTCATCTGTTTCGTGGATATGGACATAAGCGTCAAACACATATTTATGTATTAATAGCCATGGTCGGCAACCCTTTCTGTTTTTTTAGAAACGCAACAACCTGCGAATCGTTATTCCGCGGGGTATTGGCCAACAAAGACACAATAGTTAAATCGTACTATTATCGTTCGTATGATCGTTGCTCGATAAGACGAATGTAATCGGCAAGTCTAGTAAAAACATATTAAACTAACATTAGGAATCGTCATTAAAAAATAAGTCTTGTTCAATGGGTCTAAAAATATAATGTTTGGAAGCTCACAGAAAATTAGAAGCTGTCCCAAACCGCTGTCTTGTGATGAAAGGAAATTTGTTTTATTGTTAATGATAAGGATACTTGGTTAACAGTCCACAACGTTTTAGAGAGTTCATTACGATCAAGGTAGGTACTGCTGTCATTAATCCGTGTAGTTGCATCATCCCTCTATGATACCAAGCTATCCTGCCTGAATTATTGCTGAATGTTTGGTATACCTGACTATCGTTCTATTCGGGTTCTATTCCACCTAATTATTTGAGCGGCGGCCATCACGATGCGCATGACGAACATTTCGAGTAGTCGAGTAATCGACAAGTCTTGTAAATGCTTCAAACTTTGACGTTCGGAATCGTCGTTAATCTGTAGGTCCCGTTGAGTGAGTTTAAAAACAATGAATGCGAACGTTACTGAATTCTCGCATATATATATATATATATATATGTATATATATGTATATAAAGATTGAAGAAGGCAACATTATTGCATTCCATAAATGAGGTATATATATATATATATATATGAATGTTAATGTTAATTAATTTTAATATATATATATATATATATATAACGTTTATATCGACTTGGACTTAGCAGAAATATTTCGATGATAGCTAGAGCGGTATCGGATGTTCCTGGAATTAACTGGGTTGGAATTTTTGCAGATAACATCTTCGCTGTATCCTCGGGTTTACCTAACCAAGTTTTGGGCAACATAAGAGTCTTCGACGAAGTTTTACAGAATTGGGCAAAGAATTCTGGAGCAGTCATCCCTTCTAATAAGGCTGAAATCCTACATGTATGCAGAAAAAAATTGTACAAGCAACACAATTCTACTCAACAACAACCAAATTCCAATTCTTGATAAAATGGGAATTTTGGGAATTATATTTGCTAAAACCCTTGTTTGGAATGAACATGTTAAATATATGTGTGGCAGACTACGGAAAATTAACAACATATTGAAATTAATTTGTTCCAAAACAAAAGGCCCTCATCTTGAGACGGCAATAGCTATTTGCAAAAGTCTCACAACGGGTGTTCTTGCCCATGGCATCACCATCTATGGATGGACCTCCATCACGAACATATCTAAACTGAACACAGCATTAAATAAATGCTTTCGAACAGCCACCGGTCTATTAAGGGCAACACCCATTGAAGCACTACGGATTGAGGCCAGATATACAGACTTCAAACTTTTAGTGGAAAAATTTTCCGTGAATCTCGCTTCTAGGTCCATAACAATGGCTTCTGATGGACTGCATATTATCTTCTGGAATCACATAGAAAACAACATTAGAGCATATTCGTCTACTGACCACATTTTAAAACTTTTGTTTGATTCAAATACTAGACTTCCTACTAGTCCTGAGTTTGCACCGAACAATTCATACAATATCATGCTTGATGACAGCTTAAGTAAATTTGGTTAAATCCCTACTGGCGGAGGAGATCTCGGAATTCATACCTCAATCAGTTTTGTTCACAGATGGTTCATTTGACGGAATCGCGAATTCTTATTCTGTAGTAAAATGTAATTTGGACAACAATTATACAACCATCATTGAGGCAAGATTACCGGATAGGCTGGAAATATTTACAGCCGAGCTGGCAGCAATTTCTGAAGCCGTCTCCTACCTTGCGGATCAAAGTGGCAGATTTTTAATATGTTTTGATAGCCTTAGCGTCATCAGAGCTCTGGCAAAAAACCACAAGGGCGCATATAATAGCCTTTTTGAACGGAACTGTACATCCTGCATCAAGATAATTTGGATACCATCCCATCTAGGCATCATAGGGAACAAAAAAGCTGATGCGGCTGCTAGAAGGTCACTTGCACTTCCTCATTTTTCTGACCCACCATGCTTCCCAATGCTTCACTTAGGAAAATCAGAGAAATTGAGGCTTGGGCTCAATCGCAAACCTTTCTTAAACGTGTCAACAACTCCGTGACTAGAAAAGACTACAATGCAAACTTTAGTAGAAGCGAATGTATTCTCTTAGCCCGTCTTAGAGTTGGTAAGACTATTTTCAACACGCGCCATTATTATGAACGTACGGAACATATTATATGCGACTATTGTGAAATTCCCTTGACGGTGGATCATATACTCTCTGCATGTGAAACCTCCGAACTTGATGAACCTGTTAATATATCCTTGGATTGTTCCACGACCGACATGTTACCTAAACTGCTGGCAGCTCTCCGAAGACACGGAATTCGTGATGTCTAAATTTACTACAACTTCGTAATACTCATTATCCTCAAATAATTTTTACTATTATTATAATTTCGTATTAACTTTCATAATCAACGAATCTGTATTATTAATTATTTGTAATTATCTAATACTAGTGATCACAAAATAGATGTGAATGGCCTTGTCGCCCATCGTCTTTAATTTATATTTTATAAATTTACCTTATAAAATATATGTAAATAAATAAATAAATAAATTTCGATGATGTGTGTGTGTCAAAGTTTCGAAAAATGGTGGGCTTCTTCGACAATTATCTCCGGCATGCTGATGCCGCCATTTTTATATCTATTGATTTTTACAATCTTGATAAGAACATTTCTTTCTTTCTTTCATATTGATGTGTTAATTTCTGCTTGATTAGTCGTATTGTTTGTTTGTGCTATTAATCATCATAAATAAGCAGCATTTTGTAAACTAAAGCATTTTATGTTGTGACTGAAGAAATACAAAATCATTCTGAATTAAAACAAATTCCTTTCAAGAAATACAAATCGACGTTTAGGAATACAAATTCATGCTGAGTAATATAAAGTGATATTCACATAAAACACAATTGATATTTCAAAACCCAAATCAATATTAAAAAAACACAGGTCAGCATTCTTTTTGAAATATATTTGAATAATGGAGAGAACTTTGCTTTGGGATGAATGAAAAAACCGAGAACTTAGTCAATTATAACGTTTTAAGAAAACTCCTTGGACTCCTTGGTTTCATTCGACATTTGTACTTAAGTTTTGCAGATGAACCTTTTAAAACCCGATAATTTTGGGAGTGATAAAACGAATCTAAATAGAAAAAGAGATGCTTGGGAAATTAGCGTCTGTTAGCTTCAATTTATAACAATATCTACTACTACTTTGATAATTTTTACTTTGTATTCAAAACGAAATCAAACCATAGAAAACGATTTGGAAACGATTGTTAATAGAAATACACTTTCAATTGCTAATGTTTGAGAATTTGATTAACATCGTTTGATAATACCGTTGCGAGTGATCAGATAACGCGTCTGTCTTACGTTGTTTTGTTTACTAAATTAAATCGCAAGACTTGTGTTTGGTTGTTCGCAATAAACTATAAAATAAATAAAAATTAATGATTCCAATATGCAATTTATGAAGCATTCTAGTGTTGCCAGAGACCTTTACACCGCCAAAATAAGGATACACCTGTTAAAATAGTAAATATTTACTTGGAAAATTATAAATTATATATTCTTTGGTTGGATCGGCTTTTTTTTGTATAAGACAGCCCTTAGTCACTTATTCGATGAACTTACTAAGGTTTTCGTGGATTCAGAATGTTTCTTCTTCCATTCATCCAAAAGAATTTCTTTAAGCTGTGGTTCACTTCGGTTTTCGTGTTTTCGGACATTTTTTTTTTGATGCGTAGATTTGGGAGGTGGTGCTTTTTAGCATATGTGGGATTTTAACATCCCACATTTTCACCTTGGCGACTGTGTGCTCTGGGACGTTGTACTGTTGGAAATATTAATCAGCACATAAAGTCATTTTGAACGCACTTTCGCGTAAATTGTTTTTCGATACATCTAAATAAACATATTGATCTATTTCCAACATCTGCCGAAGACATCCAGTTCCATGCCATAACTCTCCCTCCATGTTTGTTTATTTAATGCTTGTCTGTACCTAACGTCAATTGGGTTATGCAAAATCTATTGCTTTCGCCTTGATTTTGTTTATAAGTGGTTTTTTTCTTGAAGAACATGGCATAAGACCCTGATTAGCTAAGCATCTTTGAATAGTACTGGGTGAAACTTTTGTGTTTTGATATCTTTCGAGTTCATCGACAGTTTTGGTGGCGGTTGTAAACGGATTTTTCTAAATCGCTCGTTTTACATATCGCTTATCTTTGTCGGTTAATTTCTTGTTCGATCACTTACATGCTAATTTTCAATTGCGTTCAACGACTTTTCTCACTATAAAACAACCACGAGAAACTGTTTTACTTATTATTATTTACTTACCTATCTACCAAAATTTAAAAAGTTTTGAGTGTTTTGTGCAAATAACGGATTTTGGATTTTGTTTTTCTATGATTTCAAGTTTTGCCGCTGTTCCACATAAGCAACAAGTGTGTCCTTAGTTTGCGTTGCGATATTAAGCGGTAATATGAATGTTGCCCAATTTTTTAGAAATGTGTATTAAAAGTAATCATGCTTTTTATATAAAAATAAATAGGAGATAATTTAAAATAAATATAAGTTTCGTCTTTGGTATAGGAAATCGAATCGACACAAAACTGTTGCCTCTCTGGTGCGTAGTCTTCCAGCTGAGTATAATTCTTTATTTTCTTCATTAGAAATAACCCCGGAATGAGATGTGACAATGAATCTAATGAAGGAAAAACTAGTTCAAAAAGGAAGCTGGCGTTGCGTTGAAGATACGAAAGAAACGGTTTATTCCAAAATGCTTTTTCGTGTGGAAAGGTTGGCTATATAAAGAAAAAACAACCGCTCCAATGAGATACAAGATAATAACGAATTAAACGTTTGTTTTCCTGTTACAATAGGACGAAAATGAATAGTTTGTTGATTCCGCGACAAAATGAAATATTTGCTGTTTGCTTTGCTTTTTTTTTTTTTTGCTTTGCTTTCAAGTCTAGAGATTGCCTTGAAAAAGAGTAGTTATGTTTTATTTGGCTCTAGTTTTCTCTTAATTATAATTTAATATTTTGGTTGCCTAAATGGATATTTTTGTGGCAAATGCACCAAACTCTTTCCGAGGAATGATCCCCAAATAATTCCATGTAGTGGTTACTGAAAGAAGTTTTTCCATCGGTCGTGCTGTGAGGGAAGTTTGACTGACTACGACTATAGATTGCTGATGAAAAGTGTAAACCTATGCTATTTTTGTCCAGAGTGCATTGGAGTGCCTGTGAAGTTGCTGAAGGGACAGGAAAATCTATTGGATGCTCATAAACGAAGTATGGAAAAAATTACTTATGTTTTCGAAGTACAAATCAAAACATTGAATGATCAGATGATGTAGTTAAAATAATGCTTTGTGGAGAAGATGAATAAGTATGAGACTAAGATCGCATTGCAAGTAGCGAATTTCTCTGCAAGTATAAATGCGCTCCAAGACTCAGTGGTTGTTAACTCCAATTTTGGTGTGAAGGGTGCCATTAATTCTCGCTCGAATGTTTCGTTGGATTTTGTGCCTTCTGCTATGGTTGATTCTCAATTGAGTGATTCTTCAGTTCCTGTAATTGGGCTCTCTTCGTCGCACTCGCTCTCTAATTCTGGATGTATCACCAATACACCTTTAACTCAACATACTTACTCAAATGCTCTCTCTGAATCTCTAGACAATGAGGGAATAATTCAAAATAGTGCAGTTGTTTCGTCTATTGAGTCCGTCAGTCAAGGTGTTGATGCAAATCAATCCGAACAGTGGAAGAAAGTCATCAATAAAAAAAAGAAAGATCGTAAAGTTGTTGCAGGAAGAAATTCTAACACTGGCAGTTGTGGATAGAAAAAGATGGTTTCATCTCTCTTCTTTTAAGCCTACAGTCTCTGAAGAGGATACCATTGAGTATGTTATTAAACATGCTAAAATTGAAAAATCAAATATCTCATGCCACAAGTTGTTGAAAAAAGATTCCCAATATGAATTACTAAATCGTGTGAATTTCAAACTTGGAGTATCCGCGTCATTCTACGAAACTATTATAAATACATCTTTGTGGCCTGTCAACGTAAAAATCAAAGATTTGCAGTTTTTTCCAAAAGTGGCTGTCCAAAGGAAAATTGAGTAAATAAAACACTTTCTAATACTGAAGATAACTCATTAAAAATCTACTATGTTTCTGGTCTAAGAACTAAGTCAAATTTAATTTTTACTGGTACTTCACATCAGGATATTTTCATATATATTTTCACTGAAACTTGGCTCAATGATAATTTCAATAGTGAAGAGTTTTTTGATCCGTGCTTGTATAATGTTTTTTGAAAAGTTCGTGATAAAAATGCAACTGGTTGCCTTCGTGGTGGTGGTGTTCTGATTGCTGTTAATCGGAGATTGACTTCGTCAATGGTTGTGATGGTTAATACGGATCTTCTTTTGGATCAATTATGTGTGGTGATTAAAGGCTTTGTAGTGTCCCTCTACGTAATCGTATCTTATGTGCCACCCACTAGTACCTTTGACTTATACAAAGCTCATGTTGATAACATTACTTCATTGGTTGCTTCTTGGATGAAAAATCCAAATTGATGGTTTTCGGTGACTTTAACCTATGCGGAGTTTCATGGACTCATCTGCCTGATGCCAATTATCTTTCCCCTTCTAATGTATCCAGTAATAGAGAAATGTATGTTATTGATAAATTTTTTTAACTTGGACTCATTCAAATTAATAATTGCTTTAATGGTTTAAATAGGTTATTAGATTTAGTTTTTATGTCTAATGATATTAAGTATAATATTAATGTTTCTCCTATACCAATATCTGTAAGTACTATTCATCATGCACCTTTAGTGATCGAATTTGCATTCTACAAATACTTTACTATTGCTATCAGTATGAATACTTATCATCTTAATTTTAAAATCTGTGATTTTCATTTAGTGAATTCTGCTATTAGTAGTACGAACTGGGATAATGAGTTTCTCCATTTAAATACCTCTTCTTGCTTTAACTCCTTCAAAAGTTCTATAAAGTTGATATGTGATGCATATGTTCCTAAGGTTAAACATAGGGTTTATAAGTTGCTTTGGTATACAAGAGGCTTAATAAAGTTAAAAAACTTACGAAATAAGTTCTATAAAAAATATTTGAGCACGAATCAAGGATCCTACTTTCTTAAGTATAGGCACTATATGAGAGAATTCAATTTTCTAGATAAATATCTTTATAAACAATACATTTCCAAATTTGAGACAAACATAAAATCAAATCCTAGTTCATTTTGGCGATTTGTAAAGTTTAAAAAAGGCTGTTCAAATATTCCTTCATCGATGTATTACGGTGAAGAATTATCTGATGATGCTGGAAGTACGGCAAATCTTTTTGCGGCTTTTTTTTAAATCAAACTACGAATTGTTTAATAATCATGTTCCTCAGGTTGTTGACAATATGGCTCATGTGTTAGATTTTGGATCTTTTTCTGTAACCACAGATGATGTTTTAAAAGGTATTCGGGGTCTTAAAATGTCTTGATGACGATGGATTTTGTGCATTTTTTATTAAAGCCTGTGCGGATAATTTGGCTTATCCTCTAATGTTAATTTTTAGAAGTTCATTGCATTCTGGTGTTTTTCTTGATTGTTGGAAGGTGGCTATTATAACTCCAATTTATAAGTCTGGTTGTAAAAACAATGTAGCCAATTACAGGCCTATCTCTAAATTGAATGTCATTTCGAAACTTTTTGAGTCGATTGTTAAAGACAAACTTTACTCTGCAATAAAAATTTTAATTTCACCCTACCAGCATGGTTTTGTTTCGGGTCGTTCAACCATTACAAATTTATTGTTATTTTCTGAATATTGCATAGAAGCGTTTCAGCAAGTCTGTCAAGTTGATGTTATTTATACTGACTTTTCAAAAGCGTTTGACAAAATATCGCATTCCCTGTTAATTAAAAAGTGTGAATTGTTGGGTTTTCATCCCAGTTTTCTGAAATGGCTTAAATCATATTTACATAATCGACAATGTGCTGTTGCTGTTGATAATGTCAAATCTTTCTTTTTCCTTGCTACTTCTGGTGTTCCTCAAGGAAGTATTTTGGGTCCTTTGTTATTTGTCACTTTTATCAATGATATAACATCTTTGTTTGTGTCTTGTAAATGTCTGCTTTATGCTGATGATCTCAAAATCTTCTTGAAAGTCAGAAATGCATCTGATGTTGTGGTCCTTCAAAGTGAACTTGATAAACTCTGTGATTGGTGTAAGAATAATTATCTTTTTCTCAATCTGAAAAAATGTGTTTTCATGTCCTGTTCTAAGACCACTCGTTGTGTCCCTTCTTCCTACCATATTTCGAACAACACTCTTATGTCTGTTTCTCAGTTTAAGGATCTTGGAGTAGTATTTGACTCATGTTTTTCTTTTCGATCCCATCTTGACTTTATTATCCCAAAAGCCTATACAATGTTAGCTTTTATATGGATCCTCTTTCAAGGATCCATATATTCTAAAGGTTCTATTCACTAGTCTTGTTCGTTCAAAGTTAGAATATGCATCAGTTATATGGAATCCCTTTTACGAAGTGCACAAAGTAAGGCTTGAAAGGGTGCAGAAATCTTTTACTAGGTTTGCTTTACGCTCACTGAACTTTGACACTGTTCTTCTTATGGTGTGCGATGTCTTTTGATTGGATTAAAAACTTTAGAAAACAGAAGAAAAATCTTGTCACTGCTTTTCTTATCTGATATTGTTTCTGGTGGTGTTGATTGTCCTGCACTAATTAGTAAAATTCACTTTAATGTACCACAAAGAAGTCTTAGAATTTGTGATACTTTCTACATAAATACTGTTGGGAGTAATTATGCTGCTAATGCGCCTATTTTAAGGATTTTGAAATTATATAATGATATTTCTCAGGAATGTAACTTAGATCTTAGTTTATCCAACAATATTTTGAGGCTTATGTTAAATAATATTCTTTAAGTATTCTTTAAGTATTTAAAAAATTGTTATATCCTATAATTACTGATTTAGAATCCCGCATAAATCTTTGTTACTAGTGTGATCTGGCAACTTCATTATTCCGTATGATATTTGTCAGATCATGACAACATCGTCTGTGACCAAGAATGATATAAAGAGATTACGCATTGCGCAGGTCCGTTATTCTTTAGAAATGTAAACAAAGAAGGGAATGACGTCACTCGGCTAGACAGAACGTTAAACAACAGTGAATTTAAGCGAAAAAGTGATAATAATTTGAATTAATTGTTTACCTTGTTTGTTTTTAGTAAGTAAATTAATACTAAATCGTATTTTGTTGAATAAATACTTGAATAAATAAATGAATAAAATTATAAAATGAATAAAAAGCTTCTTCGTGTCTTTTACACAAAGCATATTGTTTAAATAATTTAGATTTATTTCAGAAAAATGTATATCAGCATAATTTGTCTCTATAGTCTTACATTCATATACCTACATATTCTAAACCAAAAGCACACAAAGCCGAGTGACGTCATCTGCGCAGAACTAAATGTTTTTGTTTCTCATTTGCGTTACCTTATATTCTTATACCATGGTCTGTGACTATTCAGTTCGATAATAATCATCCTCCTGAGAACAAACGGTAGTCAAATTCGTCGGATAATAATAATTAATAAACATCAGTATTCATCGTATCATAAGAAATGTCTATTGTTTTATTTAAACTTAGCGTACAATAAACAGCGTGCAAATACAACAATTGGCAACGAGGATAAGAGCAAGGAAAAAAATATATTAAAAAAAAAAAAAAATTTTTTTACATCTTCCGAAATTACGAATACAACAAAATGGATGCTTCACAGTTCAACGAATTTATGAAATTGCAACAACAAATGATATCGCAGCTTGCGAAAATAACTGTGAGTGCTTCAGCAGCTACAACAAGCAACTGCAGCATGGTGGAAAAATTTGATGTTCTCGATTCTACAAAGGAATCTTACCGAAACTACATTCAACGCTTTAAAAATTACACGGAATTGAATAATATCAATACCGATAAGGAATACTGCGCAAAACTGCTTTTAAATTCCATTGGCGCAGACAATTTCAGTATACTGTCGGCGTTGGCGGCACCGAAGATGCCAACAGAGCTGCAATATGACGAATTGCTACAACTGTTAGAATCACATTTGGCGCCGAAGAGAAATATATTAGTGGCTCAACATAAATTTCTCTCGAAAAATCAGCATGAGGGTGAATCAATAGCGAAATTTGCAGCCGTACTTCGCGCTGACACAAATGATTGTGAATTTGTCTGTCCATGTAAATGTAATGCCTCTATGGCTGATGTTTTCCTCAGAGCCCAGTTCATACGTGGAATTTACGATAGTAGCATAAGGGAGCAACTCCTTATGTCCACCACAGCAACATTCGAGGACATCGTAACAAAAGCATTGGTGCTAGAAGCGGCAAAAATTGACGCTAGAGAATTGTCACAAACTTCAACAAATACATCAAATGTGGACATAAATAAAGTCCATCCCAAAAGAAGGTCACCGAGCCGCCAAACTTTTCGACAAAGAGCTAATATCGACTACGATGAATCGGATATATCGGGGTTATATATGCGGTGTGGCAGAAATAACCACTTTGTTAAAGAATGCAAAACAAACACAATTAGTTAAAATGCACATCATGCAACAAAACAGGTCATGTAGCTAAAGTCTGCATTTCCTCACTTTTGGCGGATGGTCCTAATGCCGGTCCTGGGGGTAGTCATGACACGAGGAGATATACTAATCTGGTCCAGAATGAGAGTGATCAATATGGAATCTACAGAATTGTCGACGTATACCAAAATGATTATTTGCAATCCAATTCAGAGCGCTATTATGCAAATGTTCTAATTGAAGGAAAACCTTTGCGATTTGAAGTGGATTCTGGATCCGGATATTCCTTTCTGCCACTGAGCCAATTCAAAGCCTTACAACTATCCAAACAATTATCCCCAACCAATATTGTCTTTCGTTCTTATACCCAAAACAAATTTATTCCAGAAGGTAAAGTCAAGGTCAAAATACGGTTTAGCAATAAGACTATCAGCGAATACATTTATGTGGTGCCAGATGGTTGTACAGCGCTTATGGGTCGTACTTGGATAAGACATCTTGGAATAAATTTAAAAGACCTGGATGAAATAAATTCCAATGTTATGACAATCAATTCAATAACCAATTCAGATGAAATTAGTCAATTGATGGCCGAATTTAAGAATGTATATGAGCAGAGGATTGGATGCGTTCCAAAATACAAAGTTTGTCTGAAATTGCGCAAAAACGCTACTCCAGCATACACAAAAGAGCGCTAAATTCCCTATGTCCTAACAGATAGAATAAATGGTGAACTGGAAGTTTTAGAAAAAGCCAATATTATTGCTAAAACAGCAAACAGCGATTGGGGTTCGCCTTTGGTGGTAATTGCGAAAGCGGATGGAGGTGTACACTTATGTGTTGATTATACGTATATCAATGTCTTGTGGATGCGCACTATCCAATTAGGAAAATAGACGAAATTTTCAACAGCCTGCGGAACTCCAAATATTTTTGCCGCCTTGATTTGTACAAGGCATATCTACATGTACCAGTCGACGAAACATCAAGTGAAATTCAAACAATATCTACGCATAAGGGTACTTTCCGCATGAATCGGCTCTCTTTCGGCATAAAAACAGCTCCACCAGAATTCAATAGGATAATAGACCAAATCCTATGCGAAGTTCCAAAGACAGAGTCATATTTTGATGACATCGTAGTACATGGGGCATCCTTGTCCGAATGCAAAGCAAATCTGCGGGCATGTTTAGCAGCTCGAAAAGTATGATTTCCATTTAAATGTTTCAAAATGTAAATTTTTTGAAAATAAAATCGAATTTTTGGGACATACTATACAATTTAATAAAATTCAGAAAATGTCTCCTAAAATAAAGGCGATTACAGATATGCCAATCCCTAAGACAGTTGAAGAAGTTCGACATTTTCTAGGCATGGTAACATATTACGCCAGATTTATACCATGACGGCTCCACTACGACGCCTACTTCAAAAGAATTCAACATTCAAATGGACAAAAGATTGTCAAAATTCCTTCGATTCATTAAAAAGAGAAATTGGTAGCGATCGCGTTCTCATGCCATACAATTCAGAATTGCCACTTCATCTTGCATGCGATGCTAGTCCAACAGGTATAGCAGGAGTTTTGTCACACATAGTCGATGGTGAAGAAAGACCGATCACGTTTGCGTCAAGGTCCTTGACGGCAGCAGAGCAAAATTACTCGCAATTGGACCGAGAGGCATTGGCAATAGTGTTCGCGATTCAGCATTATCATGAATATCTATACGGAAGATTGTTCAAGCTTGTAACCGATAACCAACCATTGGCCCGATTTTTTCATCAGAACTCTAAATTACCTCAAATGACTTCCTCGAGACTCCAACGTTGTGCGGCCTTTTTAACAGGATATAGCTATGAAGTCGTAACTAAGAAAAGTGAAGAGGTTAAAAAACCATTTGTATATGTATATACTGAATCACAGAGGTAATTAAGCTATCAAGTCGTCTGTAAGTCTATGATTACTGAGTGGTGTAGCTGTTTTTATTAATCCTTGGAATTTCTAAAGACAGACCAAACGTCATTGCAGAGAAGACACTTTGTACCATTTGATGGAATTTCCTAGATCCGAACACAAATTGTAATGTTACTCATTTTTTTATTTATTTTTTCGCTATATTCTAATAGACAATTTTTCTTTCTAGGATAGTTTTTATGCAAAATGTCGAAGCTTTTTACCTAAGTTTTCTGACAAATCATAAATAACATTCAAATTATTATACGATCTTGTGCACTGTACTTTTTCTAAGTAAATTTACGGGGCATTTCTGGTAAAGCGGACAACCAATTTAAAAATTTGATATTTTACATCTCTAGTAGTCCACAATTACAGACTGCCATTCTTAAGCAATGTATAAGACATCTGTACACTCATGGTGCTTTCCGGTATACCTTTTAGAGCACGTTTCTAATTATTTTCGGAATTACTTCACCTTGAAGCGGATAGATCCATATCTCATATCAAACAAAATAACACGTTGTGAAACATGCTGGTAGCTAGCAATTATCTCTTCACAGATTTCAAATCAATGGTCCATTTTATTGCTGCCAATCGACGTTTGGCGCACATGAGGATCAAGATATTTGTTAATATGGAGTTGACTGTTAGTCGACGGTTTTGGGGTTAATGGTCGTCTGGGGCACCCTTCATCTCCAACTCCTTCTCAGTCTTCTTTCAATTATTTGTCACCCGCAAAGGCTGTTTACGAAACAATCTTTGACATATTCTAAACATTCCGTAAACAAAATTTAATATGCAACAAAATCATACATTTTAAAAATCGCCGAAACGAGGTTACTGATGTGAAATTTGGCACAGTGCTACCAATTTGGAAAAACAAATATTTCTGAATTTAAATTATAATCTGACTTTACTTTCTGGATTCAGTAATATGTCTCGGATTTTTACTACGTTTCGAATGTCTTATGTTTCTGCAAAATTTCACAATGGTACTTTACCCGGTTTGATAATTACACGATATTTAGTGTAACGACTCTAGTCTGAAAGGGATTCTCTATACAATGAATGTACTGTATTTTACACAACAGAACCACAGATCCCCATTTACGCTACCTTCCATAGAATTTTACAACGTCTTTGCATATATGCTTGTGTCGCTAAATACACCCTGCGGTGTATTGGATGCAACTGTTGCGGTTGTTGTTATGACAGCTGTATGTACAAAATACAGTTATCAATTTTTCGGTTTCAAAAATAAAGTTAAATAAAACACACATAAAGCTACGATTTCGATTAATATCATTCAAATAACCACCCCTGAATTGTTAGTAGTTTTCGACCACTTTTTCACACACTTCGCGGACAAAAAAAAATTCTGTCAAATCGCATGATCTTGGCGACCAAGAGACTTCGCCAAAACGTGAAATTACGCATTCTGGAAACTTCTCATGCAATAAAACCAAAATCTGTCGTGCTGAATCACGTTTGGATCACCACTTTTGAAGTAAGTTTTAACTATATTTACGAGTTATTCGGTTGCTAAACAATCGATACTCGTAAATAGCAAGCCTCTCACTAAATAAATAGCGCTTCAAATCAACAGCTGACGGCTTTGGCAGACCGGCGGTTTTGAAGCCACTAAATGGATAACACTGTACATTAAACTGAATGTATGGTGGCCTGTAACTCCCAGCAATAAAAAGGAATGAGGTATGGTTTTTTTTTTGTAAATTTTAAGAATTTAATACATTAAAATTAGAAAGCAAAAAAAACGTAACAAGAACAGAATTCCAATTTTAAATTTTAAATCGTTGGCGGAAAGAGTAAGAAATTAGCTGTCGAACTAGGTAACCTTTTGGAGCTTACGACAGCCAAAATATATTAAAAAAAAATACTTTAGAGATATGAATATGAAAGCGATTTTTTTTAACATCTGATTTCTTGAAAATAATGGGCGGCGGTGGGCTACTGTGTTTTATCGTCTCTTGATATTGAAAAGGCATTTGACAGGTTTGACCATTCGAAATTTGTGAGATAATTCATTACCCTTATGGCAATTGATCTGTGTGGTGGACAGCAATACGTTTCCAGTAATAGCTGTCAATGTGGTGTCCGTCGTCCGGATAATGGTGTGCTACAAAGGTTCGTATTAGCATCTCCGCCTTTTGAAATGTGCATGAATTATTTTTTCGATAGTAAATAACAAAAAAAAAAAAGCAACACTGATTTTGCCTTTGCTAATGACTTACAGCCAGTTTTCTAAAGTTCTTTGAAACTGCTAATACCAAACAAAATAAGGTTAATTTTTGATCAATCAATCAAAACCAATCATCATCGTTGTAAAAAGAAAATTAAAAATCTAGTTTGTAGTCTTCGTTGCTTAGGTAACAAAATGAAGAGAATGCCAAATATTTGGCGCCGTACTGCAACTGCAATGCAGCCACGAAATGCGGTATGGTTCTTTTTTTTATCGAACGTTCCCTTGTATAGAATAATATTTTCCTATACTTATTCAATAACTAACATTAGCATTGTCATATTATTCTGTTCCTAAATTATGAGTTACTGAAGGCAATTTTGTGACCTAACTTGTAGGTCCATCATTAAAAACGAGAAAAAAGAATCTGGTCGAACAGTCAGTAGTACGTTTACAAATAATAATAATAACACAAATAATACAATATTAATAATACAAAAAATTGCTTTATTTCCAATATTTCTGGAAATCTTTGCATTTAACACCCTACTCAGCACGAACAACATGCAGTCCCATTTGTTTCCGATTTTCATAAATTTTATTATTAAATTTGTGCAAAAGTGGGAATTGTTTTTTAGCGACATTTCCTCGCAATCACGATTACTTACCTCAGCTTCATCGTACGCTACAGGTTCGTTCATTGCCTCAATGCTTTCGTTAACAACTTCATCCAACTCCTCGCCACCTTCATCTTCTATAATTTCATCGTACAGCTGCTGTTCGTCCAGTATCCCAGATTGCGATAACACTTCCTCACTCGATTCCATGTCGTAGTGACTCAGGTAATGGGAGAAAAACAATTGAAATTCGCCATAGTAGTCTTCACATATACTACACTTTAGCACATACGGGTGTTCGTAATCCTCCGAGGGCGCTATTAGAATGTCACCGCCTTTAACGTATTCCATGTAATCGGTCATTTTCACCAACCGTATATTTCCAAATTATTAAAAAGCAAACATTTGGAGTCTACGCGAGTGCTGTAAATATCTCCTTGGAATCTGTTCAGTGGATGATTGTTTATGTTCTAGTTTCTTCTTCTTCAATAGCTACTTTTAAGCCTGGCAATATCAAGTTGTTTTTGCACATTCGGTCCTGGCAATTCTGCTAACAGGGTATTCCATAAAGCAAGAAAGTTGTCTAATCTGTGGGTATTCACACTAAAGTTGTGAAAGTGTTAAATATTTCGATAACGAGTACTCTTGTAAATACCTATCATCTGGAGTGTTATTTATTTAGTGAAATGTTTGCTATTTACGAATATAGATCGGTTAAGAACTGAAAAACACGTAAAAATAGTTAAAATTTATTACAAAAGTGGTGGTTCAAACGTGTGTTTACAATCGAACAAAATTTCTCCCTCGATGGTTACGTCAACAAGCAATGTCTGGAAAACTACTTCAAAAGGATCCACTGCTGCAACCAATCCATAGGCGGTCATTTAAATGACTTTGTATTGATTTTGGCAAGATCTAAGCACTTTAATGAAATAAAAGTTTCGTCGAAATCATAGCTTTATGTATTTTATTTAACTTGACTTGCAAACGAAAAATGAATAACCCTATATATAAATGTTTACTTTTACAAAGAAAAATGATATAAGTAATTTTATCACCTACAGGAAATTTAAATCTAAAGACACTGACGCAATCTAGTGTGCATCGCCATACAGTAGATGCTTAAATTGCCAAATTCTCAGAGAGGTAGGTATCTGCGCCTCGATATATAATCGTAATAAAATAGTAAAAACGTTTAAAACATAATTCTCTTTCGTTTCTTTAAATTTGTTATATTAAATTTTTAACTTACACTTTCGACAACTATTTTAAAGTTGTTAATTACCATGGAATTAGTTACACATATCGTTAGCAGTAATTACTTCTTAGTTAAACAAAAATTTTTTTGAACACTTAGCACCAACGATTGTCTATAAACTATGTGTTAAAGGTATATTACTACGATATAATTGAAATTTTGGTTAGTATCAACTGTATATTTTTTACTTCACACAAAATACGATAATACTAGAATTCTTTATCCTAAGGGTCATAAGTGTAGGCCAAATTTGAAAAACTACCACACTACTTTTCCACTAATGCAACAACACAAGTGGCCATTCAGCCTTTTTGCATTTTCAAATATTAAGGGGATGACACACTAACAGATCGATCAGACAAATTTAACACAATTTGTGGTTAATTTGCTTAAATTTGCATACTAAAATAGACTAGTACGATTTGTGACAGTATCAAAATTTCATTCAATGCAAAATGTTTGGACCATTCCAGCCTTTATGCCAACTCGTCCGCTATGGTGTGTCATTACTGGGACAAAGAACTAAACCCAAGTTTAAAAAAAAGATATACTTTTTCCGATCTCTCTAATATTCATTTTCAATTTATTCGTTAACCACAAGCAAGGGTGAATGGTGTTTGTATGTATGTATGAGAAGAAACCACTTCAATTTACAATATACATTTGTGAAGGGACCGCCCCAATTATGTATAGGAAGTACTGTTTTAGAAACGCCTACTTATATGAAGATAAGTCTATACTCGTATATCGTTATAACTTTGCATGACTATGTACAGTTTTCCTGCTGAATGTGGGGATTACATCCGTTAAAAAATATCTGACATTTTGTGCTCTTGGACTGCGCTACACATTATTAAGTAAGCATACTGATTATAACTGTTGCAGAATATAAGTCAAAATAATTTTACAAGTTTTTAAAAAGTACGCATTTACTTCCATTAGAAATTATAACAGAGTTTTAATAAATTCTGATTTCATATCGAAGGATAACGATAAAAAATAACATTTATATTAAATGATAAAAATAACTATGTTACAAATAGTAATCGTAAGACCAATAGCATTACAAATAATGTTTCCAAAATTTACAATAGGGAAAAGTACAAATGGAAAATAATTAAGCAACAAAAAACGAAAACATTTACATTTACAATGCTAAGTAAAATTATATGATTACTATACATCTTTTATGTGTAAATGTCTCTTATCTATGTCTTATTTGTACATATTTATAGAAAATTAGATTAATGAAGTAGAGTAAATAATGGCTAATTAGTTTTCTCAGCAATAATCTATAATTTATTGAAATTTCTTTTCCCAAGTTCTTAATATTTCTCAGAAATTTTAGGTCTGAAATTAATTTTAGAGCACTAAAGAAAAACAGCTGCCCTTTTCTGACCTTTTTTAAATGACGAGAAACTCATTTTATGCACCAATTAAATTATTTTGAAACAACATATAACTGTGTTAGTACATATCCAAGCATTCTATTTTACAATTAAATCTGTAATATTTCTGCCATGCGTTCGCTTGTGGTGGGCCAAGTTAATTTTGTTCTTGAACATTTTTCCGCACAGCGTACATTCGTGGTTCCGACCTTCTTCATGAGTGTATTCATGTTTTTGCAGGGTATTTCTTGTTTTAAAGGCTTTACCACATATTCCACAAACATAATTACGCACATCGTAATGGGTAGCAACATGAACTTTCATTTTATTTTTAGTATAGAATCCCTTTGAACAAACTGGACAGAATACAACAAATTTTTGCTCGTGTTTTCTCTTGTGCGCGAGAAAAGCCTGTTGTTGACGATATGATGTTCCACAAAGTTCACAGCAAAATGGCTTATCTCCCGTATGGCTGCGCATATGAATTCTGAGATCAACAGCTTTCAGAAACTTTTTGCCGCATTCTTGGCATTCCTCGCCAAGATCACCCATGTGACGCCTGACATGAGACACGTATGCGGCAGCGGTTTTAAAATCGTGTTTGCACAGAGAGCAGTTTAAGGGCATTGTTCCGTCGTGTGAAGCTTGATGCTCTTTCAAGTGTATGGGGCCCTTGAATTTTCGCTTGCATTTGGTGCATTTAAACAATCCCACATGATCATAGAGGAACTCCATGTGCTCATAATATTGTGATTTGTCTTCATTCGCTTTGTTATTGCCTGGCTCACAACGTTGTTTTTCTCTGGAGAAGTGAACATGAACGCAGTGTAAATATTTTTTCAAGGCCGTTTCGTCAACTTCCAGACCCATTTTTAGCTCTATAAGATCAGCCATTCGCTTAAGAGCTTCGCTGCGTTTGTTGAAGCAATAATTTTCCATTAAATTTGTATCCCAAAGATGGGGAAATCTCTCATAAATAGCCAATATTTGTATAATTTGTTCAGGCATCAAGTCTTGATTATAAGAATCCAATATGGCAATTGGATTGTATTCCACGAAAGGCTTCAGAAAGCTTAACTTTTGAAAAATCCATGGAGGTAAAAGTCTATTCTTCTTCAAAGTCTTAGATTTAACATCTGATTTTTCAAATTTAATTCTCTCCCGATACTTGTACCGCAAATGCACAATAATTGCTGATACCTGCTCATATGTAATCTGTAAATTTGTTGTACTAACAAGTTCAGCTGCTATTTGCTGCAAAGACTTCACACGTTCATCTTTCCTTCTAAGTTGTGTTGGGTAGTTGAGGTTCCACATATGAGGTATATTCTTATATGACTTTATAAGCGCTGTAACGTTTTGTCTGGATTTCATAAAATTGCGAATGTATATCCGAGTTTGGTTATCTTGGCCATCTATGGACTGTAACAAAAAAATCGACACCACTACAGAATTCGGTCATTGTGATATAGTATTTTTGTGGAAAATATTACCTCATCATCTGATTCATTATTATCGGAGTTAGCACTGCTATGAGAGCCACTCATTTCTTCTTCTGAGTCCGGCAGCTCATCACTGCAGCTACTATCGTGGAGTCCTTCATTGGCCGTGGTCTCTTCTTTGACGATGATTTTGGATTCGTCGCTTCTTTCCTGTTTTAGAGATGTTAAGGGATCCTATAAATATAATGTCTCTAAATTCTTAATAATATAAGTATGGATTAAAAACATCAATTTCTACACGAGATTTTACTAGCAAAGACAACTAGTACAGAATTTGCTCAAAAGGAATGGTCCCCTATTTTCCATTTCCACTTAAATCAGTCCCAGCACCCGTTCTGAACTATTATATACGCATCTGAAGTGAGCTAGCAAAAGAAGAAGAAATTCCTAAAAAATATATAAAAAACTTCAGGATGTTAAAAGCTTTAGTTGTTTGTATGGGCCGGATCTAGTTCTAAAGTATGGAAATGTCACTTTCCAGGTAGCACCTTTTCCTACAATGTAACAATATTCAACTTTATAATAGGCTCGGACCCAAATTAGTAACAGCGGTATTCTGGACAAGCCGAGTATTAGATTATTTCAGTTTTTTAACATGGAAAACCAAAAGCTGCAGGCTCTGTGGGTCCTAATGGAGCACGAAATATACCTCATTAGCAATTTTTTTTTGGTAATTTCTGCAAACATATACGTTAATTTGTATTCATACCTCTTTTCTTTCTACTTTAATTTGTATTCATATCTCTTTTCTATAAAGCGGTTCTTGCTCTTAAATGCTTCATTATGGAAAATTAAATGAAACCCTACTTACGACTTCTTCGGCATCAAGAGCATATTCATCGGCCGTCGTTGACACCTCATAATCATTTGATACGTTGAAATCGTTAGTTTTATCAGCTATAGTATTATCTTCATATATTTCATCTTCTAGTTCGGCTGGAGATGATGTCTCTTCTTTCGGTCCCAGACCATAGTGGCTGAAGCTGTGAGAGATAAATGATTCCAAGAGAGCGAATTGTTCGTCGCATTCGCTACACTTTACTATATAGATATTTTTATAATCCAACGAAGGCGCTATTAGAATTTCTCCCCCCTTCACATAATCCGCATAATCAGTCATTCTGAACCAAAATACGGCACAAAAAAAGATCACTGTGTAAATTTTATCAGTTTTTAATGTAACGAGTGCGTTCAGAGCAGCTTTGTTTATATTTTGATATTCTTCTTCTTGTAGCTATGCATTACGAATTAATATCATCATAGATGCCTAGTTGATTCGTAAAGACGTTGAAAACTTGTAAACAAATTATTTTTCTCTGAAAACAAAGTGGGGATGATTAGAGAGCCAAGGGAGTAAGATAATCCCGCTATCTTCGTTACCTTCTTTGTACAAAAGCTCCATAACTTTATATATTTTGGTTACTATTTTTGAAGAGTATAGTAAGTGGATCAACAATATATGAACGCACATACAAACTAACTAAATTATTAGGGTTCCATGTTGGGAAAGAGAGCGAGAAAGGACAAAATTATACTCTTGAATGAACATTGGAAGCAAGCGAATACACTCCGGAGGAAAATAATTTGTCTGTACGTTTGCATCGTTTTTGGAATTCTCGGCGACTAGACACATGTAAACAGAACGCATAAGTGCGTTTCACGAATTTGTTATTATAACGTTCAGCACTGAATTTATATAGAACACAGAGTAAGTAAAAAACAGCACATTGATAAACCCGAAGAAAAGCGACGGATTTGCGTGTCTTAACATTTTTTGTTTTTTTTTTTCCCAATCTAATAAACGAAGCCAATTTTTTCAATAAAACATCAAGCAATTTATTATTATTATTTTAATTTTCTAAAAGGTGTACAATTTTTTGAAATATTTGTAGAAAATACGTCAAATAACTTGTACCTAATACTTTCTTTAAATCGGCCGCATAATGTATATTTTCCACCTGAATTAGATTTTTATAGAGAAATCTCGAAACTTTTATTTATTTTTATTATTTTTTTATTTATTATTATTATAATATTATATTATATTATTTTATTTTATTTATTTATTGTCTACTGATATACAGGATTATTCGTTTAGGGGATTCAAAACCGTGGGTCTGGCAAGGCTGTCCGCTTTTAAATACCTGTCATCTGAAGTGTTATTTATTTTGTGAATCGTTTGCCATTTACGAATATGGATCGTTTAACAACCGAAGAAAGCGTAAAAATCAGGGACGGAAAATAATTGTTAGTTTTTTTTCCAGACGAAAAGGTTACGCGAAAATTCCCTTTATCTTTATTAGGGAATTTTTAACCATTATTGTGAGACATATATTATTTTGGTCACCGTAACCAATTAAAATGAGAAATATTTTTTTTTGGTTATGAATAACTGTTATAGCAACCAAGAAGAATTTTTTGGTTAACAATAACCATTATCCAAAGAAATTTTTTTTTTGGTTATCGCTACCCACATAAAGGGTAGGCCATACGTATTTTTAATGTAATGGATGCCTTTCTAAGGGGTAGAGGTACGTAGGGCAAGCAATTTAAATATCTTTGGCAGAAGATGTAATATGTTCAGAATGTAATATGTTCATTGACGAAACGTTATATACTAGCACTTCCTCTTATGTTCGTCGGACTTTAAGAAGCTTGGAAGTAGACTCGTCGTCAGAGGACGAAACGTCTAGCGTGCATAGAAAACCACTGTTAATTCAAACCTTTGCCGAAATCGACACCTACCGGGAGGGAAGAGTTGATGTCGATGTCAACCTTCTGCAATACTGGGAGGAAAAAAATATACGTTCCCGTTTCTCAAACAATTGGCAGACATTGTTCATGCAGCACCAGCAACTCAAGTTAGTGTCGAGCGAGCGTTTTCTGCATTGGGACTTGTACTAAGTGGTCTTAGATGTAACCTTTCAGGCGATTCATTGCGATCGCTTATGTTCGTAAAACTAAATTCATTCAATAATAATAAAATGAATTGCAGAATTAATTTGATTAATATTTTTTTTTCGAAATATACATATGTATTCGGATAAGAATTGAATTAAAAATAACTTTAAGTTAAAATGTTTGTTATTTATAAAATAAAAGACCGTTTTTTAATTTTGCCAAAGATATTTAAATTGCTTGCCCTACGTACCTCTACCCCTTAGAAAGGCATCCATTACATTAAAAATACCAATGGCCTACCCTTTATGTGGGTAGCGATAACCAAAAAAAAAAAAAAATTCTATGGATATTGGTTATTGTTAACCAAAAAATTCTCATTTTAATTGGTTACGGTGACCAAAATAATATATATCTCACTATAATGGTTATTTTTAACCATTACTTAAATTCGTTAATGTTTATGGTTAAATAAGATTTTGTCATCATTTCTCTTATAACTGTTACGGTCCCTGGTAAAAATAACTAAAACTTGAGACACTTTTCGTACATGACGGGGTGATTAGGGTCGTCATAATCGATTTACAGTGTAAGGAATTGGTTATAGATGTGGTCAGGTCGGTTCATCATCGCAATGTACGCACTGCCGAAAATAACATTTTTGTTACTGAAAGTGAGCCAGATAATCAAAATTCCGATTCAGAGCGCTATGGTCGTATGATAACCGATTTTTTCGGCCTGCAATTGAAGGTTATGGCGACGTCAGTTGGCCACCAAGATCATACGATTTGACTCCGTTAGACATTTTTGTGGGGTTACATCAAAGACCGTGTTTTCGTGGATAATCCAAACGTTGGAGTATTTGAAAACCAACATTAGTCAAGTTATCGTCGAGATATCGCCCGAAATGTGCGATAAAGTGGTCGAAATTACTTCAAAAGGATCCTCTGCTACAACCAATCCATGGGTGATTATTTAAATGACATTGTATATTGTACATAATAGCAAGTTCCAAACATTATAATGAAATAAAAGTTTTATTGAAATTATAGCTTTTTGTGTGTTTTATTTAACTTTACTTTTGAAACCGAAAAATGAATGACACGGTACATCTTTTAGACTAGTGCACAAATAATTGTTTTTATTAATACAGATCAATTAACAAAAATGTGTGAATTTAATTTAAAGTGATTTTTATCTAAATTGAAACCCATCAGCGGAGAAAAATTATTACAAAGTCTTAAATACCTTATAAATGATTCGTTATTCCCATGATTTGTTCATTTACTTTCATAGGTAGGTGTTTCTATAGCCAAGTTCATATGTTTAAAAGCAAATTTGCATAATAAGTTTTAAATTCTTTTAACTGAATTTCATAAGGGATACAAAATTAAAGAACAATATTCTAAATTACTCCTAACAAAAGAAACGTGTAGGAATTTTGGTGAAATAGGGTCTTTAAAATCTTTACTATTTCTTTTAATAAACCTCAGCATAGCACATGCATTGGACGTTATATACTCAATATGATTAATACATTAATTTTAATTTTAATAAACTAATTTTGACTCAAATATGATGCCCTGACATTTAGAGTGTTTGTAAAAAAAAACTGGATCACGGTTGCGAGCATGTTATACAACATCTTTTGTGTACATTTAGTACAAGTTGATTAATATTAAAGCAAATTTAAACCAACTTTAAATCATTGCTAAAGAGAAGTGGTTTGCAAAACTTCAGCCAATCAAGTAAGTCGTTAATAAAAATTAAAAATATGTTCATAAATAGGTTCCATGGAAAATGCTTTATTATTTGAGAACGTGGAATACCAAGTACTCATTTTAAACAAAAGTCTTCCATTAGTTAAAAAACGTTTTAAAAATTGTAATAACTTACTATTTATAACAAACTGTGAAAGCTTATATAGTAATATATTATGATTTACTAAATCAAAAGCTACCACAAAATCTGTATATATGACATCTACCTGTAGGAACCACACAGCAATTTTTCCAACTGTCAAGATATGTGCTTTCAGTCAACCAAGCATTAAATAAGGTTTCAATAGGGATTACTAAGAGCTATCTTTTAGCTTCAGTATTGATGATATAACATCATCTTCAGAATCTTGAATTTCCAGTCCAGGAATTTGTGAAAATTGATTGAAGAAATGGGCAAATAAGTTTAAGTCTCAATGATATTTTTAGAATGCGTGTTATCATAAAACATGATGTTGGGATAACTACCGTTTTCCCTTTTAGCGCTTATAATTTGTCAAAAGGCTGATTTCAATTTCAATTCTAAATATGTAATTATTGTTTAAAAAATTATGCAAAAAGTCAAATACCCGAAGAATTTGTTGAAAAAATTTTAAATTAGCTTTCTCCTGAGTTCGACTATATTTTTCAGGAGCTTTATTTTTCACATATTTTAAATTAGCCAATTTTTTATTCAACCAAGTCGATTTGTGTTTCAATGAAGGTGTTGTAGGAGGAACCATTGCCGAAATAATAATAATAAATACAAATATTAAATTTGAATCACTGTTTTCCCAATTGTGATCAATCCACTATAGAAAAATAGTTATTAATTGCAACGTAACTGTCTCTAATAAAATTATGTAGTTTGACGGAAAATGGCGCCTCATTCTCAAAAATGTAAAACATTTCAAAATTTATAACTGCCTTATGATAGTGTTTCTCAATATATTGGAATAATGGGCAAATTACATTTGAAACAAAATAATAAATAACCAATATCATTTTTAACGTGATTAATTTGATTTAATTAATCCATGACCAAAAAAAAAAAAAAAAAAAAAAAAAAAAGAACTAGTAACATTTTCATCAACATTAGATTTCTTGCTAAAATAAATGATAAAATATTATCTTCATATATTCATGCTATATCTTTTAAGTTAAAATCCACTAATCTAATAACTTCTTTGTTATTAGTACATACATTTACAATATTATCAATATTATCTAAACGATTTTTATAAATTCCATAACTGTTATTCGGAGCTATATAAGATACTATTAAAATCATTCGAAAATGTGACTTCAACGTAAAGTTGCTCTATGCTATTAGCACAATTTAGAGATATTGATCAGCTAGGAAACTTACATTATACGAGTATTTTTTATTGAAAGTTGTTAAGCAATTCATCCCATCCATACCCTTTAGGAGGAGACATCTCTCTTTGTCTCTCTTTTCTGCTTATTAAACCTTACCAGCATTGCAATTGGTGCAGTGTTGCCATCCATGATAGCAATTTTTTCTTCGACGTAATACGATATCTCCTTTGTAGCAGGCCCCATCTGAACGCTTTTTTGTTTTAGTTGTCCTCGAAAATGTAATATGTTGTCACTGTGCGTCAGGAATTTCGCAATTATGGGTGTTGTGGGAGAGTTTTTTTGGAATAGATTGTGGCTATCGCTGGGGTAAACAGCTTACTCATGTTTTTTGCCCTATTTAATCTCGTAGCCTCGTGTCACGGCCAGAGAATCGGTAACATATTTTTTCTGGGTACTCATAAGATATATTTTTGATATCGTTGTCTTTGCCTTCCGTCGTACCATGTGTACGTGCAAGTAAGCGTAACAAAAAAATACTTTGCCTTAATGCGGTTGTTTGTACGGTCGCTTACATGTCTAAGTCGTGTGATAAGGACACTGAGTTTCTTTTCTATTACAAGCCTCACATCCGCATACATTCCTTTCTGTATGCCAGCTGTAGTAAATGTCATAGTTTTGCGTTGAGTCCTTGTCGCTTCGTCAAATAAGTAACATCGTGAATTTTTTTTTTTTTTTTTTTTTTTTCTTCATTCATTTTCTTTATTGGA
>JAHXMU010000099.1:2688633-2806912 GCA_019455685.1 Philornis downsi | reverse complement strand
TTTTTTTTTTCTTGATTTGCACTAGGAATTTGGGGGATTGAGAATCAGTCTGAAAGTCAACGAGAGTAATAATAAAACTAAATAAAGTTAGCAATACATTAAAATAATAATAGTGATGTAAATAAATAGGTAATATTTACAAAAATCCACCACCTCACTAAGACTGTAAATTTACATTTAAGTGATTGAAAACAGACTAATAATAAATAATAAACAGACTAAAAACCGAAAAACTGGACAAAACTGTACTTTCAGCACCTTAAAAATAAACACATAATTTGACATAATTAATCTCAGCCTTCTCGAATTAGAATCAAGTCTCCCTCAAGCAGTTCAATATAAAACTGATAATGGGAATCCAACACAAAAGAATCTTACCTTTTTTGTTGCATTTAACCAATGGGGTTTAACCAATGACGTATATGTATAACTGTTTCGTTACATAAGGATCCAGGAACTCTTTAGCCCAACACTTTGCAAAATCAAGCGTACCTGTTGGGAAATTCTTCAATTTCTCAACCAATTATTAACCTTTACTTATATTTATTCACTATTATTATTTAAATTTTGTTTTATTTCAAAATTACTTATGTACACTTTGGGTCAGATTAAGCATTGCGAAATTAGTTTTCCTAAGTAGTTTCAACAACAAAGGTTTAAAAACCGGAATAAAAAAATATTTTGTTATCCCAAGAGGATAATAATAATTTAACTTACACACTTTGATTGATGCATATAAATTTCTATGCATTTATTGAGTGGACACTTTTGAGTGACAATATTCATGATGCATTTACCGCACAATGTTTTCGCTCAGAAGTGTGCAATTATTCATGGTATTGACCGATCGATCGTTAGCAAACAATCTACTGTTGACTGCACAATGCTAGTACACACTTATTCCTCATCTCTTATTGCATTTCTTATATATTTTCAAGTCATTTTGGCTTAAAATTTGAAACATTATATGCATAATTAAATGCAAGGAGATTGAGGTATAGGTGTATTTGAGAAGCGGTAATATTTTTATGACCATTCCAATATTTTAAAACAAATCAATAAGCATTCAATGCAAACAAAGTGCAGCTTATTGAGAATGAAATATTAGACGATTAGTTCTCTCCCTTCTGGACATTAGCAGTAACAACATCTCGATAAGTATTTCTGTGAACATTATATTATAATACTGGTGTTTTACATAGAATAAAAATTTGTGCATGCAGCTAATTCAAAATTAAAATCTGAACTTTTCTTGTATAAAAATCTTGAATTAAACTAAATAAAGTACTAGTATTATAACAGTATCATATGCTTTGCTGAACATGATTGCAATGTGTTCATGAAAGCTATATTTTCCTGCCCATCAAATTTCCAAGGTCGATGAATGAATTAGTCAAATTTAAATCGATATTACCAAAAGTAAAACTAGATAAAGTCAGTTCCGATCCAAAAAGCCCCATGACACGAAACGACAAACCTATCTAGCTCCTCCTGCATTCTACTGGATTCATGTATACAGTCATAGCTACAAAATAGCTTAACATCACCGACATACATACGTACGTTAATAATAATAGTCGGTAAGCCGTTAATGAATAGCAAGAACAATATGGGTTGATTTTGAAAGTGTACTGTCAAACGACGCAGTATTCTATTTTCCAGATGCGATGATATCCAACAAGTATTAAGTCCAGCCAAGTAAAGTTTATATAGTTTAAAGTCGGTGTAAATGACATCCGTCTCTTTAGCAAGACCAAATGCTTTCAAAATGATTGAAACCAATTAACTAAGCTGGAAAATGTAGATAATGACTATCGAGAACCATATGGACGCTGAACCAAAGCGGAAGCAATGTGAAGATGTTACGTGCCCTTAATACGGCACTAAGGCTGATCTTCCGGCTGCTCAGCTCTCTCTGAAAGGTTCCAACCCTTTCAGCCAGACCAGTGACCGGAAAGAAAGCACAGTGATTGATACTATGAAAGAAAAGAAAATTGTTGGAAAATAAAGATTAGAAAGATAACTGAAAGTTAAGTTAAAGAGACACTGAAAATTAATGAATACTTATCGCCAGAACGAAATGGTCACGAGAAAATAACCTGGAAAAAAAATTCTAATTAGAAAAATATAAGACAAAAAAAAAACCACAACAAATCAAAAAAAAAAGAAATAATAGAAAAAAAAAGAATTTTAGATTAAGCTAGATTAAGTGAATGTGAGTGTCGTTTATGCTGTTTAAAACTCGATAGTTTGTGATTTAATTGTGAAGCTATTAGCATCAGAGTTGGTCGAATCCAAGTGAGCGTAGGATTTACTAGGGATAGGCGCCCTGAAGAAAATTATAAGGTCAGCGTCCCTAACAGTGGGGGAAGTACAAAAAGATCCGTCCTGGAGAGCTCTTCCGGTAGGGCAATAGAACTTGGTTTGTGGTGACCGTTTTATGGTCATATATATTCTCGGCGTAAACCAAGTGAGTCTGAGAAGTGGCTCCGTTTATTTGCTCCATATAGCTGCTGGTAATAGTTGGTAGAGAAATTGTTTTAGTATATAAGAAAAAAAAAACAATAAATATGTCAAGCGTGTAGTAAAAATGCGTTGAAATATTTGGTGGAGTCTACTGTTTGGATAGGCGGGTGATGAGGTAAGGTCGTGCAGTGGGGTCCGAAAGATATTTTTCTTTGAGGAAATCGAGGACCATGGAAGGGCGGGCTCAGTATGGGAATGTCACTTCAAATTCTCTCGTCGTGTTAGACGTGTTTTGAGTGCAGTTTCTTTGTTCGTGTTTTTCTGAAAAATTTCAAAATTTCGTGTTCGTCTCTGGGCTAAGGCTGAAAGGGTTGGAACCTTTCTGAGAGAGCTGAGCAGCGGGAAGGTCAGCCTTAGTGCCGTATTAAGGGCACGTAACAAAGAGACATAATATTCATCACCATTTTCTCAAACAGCCTTGGAATTGTATTTAACTCGGGAATTTCCTTATAATTTTAAGCATTGAAAACACTTCCCGATTTTTGAAGAAATGTAATGTACGAACCGTTCCTCATAATGGGAAAGTAACTAAATTTTATCGATGCATTAAAAGTAAAATTATTGGCAAATGAATCCCTTCAGAGCAATGTTTCAAAACACATCTGAAACATTATCAATGCTATATGATAGAATACTGAGATAACAGAAACCAGTGACCGGATAGTGATATGCGCTGGACGATTTCAACTACGTAACCGAATGTGTTTTATAGAAAAAGCGCGGAAAAATCTGCAATCAATTGGTCGTCACTATACTTAGCGCCATTTTAACTCACTGAAGAAGACCTCGATGAAGTTTTATGCTTTAAATTAGGTGCTTTACTATATTCCACTCTAGATTCCGTAGAAAATAATTTCAGCTTTACAGATAGAAAATAACTTACAATGATACAAATTACAATTACAAATTCATAACAATTTTCAAATTTGGCGCTCTAATTATCTCTGGAAACAGCATTTGCAGAAAATGCATTTTTGATGCATTTGAAAAAAAACAGTGGCACCGGTCATTGGTTGTTTGAAAAATTGTGATGTTCACAAAATTGGCTGCAAATAGATGTCAATAAGTCTTTTGGGTCGCCTTCCGGTTTTTAATTAAATTAGTTTCGGCGATTCAGATTACATTATGTTACAACTAACTGCAACATCACTAAAACTCCCCTTTCAAACTTCACAATTACAGTATAACAGTTTTGTTTAGGCTTACACTGAACATATACCAATTTAGTACAACAACAATCTTCTAGTTTGTTTTCATTTTGTGTTGATGGATGTAAATGTGTAAAAAATAAAGTTTTTAATTATTTAAATAAGTTTCAACATGACCGCATTGAGTTTGTCCAACTATAATACCTATTCCAGTTATAGAAAATGTGGTGAAATATTGAAATCTCCAGTGATTGGAGAGAAACAGTTTGCCTTGCTATGTGTGCAATGCCATGAAATTTGTTTACAATTCAAAACATTTATGGTCCATATTGAAAAGGAACATCAACAGGATTCATTTCAAGAAATAAAAGCAAAGGTGGAGGAAGAGTCGGAGCAGCTCAATGCTCACTTTGATACTGTGAATGAATATGGAAAGGCGGATGGCAACGAGGAGGAGGATAAGAAGGTAAGTATTGGTCAATAATGACCAAGTAAACAAAACGGGACCATGAGCTCATTCCCATTTCTTTTAGGATTTCGCCATGGATCCTTTGGAGGAGCCAGAAGTGTTGCTTGTGGAAAATATGAAGCAAAAGGAGAAAAGTAAACTTTCTAACAAACACCAGACAAGACAGTCATCAATTGAGTCGAAAAAGAAATTCACCCAGCCGAAAAAAGTGCAGGAACAACAATTTAAAGTAGAGCCTGGAGACGAAGTTATAGACGGCGAGGTTGACAAACCAAACGAAATCGAGGTATCTGCTTTAAACACAATTGTGTGAAGGCAAATTAATAACAAAATCGGTGTTCGATGAAGACACTTTTCCCTGGGTGAAAATTCCTTTCGTTCTTGCTTGTCGTGTCTGCGTTAGATATTTTTGGCTCAGACACATTATTATTAAAAATAACTGAAATCCGATTAGAATAACCGCAAAGGCGTCCGTGTTATACGAATTTTCGTAAAAAAATTACAGAAATTCAGCTGAGTTTTTTTATCATTGCCAAAAGTGGACATGTTCTTGTCGCGAAATATATGTATACATCGTTCTACATTTTTAACTCTAATACAGTAAGTTTATCTTCTAATCTCCAGGTTGGAGCTATAGTTGCCAACGCTTACGATATGTCCTAAAGAAGAAGAGTCATTGTTCACAAACATAAAGAATGTGGTTTTGTCTTCGTTTACGTCTAGACCCATTTCGTTTAAATCAGGCTTCCGCTAATGATGTCTGTATCATCCTCATAAGCGTGCAGCACAACCCTTATAATCGTCTAATCATAGTATGTTAAAGAGTTCGCGCGATAAGCTGACGCCCTATCGAAAAATGGAGTTATCCTACAAAGATATTTATTGCATAGCTTCATACAATTTATGCGGTATTGTACAACCAAAGGCAACTTGATAGTTGACGATCTGTTTTCCTTGCGTATTCTCCAGGTTTCGTTCTAGTGAAAATATCTGATAAGATCACCAGCTCCGATATAATAGGTTTTACTCTTTAGTCATATCGCATTCCACAGAATCGTGAACTGATGTCGTGAAAGCTGGTACACACACTAGGACTGTCTTCTTTGGACCTCAGGATATAACAAACGTATATTTCAATCATCGAGAAAGTATTAATTAAGCAAAATAATTTTGAAGAGCTTATGTGTATTGATTATCAGCTCACCGCCGCCAGTCAAAAATAGCTCTGCTGATATGCCATCAGCATCTGTAAATTTGGCCGTTTGATCTTTTACAATATCATTATAATTGGATTAACAAAATGGGAAATCCAATTATTCCGGTGCGAATTGGATTTGGTTCCAAAACTTTTCATACTTCTTAGTCCTATGCCTTTGAAAAATATTTCTTTTTCGGAACCATTGTTCCTCCAGTCATATATACTTTTTATTACAAAAGTATGTCTCTTAATTCTTTGCAGTTTCTCTACCCAAATGTTCAAAGCGACGAAGACGATTTGGACATTGCAGATTTGGAGGATAAAACTGACAAAAAAGTACCTAACCAAATTGAAAAAGATTTCAATTTTAGTGCCTATGGAGGTGACTACGAATATGATGATGATGAGGATGATGACGATATAATGCGCGACGATGATGAAGATTATGATGACGACGATAAGGAATTCTTGAACGACATGAAAGAGGACGACGACGATGTGAAGCCAGCACCTGCTAAGAAGTCAAAAGTCAAATTAGACGACGGCCTGGACATCGATGAATTTATGAACAACCGAGTGAATGTTCTATTGTTCATTGCTTCATACCAGAAACAGGATGAACTTTGGGATGCCACCAGGCCACCGAAGCTGGTAAATCGTTGTAGGAAGAAAAGGGAAGATTGCCTCAAACAAATATGCCAAGAACTTCAAGAAGTGAATGTCCCAATGACGATAAGAGATGCGGAGAAATGTATTAAATACATGCGAGTGCGTTATATACGTGATGTTCGGATACGTTTGAACTACATAAAGAACAAAGACAAAGATTACAAACCACTGTGGTTTCATGATCATTTGGAGTTCTTGAAACCTACATTAAGTTTTATACAAGAGGTAAGTCTTAAAATCTCCAAGGAAATTCTGCTTAATTCAATTGAATGTAAATATTGTATGTAAATAAATTATACAAACTAACCACCTTTATTCCTGCCATTTTACTTTGCAGTTACAAGAAGAACAACTTTTGGCTAGGCCAAAACTAAATGACGATCAGATAATACGTCTAATTGAAATTTACAAAAAACACTCCTGTTTGTGGAACGAGCAGGACATTTTCTACTATTCCGATCAGCGACGTCAATCTACACTGCAGACCCTCATCGAAGAAATCAAACAAGGCTTGCAATTGTCATACACCACTGCAGAAGTGGAGGACAAAATCGAGTTCATTCACAAAATTGTTAAAAAGGAAAAGGCCAACATTATTGAATACTCAGCCAATAAACCGATTGAAAATTATAAATCTTCATGTAAATTTGCAGACCACATTTCCTATTTGTTGCCTCACTTGGGGCCATTTAAGTGCCAGTTCTGCCCCAAAGTTCTCATGCATATTTCGACGTTTCGAATACACACCGCCAAGCATGACGGCTCCAAGCCTTTCAAATGTTCCATTTGTATGTACGAATTTACTCAGAAGCCCGGTTATGTCATACACCTACGGCGACACACACAAGATTTTCCATTTGTTTGTAAATATTGCGGCAAAGGGTTCCCGTGCAAAAAAGAGCTGATGTTGCATTTTCAAAATCATCCTGAGTATGCAAAGGAATTTATATGCGATGTATGCGGTGAAGGTTTCACGCAACAAAAACTTCTCAACTGGCATCTCAAGGCGCATAATAATATAAGGGACTCAATATGTAATATCTGTGGCAAAGGTTTCACAAATTCTAAGTTGTTATTTCAACATCGAACAGTTCACAGTCAAGAAAAGAGTGTATGCAAATTGTGCGGCAAAACTTACGCCCATTATCGTGGTTTATCGCGCCACATGACCAAGGATCATGGCACAACAGTGGCAGCCGTGGCTGCAGTTATGGGAGAAAAGCCTAAGAAGAGAGTACTTACTATAAATGAAATAAGCTAAGTAGTTGTATATAGCAGTACATAACTAATAAATGTATTTATAGGTTTAGTTTTTGAAATTCACTTTATTTGCAATAAAACAATAATGTAATTATGTTTAGGATGAAATAAAATACACCATGATGATATTGTAACATACTCAAACATTTTTGTAAGTTAAACAATTTATTAAAATTTTTCCTCGTTTCTTTCAAAGCAAAAAATCGGGTTCTGGCAAATATTTCTTAAGGTGAAAAATGAAAATAAACCGACAAATTCTTCTTAAGCAAAAAAGTCTAAATCGGATATACATATTTTCTCTCAGACACATCCCCCAACCCAATACGCCTCTGAATCTGACGTATATTTTCTAATGAAAACTAATGGAATCAAAAGGCATGCAAAAGTCTTTCAATCGAACCAATTATTGCAAAAAAAAAAAAAAAAATCTCGGGATCAGACAAATTCATCTTAAAGAGAATTCCATGGATCAGACACGCATGAGTCAGACAAAAGAAAAGACTCTGTCAGGTAACTTTTTTACTAAGACAAAATTTCTGACACATTTTACTTAAGAAAAGGTCACGCTTTTGCTAAGAAAATATACATTTTAGATATTCTTTCCCCTACGTAGTTTCTGAATTTCTTTCTTCTTAGTAAAAACACCTCTAAATGAAGTTTTGAAATTTGATTTTTTTCTGAATCGGAAGGTTAATTTCCTAGGTATGTGAATTATATACGTTTTTCCATATGACGGTTGTGACAATGTAATAACACGGAGAGAAAAAAAAGAAAATGATTTACTACTGAAAGCTTGAGAATTCGCCACAGAAATGAAAACGCTATGAACCTAAAACAGGACACGAATAATAATAATGATAGTTGTAGCGTTGCAATAAACTAAATTATTGTAATATTAAATGTTAAGTTGTGATCGTGACTTGAAAATTAAATCCTGGAAGTCTCTGATCTAAACATAAATATTCCAAAAAATTTAATTTTTTTTTTTTGGCATAGGCCCGTTTCTCTTAAAGTCTCTTGAATCCAACAAAGGAAGTTCTAAAGAAACATTTTCTGAATTAGACCCATTCCAACTTTCCTACGACGTTGCATTTTTCCTAAGGGAAATGACGAACATTTTTCTAAAGGATATTGACATATTTGCGAAGAGAGTCTTTGATTTAAACACTTTTTGAATAAGAAAGAGCTGATTTAGGTGTTTATTTATCACGGAAGCTCTTTGACGCATTAGCACCTCTCCTATGTTAACAGAAAACCCATTTTGCTATTTTTTTACGTTTCAATTACATTCCGCATTTTTATTGAAATTATCATTTATGGGCGTTCTTAACTAATTGCCCTGTCAAATACTTGCGCATATATTAAATGCACAAAATCTATAAATATTTAAATCCATCCTTTCATTTTCGTATTCCACCATTCAGCAGACTAAGCGATAGGAAATATAGCGACCGGCCGTTTCAGAAGAACGAATAATTTTCACAACTTGGCCACGTTTTAAACCAAAGTATCTGGATACAGGATCACCAGCTTGAATTCTCATCAACATGTTCTCCTTCAGCTTATAACGAGCCAATAGCTCCTGTTTTTCCTCTGGCGTCATGACCACATGCTCAGGTACCAATTCATGTTCGGTGATATTGATCAGCAATTCCGATTCCAAAAATTGTTCTAATATGTATTTGGGAGCCATATCGACCAATGACTGCTTGGCAGATGGTGTCATGCCAGCTTGCACGACGACAATTGCTCTGTGGATATTCTCCTCTTGCATACGCGTGCAGTAGGTCTTAATGGTTTTAATGCCGATTTTCGGCTCGTCGGGGAAGAAAACAAACATCTGATCCGTAGGGTCGTCGTTATGGGCCACTAGCACAATCAAATCGGAACGGGCTGGCCTCTTTTCACTGGGTTTGTCACCAAACATCTCCTTGAACTGTTCCAATGTCTGATCCAATTCATCTTGTGTTACCAAATACCCACGGTCGTGGCTCAGCTGCATAATTGTTTTGCGTATACGCCACAGTTTGTAGGTCTCAGCCTCATCATCCATGGTTTTTATTTAATTTGTACACAAGCGACTAAAATAATTGTTAATTTCGCGAAATGTAAGGCGAATCGCACTTCCAAACACGCCGCAGACTTAAAAGCAAATGTCAAACTACGATGGATGGCTTGACAGACTTGCGCTGCGACCGCAAAAGAGAGCGGACATCAGAGTTCAAATAGTGACGGCGCTAATCAATTTTAATTTGTCGGCGGCAAACATTTAATTATGGCCAGCCGAAGAACAATTTTGACATAAATCAATTTAATTGTATATGTTGCAGCTAAACTGTTCAAAACCGAAATCGAAAAACGCAAAACGGGGTTTCAATCGAACCCGTATGCAAGTCCTTTGAAAATTACCATTTTTAAATTTAACCGATCTTTTTGATTTGGTTAACCGGTTTTTAAAAATGACGTCAAATTGAATAAATTAATATTTAGAAATCGTCAACAAATCGAAAGTTGATTTTGACTCACTATTGCATTTGATGGTTTTAAATTAACACAGTTTAAGGCAGTCATAACTACAAAATATAGATTTTGACCCCATGAAATCATAAATTGATGGTGTCAGTTTTAGTACAGGGAACTCATTTTTGAAGTTCTTTTTTTGAACATTTTAGATTTTTTATAACTTTGTAGCGGCACACATGATAGATTGACAGTAACATGTATTTACGTAATATCAGGTAAATTTGCCCCACTCAAAAATTATTCTCATGTCGGAAAACTTATTTAATGAATGGAGCTGATTACCAAAACATTATGCAATCATTTTAATGAGAACACATTATACCAAGTTATCCATTTTTCGCTTTCAAAAGTAAAATTAAATAAAACACACACAAAACTATGATTTCGATTAAACGTTTATTTCATTATAATGCCTGGACGTTGCCATTGTTTGCAGCAGTGGACCCATTTGTGGTAGTTTCCGACCACTTTTTCTCACACTTCGGGCGGTATCCCAGCGAGAACTTGACGAATGTTAGTTTCAAATGCTCCAACAAAGACCAACGCTTTCTGGAAACTTCTCATGCAATAAATCCAAAATCGGTTGTATTCTGTGGCTCGTGGCACCGTCTTGTTGAAACCATGTATCGTCCAGTTCATAATCTTTAAATTCAGACCAAAATTAGTCGGTTATCAATAACAGAAGCGATATTTTCGGCAGTGCGTACATTGTGATAAATAGTGTCCACGTTTCAATCACCATTTTTGTAGTAAGTCGTAGCTATTTTTGCGCGTTTTTCGGTTGTTAAACGATTTATATTCGTAAATGGCTAACCATTCACAATAAATAACACTTCAGATGACAGGTATTCACCAGCTGACAGTTTTGCTATGCCGGATATTTTGAAACCACTAAATGGATAACCCTTTATATTAAAAATGAGTCCAAAATATTTTCAGCAAGTCACTTTTAATAACTGTATCTTTTTAATGTCGCATTTTAAAAATAATAATTTTTTTTTAAATTATAATTTTTTACTGAATAAATATCAATGTTTTAACGCAAAGGCTCATATGTCTACCAAAGACAATGTATAAGCATAGATAATTTATTTCACCCTTAAAACAAAGTTGAGATAATTACAGAACCAAGAGAGTAAGATGATCTATTTACACAACAACAATTCTATACTTTACACATTTTGGTTGTTGTTTTTGTAGAGTATTGTAAGTTGTTCAAAAACACCATAACATATGATTCTCTTATTAACTTCACTTCATAGAAAAAATTGTACAACAATGTTTTAAACGAGAGATGGACTTTTAAAAAAGTATTTTTTCGAATAACTCTAAAACTGGTAGTCTGAAAAAGTTGGTTGTTTCAACACTATGTTATTGCTTATTCGGATTGCCAGCAAAATTAAATCATTTAATAAATTTAAAAACTGAACAATAAACGCACCTCAAACAGTTTTAGAAATGATCTCTTGGCCGGTCTTGTTAAATATATAATTTTTGGTTATCCTGTTTTAATGTTTTTTCTGGTCTCAGCTGATCCGTATATTTTCCACTCTATATTTGTTGTGCCGGCCTCGAAAATGTACTCATCCCTGATAAACAGAGTTGTATCATATTGCGCTAATAAGAAGACAAGACAAGAATTCGTACAAATAAATTATTTAACTTCCGAATTTTGTCCGCATGACTTGTATTCAAAGAGGGGGGAATTATACATATATTACTTGCTCTATGAAATAAGTAGCAGGGTCCCACGGAAAACCAATTTGATTGTGTCAATTTCAGCGAGTAGTCCTTCGTCCGATCGTTCTTTTCTGTCGACTGTTCAACGTTTTGTGGCCTAATTCGAGTCGACTGGTTCGGTGGGCAACCAGTCGATACGTGTGCACTAACAAAATGAAATATCTGTCAAAAAAAAAAAAAAAAAAAAAATCGTCTGTACAAACTTTACTAGGAGTCGAAGAAGAATGGTAATATATAACGAGTGTGTTTTTTTGATTGAGTTTTGAAATAGTTGAAAGCGAACACGGACAAAAAGGATATAAAGCTCAAATAGTTTTGTTTATTGCTAACTGAAACGAAGCTAATATAATTTCTTTAACCCACAGTAAATCGCAATAATTTAAAAACCTTGATTTAAGGCATCATTTCCACTCACATTATGGGAAACAATATTTTTGACCAAATTCTGTTCAGTTCGGTCCCATTGTGCGTAGAGTCAAAGAGAATAACGAATGATGACAGGTGCTCAGCAATTCGTTTACGCGGCATTTGGTGTTACAAATACACCATTGCAATAACAGGCCCTCTGTTTTGCATAGTACCTCTTTATTGTTAAAGTAACAACAACAAACAAACGAAGTTAAGATGAATAGAGAGCCATGAGAGTAAGAAGAACCTGATGTCTTTCCACAATAACATATTTTGGTTACTATTTTTGCAGATTATAGCAAGTAATAATGTGTGAATAAAATTACATCTAAGGTTAAAAAACACTAACTATTAAAATTAAAGAGCCAGAGGGGAGAACATTACGTTCTTGAGTGAACATTGGAAATAAAGAAATAAATCAAGGAACTTATTTCTCTCTGGATAGAAATAGTGCAATGGCGTTAAATTGGTGCAGTAGACAAAGATTTCTCCTTGGGAATGTTGAGTGATATCAAAATATCGTTATTTTAACGTTTTTACTTGCAAATATGTTTGTTTGCAGTCAAAACTATGGTAATAAATAAATAATAATAGATAAATAATAAATGGGGAAAAATAAGCGGCAACAATTGCAATAGAGCAATTTGACGTTTCGTCCCATTTCCATTTTTATCCTACTTGGAAGAAATGACTTAGGAAATGAGTGAAATCATTCCGACATGAGCATAGAGTACATAAAGATAAGATGAATCATTTGCTATTGTGAATAGAAGAATACGTAAATAACGCAAAGACGATGCGTCATAAACATCTTTCGTTTGTTGAAATGTTTAGAAAGCCCGCTCTCTTTGTTATTCTGTTTACACAATAACTCCATAACATTATATATTTTGGTTACTATTTTTGCAAATTATAGTAAGTTTATCTATAGTAAATGAATACAATCATGTATGACTTTAAAAACGGGAACCATTAAAGTTCCACTTTGGAAAAGAGAACGATACAAAATTACGTTTTTGTGTGAACATTGAGCAAGCGAATTTCGCTCCAAAAAAAATTAATTGATCTGTGCGTTTTCATCGTTTTTGAATAACGATAAAAAACTGACCTGTCATATCGATCATGTCCATAGAGTAAATAAAAACAACATAAATTATTTGCTATTATGAATAGGGAAATGTGATTATTGTATAATATTAATAGTATAGTAAAGTGTAATCGCCATAAATGTAATGGAAATGAATTCACAGTGCGATAGAACTGGAAGATGGTGTGAAAGTTTCGCTCCATAAAGTGTTGGTAAAATCAACTTTGGGCAATTTTTCTTTTATATCGTATGCGATATCATGCAATATTTGTATATTTCATAAGCTTATTTTTGGTAATTACGTTTGAGACTTAATTTAATATAGAACTGATCTATATTGTATGTGCAGCAAAGTGGTATCACACGGAATTCTGGCTGTTTGTTCTTTCTCATTACAAATTACTAAAATAACAATGTAAGTCGATTATTTGACTTATTGAAGTAACCGTTGTATGCAGAATGACCAAGATTTAAATGTGTATGTAAGATTTTTTGTTGTTAGCTTGAAATCCGTTATTTTAATTAAATGTGGAAAATAGTTGTAAATTGTTCATTTTGTTAAATTAAAAAAATTGTAAAAAAAGTCATTGTTCCATGTTGTGCCACACTATGTTGGGAAAAATCCGAAGAAAGGCACATATTTGTGTTCCATAGGCAGGAAGATGGAATGGTGCAGCAATATTTCTAGTCTAAGTCTAATATTTTAAAATTCTAAAACAAGGAGCAAAGTCCACGCTAAGTTGAGTGAATGAACTTGAAAATTGTGATACAAATTTGTGAATAAAATAGCTATAATTAGTAACGCAATCATTTGAACTTATTTATACGATGTTATTGTGGCTTGCGTTGTTGCATTTCTATCAATATTCAATACTTCCATTAATATTTCATTGGACGAAATGGAAGTGTATTAAACATGTAATTTTACACTACAAATTTTCTGACGAATTATTAACTAAAGTAATTACAATAATTTTACTTTAATGCGACTAGAAATTAATTTGCAATTGAATTTTTAATTACAACAATCTTTGCATCGGGAATAGTTTTTCTGATTCAACTCTCGTTTTCGAGATGTCATTTGTGATTTTTATGGCTTTATAAGAATATTGACTTCATTAAAGCTTTTTTAGTGAGGACAAATATATTTGACATAATTGATTTTAAAAACTGGATTTAGCTTTGCTGCTTACAAACTGCAGCAGACATGGTTCACAATAAATTGTGAAGGACGAATTCTTGTCAATACATACATACATATGTATGTAGAAGTTTGTGAGGAACTGTAAAATAATGAAATAAGAAACATTTTTGGAAAGTATGTACTTTTGAAATCATAATTTACGGATGTTTGCGTCATTACATAATAATCACCGACATTTGCCATCCCACCAAATGTTTATAACAATAATTGAACATAATAACAAATTTAAAAGCAATGCATTAGAATCTAAACTAAACTAAAACTATTTTCACAGTAATAATCAATCGGTGGAGTTTGCCTTCGTGGTGGAGTTGCACTCGTAAAAATGTCGAGTATGCATTGCTATTAAGGAATTTACATTATAGCCACAAGCAATAGCATTGCAAAACTTTTTTCACATTTTACATTTCTCCTAAGCTCCCTACAAATTCAATTTACTTTATATCCATTTAACACAAGCATTGTTATAATATTTCTATACTTTTCATCTATAGCATATTCTTCAGAAGCACAAAATACAATAGATAACAGCACGAATATATATTGTGATACTCCAACCTTACTACCCGAAGATACAATTTGAACTATTAATTTAATAAAATGAACTAAGTTACGGCGCAGAATATATACCTTACTTACATAGATATTTCTGTGCGGAGATACATACATTGACATTTATGAAGTATTTTGTTGTATTCCAAAAGTAATGTCGTCGAACGCTAACATTGCATTGCATTGATGAAATTAGTTGCGCTTACTTTAACACAATCAACTAAAACTTTTATCCAGGCAGACCGGGAAACTACATAAAAAGTGTCAATGAAGACAATTTCTTCTATGAAATGTGTCTATTAAGACATTTTCTATATGAAAAGTGTCAATAAAGACACTTTTCTATATGAAAAGTGTCAATAAAGACACTTTTCTATATGAAAAGCGTCAATGACGACACTTTTCTATATGAAAAGCGTCAATGACGACACTTTTCTATACGAAAAGTGTCAATGAAGACACTTCTCTATACGAAAAGTGTCAATGAAGACACTTTTCTATACGAAAAGTGTCAATGAAGACACTTTTCTATATGAAAAGCGTCAATGAAAACACCTTTCTATATGAAAAGTGTCAATGAAGACACAAGACACTTTTCTATATGAAAAGTGTCAATGAAGACACAAGACACTTTTCTACATGAAAAGTGTCAATGAAGACACTTTTCTATATGTAAAGTGTCAATGAAGATACTTTTCTATATTAAAAGCGTCAATGAAGACACTTTTCTATACGAAAAGTGTCAATGAAGACACTTTTTTATATGAAAAGTGTCAATGAAGACACTTTTCTATATGAAAAGCGTCAATGAAGACACCTTTCTATATGAAAAGCGTCAATGAAGACACCTTTCTATATGAAAAGTGTCAATGAAGACACTTTTCTATATGAAGTGTCAATGAAGACACTTTTCTATATGAAAAGTGTCAATGAAGGCACTTTTCTGTATGAAAAGTGTCAATGAAGACACTTTTCTATATGAAAAGTGTCAATGGAGAGACTTTTCTATATGAAAAGTGTCAATGAAGAAACTTTTCTATATGGAGTTCGGCATTTAATCTTTTGATATTCCGATAATCAATGTTCTACGAAATTAAATTTTAATTTTTGAACCAAATCCAGCGTGAAGAGGAGAAAATATAGCGGCGCTGACAGTGTACGTGATGAATGTGATGAATCGATCCGCCACCTTTCTCTTATCTTATGTGTAAACTAAGCGAATTTTGCGTAATTCCTTGTTTCTAAAACGTACAAAATTCAATTTACGCAAGGATTGAACTTAGCCGATCTTCCGTATGAGCTCTTGAAAATCTTAAATGAAACTATCGTTTTGGCTAAAAAGTAAAGTAAACGGAAATAAACGGGAAAGTGTTATGCCACTCCTGAAATTTCACACAGACGTTTGTGAAGTATTGCGGAATTTACGTTCGTAAACTCACCTATCCAGGCACAACCAGCGGAGGTCCGTTAATTCGGGTTTCACATATGTTTATTGTGCTTTCAAACTCACGTTTTTTATTTTCATGTCATCTGTTAGCTCTTGGCAAAATATGCAAGAAACATGAATTTTGTCACTTGTAAAGCGAATAGAAGTCCGAATTATCTTGGAAAACATGTATTTGAAAGGCAATAAACTGATAATAAAATAACGGTTGATAATAAATTAATAATAAATCATTGATAATAAATAACAAACTGGTAATAAAATAAACAAAAGCACGTAAACTGTAAAAGAAATCACTTCAATAAAATGGCAGATATCTTAATTAAAAATTTTTAGAATATATCGGGTTTTTTGCAATAATTTTCAAAAAATATCATTACTCGTCCGTCGCTTGCAGAAAAAGTTGTTTAGGTATATATTACATCCTTGTATTATTCTGAAAGATAACATTTAAAGATTTTAAGTCTAAACTGTCTTTTTAGATGTTGCAATGGCGAACACAACTTGTTTGAAATATGTTATATTTCTGAACAGAAAATTAACTTCAACTCAAAATATCTTTATATGCGCAATTTATTTTCCAATTTTTCAGTTATAAATTCACAACTCATTTTAATGCAAATAAATTTGCCAAGTTTGGCTACCAGTTGTCAATAAGAAACAAAGAAATTTGTTTTGTCAAAATGCCTTGGCTTATTTAACAATTTTATTTACTTATTTATCAATGTTGACATAACCTAGCACAACAAGATTAAATCTTTTATATTACAGTGCTAGTGGCATAAGTTACAATATCACTATGGACATAATTGAAGCAAACATAACATATATTTATTTATTTATACACATAATACACTATTAATGAATTTTATTTTTAGTTATATTTATTTATTCATTTAATTTTATTGTAATTATTGTTTTGTTTTATTGTAATTAAGTTATAAAGATTAAATAAAGTGTAGCTAGTTTCCGTTTAAATTTCAATGCGTTGCTTAATATTTGAAGCTGAGAAGGAAGAGCGTTCCAAAGACGAACAGTACATATAAAGAATTGCCTTTCTGAGGTACGGGTTCTATAAATTTGTTGCATAATTTTTTTACATCTATTGCACATGGCAAAACGTATTCTTTGAAAAAGATATTTTGGCTCACTTGAGACTATAATCCTCTGCATTATTGTGCGATTTTTTTTTAGAAATATTTAAAAGCGTTTCACTGATTTTACTTACAATTATACCATCTTATAGCAACCAATTCATTACATTTAGTACATAAAAAGTATTTTATTTCCCTTTTTATTTTTTTTTTTAATTGCGCTTACCAACCCTTGGAGTTTCCCTACTATATATATTGCAAAGTGTTCTGAATAACCCGTTGTCATAAAATTTCTTATTTTATAGGTAATTATATTTCTAACGATACCCTACACTAATACCATTTGCATAAAAAGAGCGTGTTCCCATCATTTGTATTTCCATAACCAGAAAGTACTTTATAAATTTGTAATGCTGTCCGTTCTTTAAAATCATTTTGTATCCGTTTCACCTCATTGCTTCTCATCTTACACATTTCTTTAGATGTTCTTCAATTATAGCTATCATTTTCAATATGAAGAAAACGCTTCCAATACCGTATTTCTGCATACAGAGGGGATATTCCAAATTGAAGTGCATCGTTGTTGATTACTGTAACTGAACTGAACTGAACTGTAATTTCTTTTAATAGCGTATGGGAAACTTCTACGTTGATATTATATTTGTCAGGGCATTGATAACGTTGCTGTCAATCATTATTAGGTACAGGTCAACAAGAGATATTTACATGATAATGTTCAATTTTAACCGTAACTTATTCTGAAACTTTCTATTTCGTTCTGCATATACTTAGCTAATTTCTCTGTTTTGGTCGTTAACTTCTTCGTATATGCAAAGTATGCCAGTCCGCAAAAGACTTTCGATCTAGTTGTCGTATTTATCAATATGTCCTTGCGTTTATTTTCACTATTGATTGACGTTGATTGTATCGGGTTTAAGGATGAAACTTTAATTACACAAATGCCGCCAAGAATTTGCTTTGGTATTCTGATAAAGAGTGGATAATGTATCACAACTCCATTTGCACATAAGTACAAGATCAAAGTTATTTAATTTCTCTATTTTACCAATAGAAAAATCGGAAACAGCTCCGCGTGTTGTCTTCTCTAGCGTTGTACTATATATTACATTTGGTATTCTTTCATTAACATTAATTGAGATCGCTAAGATTTTCTGCATTTGTTCCTGTTGGTATTCATAATTAATTTATGAAATTATCCAATTTTACAACTTCTGATGCATCAACTTGAATTTTATGACTCTGTTCTATTCTATCGTATTCTTAAGTTCTTCCGCTCAAGAAAAATGTCATTAATCCTTAAAAGAGAGCACAATTCTTCGTGTTTCAATATTAAAACCATGCTGGATTGAACAATATTGTTTTAAAATTTTGATGATACGTGAAATATACGAGGTGTGTCCAAAAAATAAGCCGAGCTATTTTTGTTTATTTTGGTACAATCGTCTCGGAGTTATGTTGACGGTTTTATCCACATAGCATGTTTAGTTTGTTTGTGAGAGGCATAAATAAGACAAGTGTTTTGCGTGTTCGGCGATTTTCTGCTTTTTGTCTATGTACAAATTCATCAAAATTGGTCTAACCGTTAAGTTCGTTTACCCACATTGTGCAACGGTTTGGCGTGGTTAATGAGGTGGCGAAAGAAGCTGATCTACATATCTTATCAAATTAAGGCGGTTGGAATGGAAATGTGGATGGACTATCTGGTACCTGAAATTGTAGCCCCTAATCTCGACAAATTTGGTTCTAACAAGACTGCGCTACTATATAGGTCGCGCCATGGCTTTATTGAAAGAATAGTTCGGTAAACAGGTAAATTCGTACCAACGAATTGGCCGACTAAATCAGGTAACCCTTTTGGGCTGCTTATAGTACAAAGTCTACATGGGCCAAGATTAATGAATCGAAAGCCAGCTTTACTTGCATTATTCGCCAAATACCAGTTCAAATACCTTAACGTATCATCGAAAATTGAAACTCTATTTGAGAGAAATAATCTAAATAATTACCCGATAAAATTGTAAAATTGGAAAGAGTTTGAACAAAAATGCATAATGTTTGTTTTCAAATTGCAACTTATAACTAATTTTGTATTATTAATTTATATAATATTATTTTTTTATTATTTTATTTTATTATTAAATTTGGGGACAGCACAACGTCGTTTTATTTGGTACAGACAAGTCGTACCAAATCCATTCAAAATTCCAAATCAGGCACGCCATGAGCTGTTGCCTGTTCTTTGAAACATTTTCCGTATTGTTCAGCTGCCTCACAATGGTCATTCGGTACATCCAATCCTACACAAGCGCCAAGAATTTCTTCGGCCAGTTTCATTTTATCAGCTGCACCATCCGTATAAGCTTCGGCGTGTTTCATGGCAACTTCTTTAACGATTTTACCATTAGCGTCCATCTAATGACAAATATAAATAATTAAAAAAACAGAAATTATTTGAAATATGTCATAGTAAGATCATACCACTTCGTATGCCTTCATGAGACATGAACGTAAGCATTTTCCTTCGGCACTGGAAGCTGGTTGTTTAGCAATTAATTCTCCGATGTCAGCTGAAATATAATAGAAAGTAGCAAGAAATGATTTTGGTGTTAAACATCTTACATTCCCCATTTAACCAAAGTATAAAATGGAAAAATACTTTTTTTTTTTTAATTGATGGCAGACCGAGGATTTGCTCAGGTGCATTGTTAAATAGGGCGGGGTTAGACGGTCCTTGGATGTAGAAACATGCACTGATGTGGTTTATTTTGGAATTGAACTACACAATTCCAAAAGTATATACGCAAAATTAAAAAGTGATTATGGGTGAATCGATATCGACCATTTTTCGTAGGATCCATTCTTAACCCAAATCAGCTCTTGTTGAAATACTTTCATAATTTGTTCTCCGTAGCTGTAATGCAAAATGCTTTCCAGAAGAGCAAGTGTGCGGGACTCCAAATCTCTAACAAGCAAAGTCTTATCATAAGCATTCCATGATATAAACTTGAAATGGTGTTTTAGAGCAGCAGGCACAAAATCTTCGAAATATTTTATCGACTACGCTTTAGCATAGTCGATTAAATTGTTTATTATACCGTTCCACACACTTAAGGGCAAAACCTTACTAAATTTGGGTTGAAAACGCGTTCAAAATAAGTGTATCAAATCTACTCAATACTAGTAAATTGTACTTGACACGAGCAAGTAACACTTAAATTGACTAAATTTCACTTGATTTAAATACGCGTGAAAATAATACCTACTTAAAATAAGTACGCAAACTTCCTCGAATAATATTGTTATTTATTATGAGTAAGGGGTACCAAGCGCCAATGGAGCTCAATTTTACTCAATTTGAGGTTGAATTTTGATTTGACTATGGCACCAAGTACTTCCTTGCTAAAAATAAGTAAGAAAATTATTCGAGGATTTTCGCTTCCTGGTCCAAACAAGATGTGTCTTGTCAATTTAAATTTTAACGGAGTGCTTTACTTTGAGCTGCTTTAAAGAAGCCAAACCATCAATTCCGAGGTCTATTATCAACAATTCATGAAGCTTGAAAAACTAAAACGCATTCCTTTGTATCCAATAAATAAGATTTGGGAAGCTTCTCACATTCAGTGAGCTTACACGCATTTTATTTTTAGACTCACTCAAACAACAACAACAACTCCGGATGCCATACCTAGTTTGGGAAGCACTTACTAGATCTATAGTAGATCACTAGATAATATAGTAGATTACTAGATCTATTATATTAATTAGAATGGTCCTTTCCAGTATCTATGGCATATCATCGTAACTGCTTTTAGTTATAAATGGTAAAATTGTTGAAAATTTGTTGAAAAGTGCTGTTTTTTAAAAGGCAATCGTTTTTCTACTTAATCGATGTAATCAGTTTCCAATATGATCTGTCTATGAAAGACAAATAACAATTTCTGACTTAATCGTATAGAATTTACCTTCCTTGGCGCCCACTTCATTTTTACACGCTTCCGCTTTAGTCATAAAGTCAGCGATGGCTGCCTTCTTATCGAATCCTTTAACATGGACGGCGCCAAAGACAAACAACGCAGCCAAAGTTACAAACAATTTCAACATTTTAGGTTTAGTTTTGTATAAATTTACGTTGACACTTTGTGTTGTGCTAAATTCAATTTAATTTTGATACTTAATGAATTCCCCATTCACGTTGAGTATTTATATTATCGACAATAGTCTCGTTTTTATATTCTCGGACTCATTTTCCAAGTATTGGCTTTTCATGTGTGTAGGTAATTATATGTAGGTTACGTCAGAAGTACTCCTCAATAAGCGTAGAAGTTGCATTAACAAAGCGATGATTATGAAACGACCATTTTCGTTCAAGTCCAATGATCATACCAAGGTCAAAAGTTATCCGAAAAGTAACTCAATTTCATACATCATACACACACAAGTGAATGTAATAATTATAATTTAGTTTGATATTGAGAGATTTTCTCATTAGAATTGTTTGAATTGGGAGGTTTTAACCGTGACTTCTCACTTTTGAAGTCAATTCCTCAATATAACAATTTTTGCATTTTTTATGTTAGCCTCGTAATTTCCACTATCGAATTGGTCGTTAGTCAAATAACTTCACCAAAATATCTTTTGATATCGTTTGCTTTTGTATTGCATGTTTCCTAATTTGTGCGCCAGAAATTCAGTTGAACCTACTATTGCCGGGAAGAAATGATCTGATTTATCAAATACATAGTTCCTTAGTATGGTATCAACTTATTCGTTAATATTCGTGAAAAAGTTATTATTTCATTTCTACTTCACTTAGGAAAAACAAATTTAATGCAGTTTAGCACTGATAAACAGAAAGTATTCCACATTCTGCCTTATGGGAGTGAAAACAGGATTTTTCCATAGACTGGAGATTCACTAGGTTTGCTATTCCATTTGTTGCAATTAGGAGTAATTATCTGAGAATCTATAAAGATATAAGTCTAACTACCTTCGTGTTTTTGGAAGCACGATAGAGGACGAACCGCTTGAGGAGGTACAAAAATGGCACACCAGTGAATAAGCCTTACGACCAATAATAAAAATTCTAAAAAGAGGATACTTTCATACGACACTTGTGAAAATTTTATATCTGAATTACAGTGCTTTAAGCGATACTACATTTGATTTTTTCTACACAATAAAATTAAAACGGATTTCATGTGTTAATCAAAATGTTTGTTTTCTAAAGTTAAAATACCATTTAAACTCACCAATGTCTTGAAATGTTTTATAGCCACTCTTCTGTAATTACATATATCAGAAACCATGAAAATACCGAAAATTATTCTCGATAATCGAATGATTCATTGAAAGTATTGCCCATCGCTAGTTACTACTTTTTCCTATTTTTCTGGCAAAGATCATCATTTGAGGCTATCCACGATGTCGTCATATGAGTGGAACTATTGGTCAGCAAGGCCGTGAGCCATCGAACGTAACAAGTGATAATCGGACGGCTCAATACCTGAAGAATATGGTGGATGGGGTAAGACTTCCCATTTCAGCGCTTCCCGTAGGTTCACTCTTTCGTGCCTCTGCGCGTATTGTAGGCAATTCTCGCGTAGAGCTCGGCTCAATCGCGTGATGGTTTCGCTCGGTTTCAACAGCTCGTAATAAATAATATCGATCTGGTCCCACCGAATACAGAGCACAACCTTTACAGCGTGAATATTCGGCCGAGGCGACGACGTAGAAGCATGACTTTCTTTTCTTTGGATTGCTGTAATGAATCCATTTTTCATCACCCGTTACAATACGATGAAGAAAACCTTTCCTTTTTTGCCGCTGAAGCAGTTGTTCACAGGCGAAAAAACGACGCACAACGTATCTTATCTTCAACTTACAAAGAACCAAAGTTGCTTGCTTTTGAATCATTCCCAACGCAGGCTTGTAAATGGTTTTGCGGGTAACTCCTAATATTAAAGCAAACCCTAACTGCGTTTGACAAAGATCCCCATCAAGCAATGCCGTCGATTCCATGCCTTCGAAGGTTTTCCATCTTCCTTCACGCGAATGGTCATTAACATCGAAACCAATCTCGACACGTTGTTTCACTTAAAGAAGCATATCTGTAAACGTTTTGACGAGCTTCAGCTGCCGTTTTCTACAATTGAAATAAGAAAACAATACTTCCCGTATACGACGATGAATATGTCTACGAGCGACGAGGCAGTATGTTTACCATATGCCTAAGCTTGGCTCATGACGGTTAGGTTATGGCAGAATCGACTAGCACTTACAGCTGGCGCCATCTATTGGCAAACAGCGGGAACTTAGTTGCGCACATAATACAATTTCCCTTCAAAATTTAGGTTTGAGAAAAGTATTTTTCGATGGATGCCTCGTTTGCTAACAATAAACTGATTTCGAATAATTCACACGTACTAAAACATTTTTTTATACAGTGTGTGACAATGGACGAAACAACGCTGCACCTGGTGAGAGTCGTGCAAAGGAACCAAAAACGTAATAGCCTGCCAGTAAGGTTATAGTCTCGTATCTTGGGATTCACGTGATATCCTTTTCAATGATTGCTTGAAAATGAAGGAACAGTAAATAGTGAGTATTATTACGGCAAGAAAGTAAATTTGATTTGCTCAAAGTAAGTTTCAAAGATGTGTGAGGCCCAGCGATTTATCAATTCAATTCTTTTTTCTTTCAGCGCTATCTCAAGCTTCATCACTTGTTGACAATAAGCCTTAGAATTAGCACATCCTTAAAATCCCTTTTTTTTGCAATGTAGCCTTCGCTGAAGTTTAAGCACGTTCATATTGCTTGGACCAGTATCTCTTTCGGTTGACATTGTTGTAAAGAATCCGTTTCTATTCAGTGACAATGCATTTCAAAAAAGGATTATTTAACCAACACATTGCAAGTGTTCATTTGCCTTTTTAGTTGTACTCGTATTACCTCTAATTCGTGCGGATTCCAAATATCGACGAGTTCAAACCGTTTCAAATGGTTTTCAATTGCCGTGCACGATATTTTCAGTTTCTCTGCAATTTTTGATACTCATTATCTTCTTTTGGCTGACCGCCCTGTTGCTCACCTAAGAGCGTGAAATTTCCAGCGCGGTGTTAGGTGAATCAAGCATTTCATAAATAACAAAACTACCATCTGTGTGAATAAAACTGAAATTACTTTCTTGTCAATCCACTATACGGCACTTTTCTATCATTTGAAGATATTTATCAAGGAAAAACGTTCCCAAATAGTAAAAAAAGAACAATTACACAAAACCAAACTGTGTCCCAAGTCAGTGTTTACAGTGGAATAATTGCATAAATTCAAGTTTTGCCTCGTCCACCGTATTCTCCAGATCTGTCCTTCGGGGACTGCTATTTGTTTGGAAATTTTATATGGATAATGCAGGGAAAACGATTTAGATAAGTGGTTGAAGATTTTGGCAAATCCAAAATCTGAAAAAAATCAGTTTTTTCTACAAAAACTGACGCTCGAGCTGTTACCAATTAAAAATGCTGGAATATTACCAATTTGATTTTTTTTTTACGTATTTATAAACTTCAGTATATAGTAAAAATATTTTAGATTTTAAGAAAAATATGTTATTGTTCGATGTAGCCACTTTTATCGCGGATAATACCATCGAGCCTGTCCGGGAAGGATTCATACGCTGCATGAATGTGGCCTGATGGCATTTGGTTTTCGTTGATGTTTTATCCTCCAGAATGGACCATCGCTTGAGTTTAAATTCGGAGAATATGAAGAAGTTGGAAGAAAGAAATGAAGCTGGGAGCTTCTTCTTGTCAAAAACTTTGGATTTCATGCGCATTGTGGAATGCTGCCGAGTCTTGTTGACATGTCCAATTTTTCCTACAGGATTCTTTACGCGCCTAAGGTAAAATCTTTTCACGATAGATTTGTTGATTTGTTTTACTGGATCGCTCACGTAGTGAGCCTAACAGTAAGTAGTTGAATTTTAGATCTAATTGTCGACGAGTATGTACCTTTCACGCCTTGTTTTTTTTTTTTTTTTTTTAGCTGTATGCTTTTTTGTTTACACGGTCCTCTGAGAACGGCAGGGATTAGTTTGATATACAAAAGCTCACGGCAGCTTCTGAGTTAACAGCTCTAATGGTGTAGTTTAGCGCAATGTTCGTACAATTGATCTCACTGTTTCATTAACCCGGGGAGTTTGAGTTACGCACATGTCACATCACAGACTTAAACTACGTGAGAAAAGAGGCCAAGGCCCGGAATACATGAGCGTAGAGTCTCCAGGCGTAATGCCGCAAACTCATGTATTACTCTTCGTAATGTGGGCCCGGACATGTGGTCTCAGGTGGATTATGTCGAAGCATTGCGGTGTTGAGATATTAGAAGACATTGCATTTTTGGCAGGGGTCATGTTTTTTCCCTTTTATGGGACTGCAAAATCACTTCTCCGGATTCTGGAAGGTGCCGACGGGTGAGCAAGGTTTCTAGCTAGAACATTACGGTGATGTTCTATTCTGGTCATATGTTTTGCTTTGATCTTTTCTATCTCCTCTTTCACATATGGTATATTCAAGTCCTTATGTATATTACAGTTTCTCATGTACCAAGAAGCTCCCGTAATGTCTCGTATCATCTTTGATTGTACCCTTTTGATTTTATCCACGTTGCTGCGGCTGGCTCTGACCCAGAGTTGATCACCGAAACACCATATGGGTTTAATTATTCCCGTGTAGATCAACACCTTACAGTCCATCTGCGTCTTTTTAGCCTCGATGTGCCTTTTCCAGGTTAGTCTTCTGTCCAGATGGACGCATAGGTAGATAACGTCTGAGCTCTGAGGAATGACGATATTATTGAGCCTGAGGGTTGGACCCGTGTTGAGGTTTAGTGTAAATGTTAATTGTCTACATTTACTTTCGTTTATTCTTTTTATCCAATCAATGAGCCACTTCTCAACGCGTTTGAGATGAATTTGGAGAGTATTTGCTGTCTGGTTTTGGTCCTTGTGACAGCACAATATTGCAGTATCGTCTGCAAAAGTTGATGTGAGGATTCTAGGGTCAACCGGTATATCACCTGTAAAGATAAGATATAATGAAGGGCCAAGGACACTCCCTTGAGGAACGCCTGCCAATATAGGATAATTATCCGTACAGTAGCCATCATACTTTACACTAAACTTACTACCGTCTAGGTATGATTGAAGAAGTGTGTGCATATTTCCCGGCAGATGCTTTCTAATTTTGAACATTAGACCACCATGCCAAACTTTGTCGAAAGCTTGAGCAACGTCTAGAAATACGGCACAGCAATATTCCCTGCGTTCAAATGAATGCCTTATTGGTCAAGTCAAAAACAAATTTGTTGATTGAGCTTTACGACCTGTTCAATAAAATGAGTTGGGAGTGTCATGTGGCAGTTATCGCGGAAAAAGTGATCACAGATACTGGCGTTAGCTTTTATCTGGTTTGCTGTCTAACCGTACACAATGGTTATGTTTGCTTACATATTGTTGAACCGCAAACATTTTTTTCATCAAAAATTACCAAACTTTCTTGCACATTTCGTATTTTGTAGAGCTTCAATCGTAGTGCATTTTTTAATAAGCACCCCATGCCACGAGCAAACACATTGGAATTTTTCGCCAATTGAACAGCGTTTAAATTTCGGCTTTCATATATCCAATCATTTCTGTTTTTGTGTTTTCCATGGTGGTTTTTGATGCTATCAGTATTATTTCTTTAACATAAATATTGTAGCTGCTATCGATTTTCTAGCTAAATACAAAGCAAAAACGCTTACGTTTCATTTCCATTTCGATAACTTTTTTAACTGCGAGTTAAAACGATATGCTTCCGTAGACTTCTAAATACTCGTAACATAATAGTTTGGTTGCTACTTCGGGTAGATACAGATTTGTGTATGTGTACCAAATTTTATTGAGTTCAATACAAGTGTTCGAAAGAGATTAACTTAAGAACGTATAGGTTAAATCATTAATTTGTATGGGAATTACTAGAAGGGGCATGGTTTGATTAGGTCGATTTTTCACAAGTTTTATTGCGAATTACTAATCAATTTAATAGCGTGGCTAATCGGTCGATATTTTTAAACTTTGCTAGCAATGCAAAACGATACAATGAACAAAAATTTACTTTACTGCAGTCATTGAATTAAGAGTTATAGGCAAAAAGTGGAATTTCTGAAATTCAGTCAATTTGTATGGAGGTTAAGACATTCCGTGAGTTGATATAGCCCATATACAACTGCCGGCTATACAAATATTTAAAGAAGTTTTATAGAGGTTTAAGAGAGTTATCATGTCTTCCAGCCAGTTAAACAGACGGACATCTCTCAATGGACCTAAAAAATCATGAAACACATTTGGCCAAAAAGTTTGGACGATATGTAGAGTCTCTTGAAATCGAGAAAATTCACCAACAAGAATTTTCTCTGCAATTCTGCAAAACTTGTAAAATGGGTTAAGAGGAATGCTCTTTCGGAAATAACAAGTTTAAATAATATTTTGGTGGCAACATCCATCAGCCATCCTTTACTTATATTCTGTGCTCTTTAATATTCAATCGCTTCCATTCCTACAACTGCCGTTTCTGCCATTAAAAGAGATCGCTTCTCAATATTTTATATAAATTCCTAAATTTTTTAAATAAGAATTGAGCACTTTTGTAATGGTAAAATCTTTATTAAGCATACACATTTATGACCCTTTCAAAAGATAACTCCGAACATAATGATGAAATCACATTATCACTTGCGGTATCACCCAGCCATATAATATCAGATTGTTGTCTGTTTTTGAAGCATTTAGCGTATTCCTCTGCGGCCTAACAATGGTTGCTCGATACTGCTAATCCTGGACAAATTCTAATTATATCGCTGGCCGTTTTCGTTCTAATAACATCGCCCTCAGTGAACATTTGTGCTTGTCTTATGGCGGCAGCTTTTACGCCTGCCTATTGAATCCTTTAACAAGGTCGCCCCCAAGAACGCAAAACACGTCCAAAGTTACGGAAAATGTTGTCATTTCCGATATTTGCTTCCGCTTCACAATTTGTGATGTTTTAAGTAAATTTTAAAATTACAGCTTAAATATTTGTACGAGTATGTTCTGCGTGAGTATTTATGTGGAAATAAGAACTAATAATTAATTTTATTTTCTCATTTTGTTACCCATTATTTAAAAGATGTTACGTTACGCTACACCCGAGTTGTTGTGCAATAAACGTAGTATTTAGCATTGTGACTAATTAGGGAGCGATATGAACAATAATTTATTATGCTCCACAAGAGTTCTAAAAAAATATAAAAGTATTATGATGAACCAGAAAATTGCTAAAAAGTATCAAAGTGTCATGTTGAATCAGATAATTGTTAACTCATCGACTCTCAAAACTCCTTAGGATCTAAAAAGAGAATCTGAACTTTTTACAGCGGACTGCATGGAAGAAATATTTTGAAAATTCAACGTTCGTATTCAGGACATATTTTAGGATTTACACTCAAGATGTGCAGTTTACGAAAGCGTATAAACAAATCTACAAAAAGTAAGTGTATTTGCAGAATATTATGGAGCAACAGCAACAACCTGGAAACTATAGTTAACACAGGCCAAAGCAATATGTCAAGCAGTTGATAAACTAAGATCTAAAAAATCTTCCGGAAACGGTCTAATTACTGCAAACCTAATAAAACAAGTAAATCGTAGGCATCTGGAAATTCGGAGAAATTATAATGATAAAAAAATTAGGCAAACGATTAAAAATGACAGGTCGTTATCGTTGTTTCCAGTACTAGAAAATACATTTTATATAGAAAACTCTCCGAAAAACTAATATCTACGCGATTAAAAACTACCAATCACCACAAAAATCGAATCATCCGTTTGGTTTTAGAGAAAAGCATTCCAATTTGGAACAAATTCACTAAATTGCAGACTGTATAAAAATGGCTTTAGGAAACAAGGAAATTTACTCAACTATATTTGCACGTTTCAAAGGTCTTTGATGCTGTATTATTAGCAATAGAATATTGTGAACTCTTACAATCATACCTTGAGGATTGATGGGTTTGCAGATGACACTGTAATATTATCAACTAGAACCTCCCACTAAACAGCGGCAAATAAACTTCAGGAAGCTGTAGATGATGCCATGCTATGGACTAGAAAATAGAATATTATATTGAATAGCAATAAGTCTACACGCGAATTACAAGTTTACTCTTTAGAGGAACAAAAAAAAAAATCAAAAATCTTCAGGCTTGGTCTTTATTTCTTCAATTCAATCTTAAGACTTACTTATGAATAGTTTTCAAGTGAGATTCTCGTTGAATAACTACAACTGGTTGCTTACGTTGCATTTTATTAGATTGTGGGAATGGAATTCAAAAGTATAAAGTAAATGAACTTAATACTTTTGAATTTCGCTACATTTTTTTATGTTTTCTGTTTAGTGATGGGGTCGGTATGTAACTCGCGTGAACTGCATCAACAAGAAAATACGAATAGCATCATACATCTATGGAATTCCAATGCCATATTCAAAGTAGGAAAAATATCTCGGCTTGACAGTAGATACGAAATGTTAAAAAGAGGAAGGAGGGGATAGAGATACATTTCAAAAATATACAATGGCTAATTGGTAAAAAATTCAGACTCTATATATAATAAGCTACGAGGGCGGTCCCAAAACTAGGCGACCTGGTGTTTAGGTGGTGCCAATAGTTTGAAAGGAGTTATTTTGGAGAAAAGTGGCAACATTATAAAATATTCTCGTATGTTTTAAGTTTCAAGGCGTCACGTTGTTTGGTATTTTCATTTAAGCCATCAAAAGTAAACGATCTCACTGAATTTGTGAACATGGAAAAATTGGTCACCGTTATGTACGATATTTCCATTTGAAAGGTCTCAGTTCAACCAATATTAAAGCCGAGCTAGGTTCTACTCTGGGGGAGTCTGCTTCTTCGTTCACGACTGTGAAATATTGGGTAGCATAGTTTAAACGAGGGCTACGAGCTTCCAAGACGAACACCATATTGGTCAACCAATTGAGGTGTTCACGCCAGACACGGTTAAGAAAATCCACGAAATGGCATTGGATGATCGTCGAACGGTAGGCATTTCAAAAAGATGAGAAAGCTGTGTGCAAGATGGGTACCGCGCTTGCCTTCAATAGAGCAATAACAGCGTCGTGAAGACGTTTCAGTAGAGTGTTTGGCGATGTTTCACCGCGATAAAGCCACATTTTTGCATCGATTCATAACCATGGATGAGGCATGAGTCCACCACTTCACACTTGAGACAGAGGAACAGTCAAAGCAGTAAATTGGAATGGGAGAGTCGTGTCCAAAGAAGACGAAGAAGTTCCATCTGCAGACAAGGTCATGTTGTCTTTTTTTTGGGTTGCGCATGGGATTATTTCTATTGACTATCTTAAGAAATTAAATGTTGTTTCATCAAGATAATGCGCCAGTTCAAACATTCACTGTTGCGGCGGCCAAAACTAATGAATTAAAGTTCGAATTGCTTCGTCACACACCAGATTTATTTCCCTATTTCCAACCTTGACTGGGATAGTGGACTACAAAAACATTTATCGCTACTTGAAGCGAAAACTGAAATTGTTACTATATGAAAATTATTTCTTCCAAGATACACTTCGTTCTGATCAGAAATGCCTGTTGAAAGCTTCGAAGGATAAGGATTTCATTTTGGATCGGCTGGTCCAGTACGAGAACCCCGAGAACACTTAAGAGGTAATTGGAACGAAGCATGAATGGTGCCTACTGAGGCACTAAGAAGAAGAATGCACGGTCGCCGTTGGCGAAAGAACGGACCAAAAGCCGAACACAGATATTGACAATTATCAACAGCAAACTCAAACCGAAGTAGAAAGGCAGCGGTGGAAAAGAACTGTTATGATGGACTTAATACCAGCATAAGCGTCGGCCACAGTGCCTGTAGAGATGTTGATGTAGAGTAATGACCCATATTTGGAGTGTGAGCCTAGTGATCATTTGGTTGAGGTTTCATCGCCCACACTTGTTGCCGCAGAAGAATGTGTGCCCATGGAATATGAAGATGTCTTCTTTATTTCTTCATTAACGTCTGCATTCCAGCATAGAAAATACAGATTTTACCAATTTTTCGGGTGTAAAAAGTAAAGTTAAATAAAATACACATCAAGCTTTGATTTCAATGAAACTTTTATTTCATTAAAATACTGCAACCTCGCCATTATGTACGAAATAAATGTTATTTATATAACCTACTTTGACTGGTCGTAGGTTGCAGGTTTTGGGGTAGTTTTCGACCACTTTTTCGACCATTTCGGGCGGTATCTCGTCGAATATCGAATGTTGGTTTTGAAATGATCCAACGTCTTGGGGATTATCCGCATAGACACGCTCTTTGAATTTAAATTCGGATTACCCACCATTCTTTCACTAACAGAAGCGATATTTTCGGCAGTGCTAATTTTGAGATGATACACAGGCCTATGTAGTCAGGCCTGTGAAATTTCTTTATAATCTTGCCAATTTCTTGCACAGTAGGTCTGTTATGTAGACCGTAATCACCCGTAACACATGAGAAGTGTCCACGCTTGAATCACCACTTATGCACTATTTTTATGCGTTCTTCGGTTGTTAGTTGTTAAACGATCCATATTCGTAAATGGCAAACCTTTCACTAAATAAATAAAACTTTAGATGGCAAGTATTTAACAGCTGACCATGCCATACCGGCGATTTTGAAACCACTAACGGATTACCCTGTATATGTGGTCTTGTATTTTTACTCAGATGACTTAACAGATTTAAACCATGACTTGATTGTTCGTTTTAACCAAGATGAAGATGCTTGATTTGTACTTCTAACCTGGATAACAAAAAAAAAAAACACAAATTCTCTTACATCTCGTAAATGAAAAATGGAAGAATCATAATAATAGTAATAAATTATGCGAATACTGTTTGTTAGTCTATTTGATAAGACTAATTGTAGTATGCACTTTAACTGATTTAGCTGATTTCAGCTTACATCTTGAGAAATTAATACTCGTAAATTAACTTGCTTTCTTGTGTTTCAATATGGACAGTGGGAGTCCAAAGTGCGGTATCTGCGAAAAACTAAATATTTATTTGGACTTAGCCCTATTTCCAATATTACAGTCACCGTTTCTTCCTCCATAAAATCTGTTGGCGACATTGGTGTTGCGATATGTTTAATTACACGCCTTAGCCGTTTTGGTTGAAGCAGTAGGAAGAATGATGGCTATTTCTCCCGGCTCCACTGGCCACTCCTTCTTTTTCAACATTTCTTCGCTTTTTGAGCGTGTCGATGAATTGATATCCTTTTATTCTCCGATTTATGACACAAGTCATCACATTCCTTTTGGAGTAGGCGGAAGTTACTATAAACATTTCTGAGTTCATCCGTTTAAACAATGTGAATATAAATATAATTAACTGCTATGCGACAACTTAAATTTTATGGCTCTGTTCTATTTTTTCTATCAAATTCTTAACTTTTTCTCCAAAGAGGGTACTCTTCTCCATGTTTCAATGTTAACGTTATGCTAAATTCAACAATACAGTTTTCAAATTTCGAAAGTATGTGATATACCTATATATATGTATACTCGTATATAATATATTATATATTATACTCGAATATTATAGGATGTCCCTTATATGGGCAAAAACATTTTTTTTTAAATTTTGAAATACATACCATATATTTTTTTTTAAATGCTAAAACATGCTCAATTATGAAATTTCATCTTCCTAGCATAATCGGACGCCGTGCCGACCGAGCTTCTTATTATTAGTCCTGAAATCTGAGTCAACTATAAATCTAATATAAATGAAACAATTGAGTAAATAAGAGTGAAATAAATCAAAAATTACATAATGCCATTAATCTTTATTAAAAACAAATAAAAAATAAAAACATTCAGTTAGGGTAACTTCTCTTAATTGTAGTTATTTTTATAATCCGGATACAAATTTCGACGTTCCTGGATTCAACGCAATAAGAATTGTTTGTGTTCTTTTTCAGTCGTGATAAGTCCGTTAAAATCTTGCATTCATTTGACAGCCCTTTCAGCGGCGTCATTTACAATCTTCAAACGACTTATTCTTCTTTAAGAAAAGCTGCACTATTATCCTACAAAGATACATCTTGTTGTAGAAAACTGTCGTCGATCTGAAGTCGTAGTAGAAATGTTTTGCTCCTTTCCGATACAAAATCAGCCAGTGCTATATCTGAAAAAAGAAAAGAAACTAATTCACAAAAAACAACAAGAAATAAATAAAAAACGAACAGAAAAACCAGCTTACCGAACAATTTTTCAGTCTTCTTTCTTTTATGGAACATAGCGCTTCTCTGATTGCCAATTTAAATCTCTGTTGAAGTTGGCAATCATTTTAATTTTAGTTTCCTTATCGACTTCATCATCGAAAAGTTATAATATAACTCTCGCTTCTTACAAACACCACAAGTGATGGTTGAACTTAGAAGAGAGAAGCTTTACAAATTGATGCGTCAACTTTTTCATACTCTTTTAATGTCTTCAAAAAGCATAAATCTTGGTTAGGTGCTTTAGTTGCATCTGCGCATTCAAGCCAAGATTTAACATACGACGTAACAATAAATAAACAAATATTTCGTAGAGCTGTTTTGTCTTTCGCAGTCATTCTACGTTGTGATTAAAGCAAACACATTTTTGAAGTATAAATCGCTCTCGCTATCCATCGTGCCTGATGCATAACTCCAGGGGATCCGAATTTTAATTTCCAATTCTCGGTAATCGTCTCTTATAAAATTTGTATTTAGTTGTTACCAAAGATGGAATATTTGCTTCACCAACATCTCCTTTTATGGAATCATGGGATAGTTCGATTGCACTGGAATCAATGTCTTTCCAATTGTCTCTGAATTTTTTGAAAATAGGCACATCAGGACTAGTAGTAATTTGTTTTATCTTGATTTCAAAGGCAGATTTAGGACCAATTCATAGATATGATGACGACGAGCGAAAAACAATTCTTTTTCTAAAGTCAGTTCTAGAATAGCACAAGCTCCATTAAAATGGCCTGTGTTGGAAGCTGTTGCATCGCAGCACATTATTTGTACCTTCTCTTGAAGGTTCCAGTCAAATAGAGCATTTGAAATGGCCTTAGCTTGATGTTTTCCGGAAGAACTGTCTAGTTTTGGGACAGGAAGTTGTTCTCTATCATCAAAAGAAGCAATAATTGGCAAGCTTTCTTCTTTCCTGGTACAAGTTTTCCATCCCAATGAACTGTGATTATGGCAAGGCATATTATACTGAAAACAAGCTTTTGTAGCTTCTGCCTTGGATTTTCTCGCCTAGAAGATTTGTTAATAGAAAAATCGCCGCTGCTCAAGCCAAGCGCTTCAACGACCGCATCAGGGAACGTCAGGTAAGCTGAGTTCACAATTCAAAATCTGTTCGTCATCTTCAGGACACGCCAAGTTATTTTTAGTGGAAGTAAATACAACAGCTAATAACTATCTCTGTTTCAAGTTCCTTTCCTCTTCTTCCAATCGCATTCGCCTAGCTCTTTCTTCTTTCTCTGCTAATTTTTTGTCAACGACACCTAACCATCCCGTTCGACCTGGCTCTCTCTTTTTCTTTAAAAATACTTTGTCCTCCTCTATTTTCATTCTTTCAAAGGCATCAGCATGTGCAATATCAAATAAATTATCAAGCTCAATTTTAAAATTGTTTGCACGATTCTTGAACGTGACCTGAGTCTTCTTACAATTCTCTCTCCAAACATGATATAAATCGATAAGTTTCTTTACGCAGTTCGGAAATGGCTTTATGGGTATTCTGGCTTTTTCCCAAATTATACTGCAGTTCTTAATTACAAGATTCGCACTTTCGCTGACAGTCAACTTCACTTCGCGAATATTATAAAATAGGACAGCGAGAACTTGTCTATTTGATAATAATTTTGCACTATTTATTTGATGGCTAGGCAGTCCGACAAGGAACATATCGCACCCTAAATACAAAAGGGGCACAACTCAAAATTCTCTATTATTCAGTAGAGGCAAAAAACCGTGATCGTGCAGAAACTTGACATAAAAATAGACATAACGGCATTTTCCAGTTAAAGAAGATAGTGATGAGACGGAAATTTTTATAGTAGTTAGAGATGTGTAATGTGAATCAGTTTATGGAAAAAAGTAGATTTTGACAATTTTTGAGTTGTGCCCCTTTTGTATTTAGGGTGCGATATTTTGTTTGTCACTGCGTGACTCCACTGACGTCTTTATGCAATAAACAAAAGAGCACTAATAATGATATAAATCACGTATGACGTCGCTAATGAAACAGCAATAGGCCGAAGTGCAGTACTCGCGCAACTTGTATGGACAAGTTTGAATCGCAAGTGGGCACGTGGGTTGTTGTTGATAAAACGAGATAATATTTTTTTCTAGATCATAAGTGGTTATTACGAAAGTTTTAAGAAAGTATGCGTAAAAATATTTCGACATCGAAATTTAAGGGACACTGTAGGATTTTTAAGGTAACTGTTGCAATTTTTATGCAAATGATGTAAGTGGGTTGCCGGTAAAAAAATATAATTATCAGCAGAATAATACATTTTAGCAAATATGTATAATAGGGAAAACTCAAGGAAGTTAAGATAAAATTTCAAAACAAAAAAAAAAAAAAAAAAACGGAAGGGGCAATAACATATTTATTTATTTACTGAGTACAATTAAATTTTGCCTATAAGATGACTTAATCGTAAGTAATATAAAACGATAGAAGATTTTTAAATATTCCTGGAAAAATCCCACAATTTCCAAACAAACACCAAAAATGCCTAAAATTGGGATTTTTGAAAATTACTTAGTATTTTAGTTGCTTATGGATAACTGATGGATAAAATTGAGTCATTTATTTTTAACAAATGCTATTTTAAATTTGCATTAAACAAGTGAAAAAAAAACTTGTGTATATAAAAATATCTTGAGTTAAAGTTTATTTTTCAAAAATATCACATATTTAAAACAAGTTCTGATCGCCATTGTAATAAGTTTTCTTTAAAGTTTTCTAAATTTTATTAACTTTGCTTCAATACACAATGTAAAACAAAATGAACAACTTTTTTCACAATCGCCCAAAGAGTGACACCTTTTCCTACAATATTTGCAAAAATACGATATTTTTCGCAAATTTTGAACCGAGACTTACCATTTTTAATCAAAAGAAGTTATTGTATTGATTGCTTCTATAGTTTACGTGAAATTTTATTGCCTTTCGAAAGCATGTTTTCCGAAATAGTTCTATTTGATTTACAATTGCCGAAAAACTGTAAAAAGTGACAGGAAAAAATTAAAAAAAATATATATGTATATTCTGAATCCCGTATCTCCCATGCTGTAAGAGATAACTAGGACATGTAAGCATATCTTTTGCAGATTTTGTCAAGGCTTAACCGATGACGTAAAAATGAGAAACGTGGTTTTGGAAGCACGATAAAAAATTGTCAAACCCAAAATGCCTTTATTGGGATCCCCACTATGCTGCTGGTTCTGCTTGGAGTACTGGGTTTTCGAACTGGAGCTTCCACAATTCTTCTAAAAAGTCTATGTGAAATTTCATCAAAATTGGTGAAACCGTTAAGGAGTGGCATACAAAAATATGTTATCTTTTCCAGTTACAGGCATTTGAAAATTTGTTGGCACTATGTGAGGGGTTACATTTTGCCAAAAGCGTTTAGAAATCCGCGAAAATTGTATTATTTTTACGATTGGATGAACCTTTTTTTAAATAAGGTGATCTTCTGATTTTTTCGTATTTCGAAACAAAAACGGGCATGTGTTCCCCATGAGTTACCCATAAGTAACTCATGGCTTATTACTTATGCTTTGCCATTTCTCATATGTAAGTAGAAGCATCTGACACCGTGCATACATATATATCTAGGCTTGATAGATTTATTTACCTGTGTCAGACTCCCTGCAAACAAATTCGTCAGACTCTATGCCTAGGATCCCATTATCGATTGCAAAGTATCGATGTGACCAGTATAGAAATTTGAATGAGGTAAACTGATTAAATTGGGGGGTGACAATGTCCTTCATTTTTGTAAAACGCATGACGTGACAGATATGAATCTGAAAACATATGCGTAAAATCAACCATATTGTGTGGGAGCGGTTAATTATTTTTTAGTTTTACCAAGCATTGTAAAAAAATCTATTACAAAGAAAAGATTAAATTCCAGAAAATCGAAACATTTGTCAAAATCGGAAAATCAATGCTGCCCATTTGCATTTTCAGACTAATGAGAATATAAATCCGACTGAAATTAGTGCAACCAAACCTAAGAATATATAGGCTAAGTCGATCTTTTGTATGAAACATACCAGAAGAGTCGTGGTTTAACAGTCGATCTTTCCAAAATTTTGCCAACCATTATAAGAAAATACAATGAACAAAAGTTCAAGTTAATTTAGTCTACGAATTAGAAGTTGCAGGAAAACAACGGAATCTCGAAAAATAACCCAATTTGTATTAGAGGTGACAAGACGATTCAGCCTGTCTACAACCCTGTCTCTGATCTGTCAAAATATTGGGCTATATCAAGTTTTTAGAAGATTCCATGACACTATTTTGTATGACAAATGTATTTCTCGACACTTTCTTGAAAAAAATCCTCTCATGACACTTTTTTTTATGAAAGGTGTCTGCCATCATACTTTCGTATGTGAGAATTATCTTTCGTGCTACTTTTCTATATCAAAAGCGTTCCCTATTACGCTTTTACATATGAAAAACTCTTCCGTGACATTTTATACGTAAGATGGGTCTTTCATGACGTTCTATATCAAATGTGTCTATACAAAAGCTTTCTCTCATGAGATCTTTCTATATGAAAAGTATCTCACACGACAGGTTTTTATATGCATGATACAGTTGCATGCGGAAGAATTGTTATTAAGAGTAGCACAAATGTAAGTTATTAATTTATGTTTATTGAAACTACAAAGGTAAGGATTGGGGTCTATCTCCGAAGACCATTCTATTGGCGATATTCTTAGGGTGACTGTGCACTTTGGGCGCACTGCAATTTCCAAAACTCTATAAGTTTACAAATATTAACAGCTTTACATAATATTTTATTTTTTAGAAAGTGATTAGCACTTCCTTTATCGGTGTTCTCGCATATCCTATGAGTTTGAAAAATTAATAACTTGATTTTCAATATATCCCCTTTTCATAACTTTTAAAGAAATCAAATATTTGATTTTGTGAATTTTGCTGCAAATAACGAAAAACTTCTTTTTTATACATAAATGATTCATTTTCAAAATAAACTATAATTACAAATACAGCAATCGTAAATCATATTATCATAACCAGTGGCATAAGCGAGTCGCATCAAATCGAATTACACGTCAAATCCAGAGATACCGTATGCTACGACCTTTTCCTTGAAACATTTGCAATATTCGTCAGCTGAAAGACAGTGATCGTCTGAAACAGTCAGTCCAGCACAAGCGTCGATTATCTCATTGGCAACTTTCATTTTATTCGCATCGCCATCTGTATACATTTCAGCATGTTTCAGGGCAACGTCTTTAACGAATTTTCCATTACCGTCCATCTAAGAAAAAGTCGAACAACAAAATTATTAAAATGTTGCATCTGAATCCTATTTATAATGTGCTAGTGTGCAAGTTTGCCAAATTTATCCGCAGAAAATGTTATCATAAATACATGATTTTGACGTATTTGTTTGACTTCTCTGCTGAGTGGATAAACATGTGGACTTGCACGCAAGCTCTTTCTGAAGCATATCTATATAACATACCACTCCGTATTTCTTCATAAGACAGGATCTTAAGCATTTACCTTCGGCGGTACTTGCGGGTTTTTTACCAACTAATTCGTTGACGTCAGCTGAAATGGGATAACGGCGTGAAGTGTAAGTTGTTTGGATAATATTACGATTAAATTATGATGTTTGAAGTCATTTGGTAACACATTTTACTCTAGATTTTAAATTATTAATAATTATTTATTTTATTTTTTTTTATTTTATGTGCACTTCAAGTACAAAATTGAGCTTTTTTGCTAAAGAGTCAACTAATATTTAATTAGTCAAATATGCAAATATATATAAGAATTAGTAGGTTACAATCTTGATTGAAGCACCCTGTGATAAACGGCATTTTTCGTTTTGTTATCAGGCGCAAGAACAAATAAACCAGATGGCTGACTCGTGAACTTGTCACGAATAATTGACCATGAGAAGAACATGATTTTTTGCAAAATTTCAAGGACTCGTCTTGTGATTCGTTAATCGCCATGGCGAATGCAAGACGAATCGGAAATTAAAGTCGTTTAAACCCAAACGATATATCAGTTGGGATCAGCGGAATCCTCGAAATGAGAACTTCCTCACTTTTGAATTTTCCTTTGAGTATCGTCGCGTAAATCAAATTAATCATCAGTTTAATTATCACCAAACGCGTTCCATTGCACAGTTTGGGTTGGTTTAGGTTTCGAAGCATGATTACTATCGAGCCAACCTTTAGTCATAAATTATGCGTTGGTAAGCCAGGCACATCCAAGGTGTTATAATATTCAATAGGATAGTTCATTTATCATCAATAGATGGCTTATCTTCGTTTGTTACACAATGAATAGATTTGAAGGAATGAAGTGCACCATTGATTCCATTCTGAATTACGAAGTTTAAGTCATCCACATCTTTATTTTTAGCTGCCAATTGTTCGCTCACTCAACCATTCATTATTTTTGTGGTTAGCAATGATGATTGGGAATACGTTGTTGATGAGTTCGTCTTTCGATGGTACAAAATTACAGAAATTTGAACGAAATGAAATCAGTCCGCTCGATTCCTTTACAGGAACTCGACCATTACCGACAGTCAGCAATTGCTCAGAGAAGTCTTCAGCAGATGTATCATTCAGCAATGCAACTGGCATATTTGTTGCTAGCTTAAGTTTCTTCACATAGCGCTATAGATTGGATGATTTAAGGCAAACGTTTATTTCATCGGTAACAATTGACCTTGGAATTACTGGCAGTGTTTGGCGGAAAACGCCAGACAGTAAAATAATTGCGCCTCCAAAACATCTCGATTCATTGCGTAGATCTTTCAATGTTTGGTTAAGTTCATTCAATGCGCGTTTATGCGCCATTGTGCATTCGTCTCAGATAATGATTTCCAATGCTATTAAAACTTTGGCCATTGCCAAATGTTTTGCAATATTACATGTTGGTTGTTCAACAGTTTGAAAATTTAACGGCAATTTTAATGCTGAATGAGCCGTGCAGCATCCCTCTATTAATGTTTCTGCTATTCCAAAAGAAAGTCACAATGTTGGATCTCGCACGAATAGTGGCTAAAATTATTGACATAAGGAACGTCTTACTAGTTCCACCAGGGGATGGCGATCATATTCACGTTCCCGTTCCAATTCTCGATTAAATGTGTTATTCATTCCTCGATTTGACGCTGGCGTTCCTACCTTGACTAATAAACTACCGCGCATGATGTAACACATATCTTCGACCAAAAGCAAAGCCGATTTTGTATTTCCTCATTTATCTCAAAATCTGAATTCCTTGAACTGACATGAATTTGATGTCAATTTTTTTACGACATATTATATACATATATATACTCGTATATATACATATATATACAGACCAGCTTAAAGATTAAAGAAGTTTCACTTCTACTGTGACCTTATGTCTGTGAGGCTTACTAATTTTTTTACTGTTATTTTTTTATTGATGAATATCATATATCATTTAATACTTATTATTCTATTCCCGACGAAGACAAATCCAAAAACATAAAAATAACAAAAATCGGTCCAGCCGTTCTTGAGTTATAAATGGTATAAGCAACACGACCTTGTTTTATATATATAGATTAAAATTTGTATTCGCATTGGACTCAGTAAAGGAGCTAATATTGTAACGACTGTGACCTAAGGATATAAATACTGTTAAGGAAAAGTAACGCCTAAAAGGGTTGTCAAGAATTTTTTAAGTGTTAAGTTGGCACAACTATTCTCTACATTGACGCGAAGCTTGAGCACGATCTGACATTTAGTTTTTTTATAATACTCGATTTTTTTAGTTAATTTCAATTATCTTTTGCGGTTTTTACAATAAATAAAAATATCGATTGCCACAAATTTCGTATTGCAAACAGGATTTCTTGTGTCGAAACGCTGAAAGTATTACAGAAGCCTTACGCTGAATCGTCCTTGTCACAACCACTTAAATATGAGTGGTACAGTGCATTCAAATATAGCTGAGATGTGGTAAACAAATTTGCATTGCTCTGGTCGGCCATTCGATTGAAGTTAAGATCGATAAAGTAAAGGAAATGGTGATTGAAAATCGTTTAAAATATGAGGGTAATATTCGTTGAACTTCCTGTACCTCATAAATGAACTCGTATAATTTCACATGATTGTTTGGGTATGAAACGCTTTACCGCTCGACTAGTTCCGAAAGACCTGCATTTTCTTCAAAAACTCAATCGCATAAAGGCCATATTGGAATGTGTCAATTCCGACCCAATATTCATAAAACGCATTATAACTGGTGATGAGGCATGGATTTGTGCGTTTGTCGCACAAACCAATCAATAAGCTACGAATTGGCGCCTTCCAACTGAGTTGTAAACGAAAAAACACATCAAAGTCGATTAAAAATCGATAAAAGATTAACAGTTTTTTATTATTGCAGTGTTGTGCACTCAGAATATTTGTCAGAAGATCAAACAGTATATAAACAGTGTTATCTGGGCGTTATGGGATATTTCAGAAAACAAATTTGTCAAAGGTCAAATTTGTGGAAACAAAACTCACGGATTCTGCATCAATATAAAGAAAATTGCTTTTTAAAAATTTGATGCCTTCAGCCTTCAGCTGACTTTTTTCTCTATCCAAAATTCAAAACACCACTTCATGGCATCCGTTTTCACTCAATAAAAGAAAATTGGCGTCAAGAACTGAAGTCTCTTTCAGGAACTAGATTCGAAAAGTGTTATAATAATTGAATTCGTTAGCATAAGTGTATTATTTTGGAAGTGGCCTATTTTGAAAGCGATAGAATAAATTTGTGTGAATAATAAATATTTTGTGTTTATTAACCATTTCTGGTGACTTTTGTGGTAAAATGTACAGCTGTATTATAATATAATATAATATTTTCCCACGAAACATTAACACAACTCTATCTAACTCTTGTTCTCTTTCACAGCATTACCACTATTTTGCCTCCATTTAATATGGCGGCCATATCCTTAAGGCCAATCAACTAAAATCGACAGAAAGTCGTCTGATTTAATTGAGTTCGCTTTTTACGTTTCCACTTTCAAATTACCTTCACTGGCGCCAACTTCGTTTCTGCACGCCTCCGCCTTTTCCATAAATTTTGCAATGGCCGCCTCCTTGTCGAATCCTTCAACAAGGACAGCACCAAAAACACACAAAGTGGTTAGAGCAACAAGAAATTTTGCCATTTTTTTGTTATTTTATGATTATGATTAGATTCCCGTCGGCAAGATAAATGTGTTCGTATAACTTTAAAATTTTTACTACATTGCATTCTACATTTTCGACGGGTATTTATGCGAAAATTTTCAAACTGTTTGTTGAGATTTTGGCGATGGTTGTTTGTCGTTGACACCATATTGTGGCAATTATGAAATTATAGGTTACGCTCGAACTACTAGCGAGTAAAGGTCTGTTATTTAAACATTAACGATGACATAGCATCTATTTGAAGTGAAGTTCCAAAATATCGATGTGAAAAATCATTGAGATATGACTCATAATTGTCATGATGACCATGACTGCGTTATAAGTCATCCATGCAAGACGTCTAATTTTGAATCACTTTTTGCAGTAAACACACCCAATCAACCAGAAATGGTCGGCGTCGCTAAACACAATTTTTTTGGTAAAAATCGATATCCACTAAGATTTTGTAATTCCCACTAACCGAAAATTACGGGAGTAAATCTATTTACATAGTAAAAAATCATCATTCATTAGGAGAAATGGAGGTATGCACAGGTTGGCGCACCAATTGCTCTACAATAAAAAATGGAAGTAATTTTTTTTTAATCAATGTATTCCATTTATTTTTTATTTTATAGAAAATTTAATTTTGTTTTATACAACAAATTGGTTTTGAAGATGATAGATTGTAAATTACCTCCATGCTCATTCACGCATATGCGACACCTATCAGAAAATTATTCATTGCGGGATCATCTTAATCCTTATTTTAATAGACTGCTTCAATTCAATCAAATTCCTCGGTTTCGTTTTGTACACCTCTTGCTTGACATAACCCCATAAAAAGTCAGGTACAATGAGGTTGGGTGAACTTGGATGCTAGAGGAAAGTGGAGTTTGTGGATATTAATTTGATTGGGAATTTTCGTTGGAGTTCCGCCATAACTGGCCTGGCTATGTGTGCAGTTGCTCCATCTTGCTGGAACCGAATGCGCAGTTTTGGGTAAAAATATCTTCTTCAATATCTTTAAATAAGGGTCCTCTGTATCATTTGATAGGCCAACAATGTAACACCTAATAGGGAGCTTTCAGTGTACCAAGTATTAAGCCAATTAAGCGACGTCTGTCTGTCTGGCTGACTGTCAGGCTGATGGACATGATAGCTGCCACAAACCTTTATGTTTTTTTTTTTTTGTTTTTAATTGGAGTAGTCTTATATTTTGCCAGATCGTAAGTCATCATCCATCATTTGTGTCCATTGCATTGTTTTATAATTCCTAGTAAACTTGAACAAAATCGACCCGTTAACCCCATCTCCTCTAGTACCTTCCATACAAATTACCTATTTAACCCATATACTCTGGATTCATGTCTTCCCGCCGATTGCACTAAATTTAGTTAAATTTTGCACACGTTGAGCGTTTGCCACAAAATTAAATTAAATTAAAATTAAATCAGAATTAAAACGGAGCACATCGCCATAGCCATTCTGGTACCAATTTTTGACCAATTTTTCAAAATTCAATTGATCCTCTGTAATTTGGAATTAGTGAGCTGTAGTAGTTTGGTTTTTTGTCCATTGCATCATTTTATAACACTCTACAATATAACCCATATATTCTTTCCGACCAAGTTTGTCACATGTCAGACGTTTGGTAATCTATATTTCGAGAACGGAAGTGGGCGAGGTTGTCACGCCCATTCGGATACTTCCCATACAAATTGTTCGATTTATTGCAATTTGATTTTCCACTGTAATTTATAATTCGAAGCTTGAAGTTACTTAAATTCGTATTCATTATAATTCTGTGTGAAAATGTGGGGAACTAGAGAACTTTTAGGTTTCCTGCAGCAAAAGGTGGCTTTTGGTTTACAATTGTGTGAGCCAGAATTGTCACAAAGAAATTTGTGATATTTCTCACAAATTTACCGAGAAAAGAAGAAATTTACCGAGAAAAAAAACACCAAGAATTTGAAGGATGGAATTGAACAATATCTTTTCGTTATTTTAATTTAAATAATTTGTGCGGAAGCTTACCAATTTCAACTAGCTCGTTTGAACTCACAGTAACAAGTGAAGTTTGGTTTTGAATTTTGGTAATAGCAAAGCGACGAAGAGACTAAATAGGACCGATCGTAGCCTTCTTTAGAACAATCGGTAACACACATCACTCAAACTTTTAAAGTCTGAGTTGATTTGTGAATTACGCGGTCAAGCCATGAATTTTTGGCGAAATAACATTAGGGTGGTGAAAATAATCAAAAATACCATAGTATATTTTGGCATCAACACTGTATAAAATGTGGAAAATTGACGGACTGATCACGTCTCCTCGGGTACTTCTCATACAAACTACCTATTTTAATTTATACTCATACATTCCAACATTCGTTACTGTTATTCAATACCATTGTATTCAGTATAATTGAGCTGCATCAGACATTTGACACTGCGAATGAAAATAAAATGCACCGCCACGCCCCTTAGAGTAACACATACTCGTATGCAAATTGGCCTATTTACCAAAAATCGCTCCTTCTACATTTTCCAAGCAGAGGACTTCAGATAGTTTCAGTTTTGTTTCTGTTATTTACGATCTTAAATTCAGAGTATTTTTTGGAGTAGCACAAAAGGAAGTTGGGGGAAGATATACGTAAGCCAATTAATTGGTCACCTGGCTGAAATTTCATACGTTGTGGAAAATCTTCAAAATATCAAAGTTTACAGCGCGGAGGAGTGCAAATATACAGCTCGTCATTTAGCTCCCAACGGACACATTACTAATATTTTTTATTATATAGAGTTGTATCAGATTAGAATATTTTTAGCTATGAAATGCTATCAAGCTATCAAGTGTAGAACACGGATACAACCAAATTTAGAATTAATCATGATTTTCATTATATTGACAAACCCGTTTTGTAAAAATGCAGTTATAAAGAGGCCGCAATTATAAAACATGATTTTATAATTAAGCATATGAATACAAACTACTTTCTACTATTTATATTTAATTTGTGTCTACAAATGTGATATTCATCAAAGAAATAATAATTAGAAGTAAATTAAAAAAATATTTGGGTTGGCTGGGAATACGTTTCCAAATATTATAAAATGTCGTGACTTCTGTATTTGTCGAAGTAAAATGAATTTATGGGCACTAAGTTTGATTGGCTTTAATATGGCACCAAAGGCGTTTAAATGATTTTTATTTTCTCAAGATAGTTGAATTTGTACACTTGTTTAGTTCAAAAAATTTTATATCATGACTAGTTTTGGAATAAGTTTAAACTTTTACACACTGTAATATTAGTGATTTGTTTTTTTATTGGATGCTTCGCAAAGAATGTAGTAATATCCTGCAAAAATTTCATATTGCTTGGTCACCCAACATTAAATTGTCGTATCGATTGGCCAGAGAGGCCAGAAATATTTTTTATTTTTGTCGCAATTAATAGTAGTGGATGTAAATTTATGTACTGTTACAATATCTAAGTCCTTATGCAAAACCAGTACCAATACTTCAATATACAAATTAATACAATATGTTATTTTTTGAATTAGTACGCCAAACAAAAATGTACATTATTTTCATAACGATAAATAAAACTTGCGGATATAGGCAGTCAAATTGTTGCATTGCCATTACTATTGTATGTATTATTAACAATTATTATTATTACCACCAACCATTAACAATTATTACTGCTGTATTTTAAGTATGGACGTTAGTTTCTGAACCAAATCTACATATATCTATGATATAAATACCGATTATCTCTCACTATCAAATGTCACTGTCAAGAAGAAAGTGTCTCTAAATTAGTATTTGTCAAACGGATCCCCGAACTTCTAAGTCCGGTTTTCAGTCTTTTCTACATCAAACCTCGTGGTGATGACACCTATTTTTTAAAACGAATAAAGTTTCTATACAAGTTTAACCTATAAAACACTCGTGCCATAAAAGAAACAATTTTGAAAAAGTTATTGAAAATCCTTCTTAAGTGTTAACTGGAAATAAATCCCACATTTGGAAAGACGGTCGGAATTTGGCAGAATATTTCCGAACACAGCCATCAAATCATTCATTGGCTGTGTACAAAATTATACCGGAATAACTAGCTAAGGTACATTAAAACTGATAATATTCGTTTGTTAGTGCCGAATTTACCCAGACTTTTTTATAGGGAATCGCCGAAATTTTTGTAGAGTGGAACAATATATTTGTTATAAAAATCATAAGTTTTACCAGTGCTTGCAAAACCAGCTGAAGAAGAGGAAGAATAAGAAACAATTTCTCCTGCACGGCAATCAACATCATTGCAATCCTGCGACATCCGAAAAGATATGCAATTAATGAGGTACAGGTACCTATAGCATTTGAAAATAAAATTATGATAATACTCACCAATTCTGTGGTGCCTAATACATACTTGCGAAATTCTCAATAGTTCTGGAAATCAATTTAATTGCAATCCAATTGCACATAATCCACAGTCACTGTTAATTCAATACAAACCCTCAAGCAGAGGAAGATAAAATCCTAACTTTAAATTCCAATTGTTATTGCCTCACTATTCCGCAATTTTTATTTTATCTTTCGCATTTTGTTTTGCTTTGCTTTGTCAAATTATTTCTATTCTTGCACATCCTCACTCAATTTTTTGTGATAATTCCATCGTTAAAACAGAAGAATAGCACTGACAGTTAGGTCCAAGCAAAAACAAATCACGAAAGAGAGAATTTATGTAAAGTCATTATTTATTTAAAGTCTCAATTATCTAAGAAAATTATAACATTTGTAAAACATTTCATCTCATTTTCATAATTGCTCTGTAAATCAATGTAACCAATATTTATCTCATGCGATACTTTTCCATCCAATTCACTTTATTATGATATACATAAGTACTAACCATAGCATAACATAGCTGTAAGAGCAGGTAATTTAAGTTCCATATTTAGATTAGATTCTTTTTCTCTCTCTCTTCTTAACTTATAATTGATCATGAATTCTCAATATTTTTAAATATAAGAGAAATGTAATCGACATGAAGTACGAAAATGGTTGAGTGCTGATACTGGCAGAATATCAGGCCATGTGGCAGAATATCAGGCCACCACGTAAGTATTGTAGTAAGAAATTGCTCTGTGAGTATCATTGGTATCATTCAGCTCTTTTAAAGAATTTTAAGGTTATGTAATAAGGCATGATAATTCTTAGTTATGTCTACGTGCTCCATTTGCATAAGATTGAAGAACCACGCCTTCCGGTCAGAGCTAGTCGATAGAAAACCAGCATGCCGCCCCAAATCTTATGTACATGGTGAGGAAATTTCCAAATGGCACGTAACATACGTGTAGGACTTTGTACAGAGAAAAAGCAAAAGCCAATTATTTTCCAATTTTTTAACATACGAATATGTTTGTATCACATGGTAACCCTACTGGCTGTTCTTATAATATTGTTCTTAGTACTACTGTTATTTCTTTAATTAAAGTTGGTCTAAGCTGAACCGTCAATCCGTATTGTCATTCTTCCCATATATAACAATACGGACCATTTGAAAGTGAAAATTTTGGAAAATGGATAAGAAACCTCAAAATGTGCTGAAAATTCTGAGCGAAATATATCTGTATAAGTGGTTCATATTTAGAATAGTAAAATAAAATATCACATGTTTTGTCCGAAATAATGCTTCAGATTGTATTGTATATAATTGAGATTGATACTTAAGCTGGTAAAACTATAAGCATCATATGAGGAAAATTGAGCAGACTTACATCACGTTGGAAATAAACGATTCATATGTATAAATATGAACTATATCTGACTACGTTTCCACATTTTTGTACGATTTTAGTGAACATTTGGATTTGTTGTTCAGTCAGTTAAAGTGTGAGGAAATAGTCCTGTGATGTCAGAAACACCTTTTTTATATTATGTATATTTTTGATAACGTCAAAGAGTATTAATTTATTGACTGAATATTGAAAATTAAAAAAAAAAAAAACTTTTCTACAAATATATTTAATATGATTAATATATTATATAAGTTGTAGTAAAAGGAAATACATTATTTTTTAATTACATTGAAGACTTTTTTAGCAAAGCTAGAATATGAACCGTTATGTTAAATAACTAGTTGCCATTTTGAAGGTAATTCCATTATGTCTCTCTGATGGAAACCCTCGTCCCTATAGACAGAAAACTGGTACAGTCAACTTTCAAAACCTTCTCTTGTGTCGAATTTTTCACCAACAAAATCATTCGCCATAGATAGGTACGGGTGGTAATCCCTTCGTGCCAAGGCCGGACTATAAGGTAAATGCATAAGGACCTCCTTTCTAAGCTCCCAGACCTTCTGACAAATCACTGTCAATGTGTGTGACCTGGTGTTGGCCTTATGGAGCACAATTTCTATCCCATTAGCCAAAGCTGGTAATTGCATTCTGGGTGATTGCTTCTTTTCAGACGATCCAATTCATAACAATACATTAAGAGTTTAGCCATCGGGTGCTGTTCAGAGTGGGTGATTTCCGGCCAACCGCACCACATACTCAGCACAGACTTGCTGACCATCAATCCTGGCTTCCTCAGCAACCGCGATTCGATCATGACGTTTTCGCTTAACGTTGTGGTAAGTAACTGCAGTTTTCATTACCAGTAATCATTCATGGAAATTCGTCGATTACTCTTTCCAGCTTGTGCGGCGCCTACATATCTTGCGTCTTTCTATAGGGTGCTTTTTAAGATTTAAGTTTTCAGGTTGGCAGCACTGGTTAGTAATGGCGTCCAAACGTAATCTGTCAAAGTGAAAAGTGCGTAGTATACTCTGCCATTTCATCATGGAAAGACTAACAAACGAGCGACAAAACAAACAAACGATTGCAAATCGTTGAAATTTATTACCAAAATTCGTGCTCTGTGACAAATGTGCATCGTTTGATACGACCATTTTATGGTCGTCGTAATCTATCTGCTGAATCAACAATTCGTGCTGTTATCTTAAAATTTCGCACCAAATTTATTTTGTTGGATAGAGTAGTTGGATACGTAGAGTGCAGCCGTAGCGACCAGTGTTAATGACGATCGTGAAATATCAATTCGTCGCCGTTCTCAGCGATTGGGCATGTGTTACTCAACCACAAGGAACATTTTACACGTCGATTTGGGTTTGAAAGCCTATAAAATTTAACTTACGCAAGAATTGAAGCCGAATGACCTACAACAACGTTTAATTTTTGATGGAAAGGCCTTACAAAAGCTCAATGAAAATCCGCTGTTTTATCGAAAAATTGTGTTCAGCGATGAGGCTCATTTCTTGCTAAATGGATACGTAAACAAGCAAAATTGTCGCATCTGGAGTGGTGAACAGCCACATGTCATACACGAATTACCGATGTATCCCGAAAAAACGACAGTCTGGTGCGGTTTATGGGCTAGTGGCATCATCGGTCGATTTTTCTTCAAAGACGACCATGGAAGAAACGTTACCGTCAACAGCGAACGATATCGAGCCATGATACGCAATTTTTTTTGCCCCAATTGGCTGAGTTGAACTTGGTTGACATGTGGTTTCATCAGGACGATGCAACATGCCACACTTCTCGTGAAACAATGGATATGTTGAGGGATGGATTTGGTGAGCGACTTATCTCTCGATTTATCCCTGTGAGTTGGCTCCCAAGATCTTGCGATTTAACGCCTCATGATTATTTCTTGTAGGGCTATGTCAAGTCGCTAGTCTATGTGGACAAGCCGAACACTATTGAAGCCTTACAAGATAACACAACACACGTCGTTCGTGGAACACAGGCGGAAATGCTCGAAAAAGTGACGAAAAATTGGACCTACCGAATGGACATTTTGAGACGGAGCCGCGGATAACATTTACATGAAATTATCTTTAAAAATCAAGATCAATTTATCGATTTCAATAAAAAATGTTAATATATGAAGCAAATTTGAGTGTTTTATTCGATCTTTAAAAAACTTCGATTAAAAAATGACCCTATATATTTAGTGATTCTAAACCGCCTTTTGTGCAATACGATATTTACTAGGGTGGTCCCAAAACTAGTCGAACTGACATATAGATGGTGCCAATAGTTCGAAAAAAAAAAATTATTTTAGTGGCAACCTTATAAAACATATGCTTTAAGTTGTAAGGCGACACGTTGTTTAGTATTTTTATTTGAGCCATCAAAGTAAAGGATCTCAATGAATTTGTAAACAAAGAAAATATTGGTCACGTTATGTAATTCAATATTTCCATTTGAAAAGTAAGTGAAAGATGTTTATATCCCAAGAAAAAAATTGTGTTTTAGGGAAGATAGGTATCGATATACCGAAACCACTACCACAATTTGATGTCGGAATCAAAAATAATTAAAGAACGAAATGCAGCTATTATAAAACCATGACCGACGATATTTAAAACTTTAAATGGTGTCGAATTGTACAAAAACCCAAAAGGACTGTATTTGCATACGTGCAAAAGAAATAATTTTTTAATCAACTTTAACTAATGGTAATCGCATGGTATGACCGACTAAATTTTTTTCGACCCACCCTATTGCGCAGCAACAACTCCAATAATGGATTCAAGTGGACCCAGATTCCAACGCAACATGAATATCTCTTTACCATAAGACAAACAATCATGGACGTGCGTACCATCCGTGAGGCTAACATAGCCTAGGATCATCACTTGGTTGCAGCTAAGATACACACGAAATTGATCAGAACGTCGGTGCATCGCTGGTGACAGATTGCTGTATCTACGGCAGTAAGACTAAGAGAGCTGTCACAGTGGCCAAATAATCTTTATGGTCACAGTGTGGTCCTTAACATGGTGCTTGACATAATGAAATGAAATGTCGCAGATGTCTTAACGAGATGGCTTCGAATTTCAACATTCACCTTATGTGGGTGCCAGGCCATAGGGTTATACCAGAGAACTGCAGAGCAGACGAGCTGGCAAGACTAGGGACAACTTTACAGACTTCAGCCGAGTTGGATTACGTGGGCATTCCTATAGCCACTTGCAAGCTCCTACTGCGAGATAGAGCATATTTATTAGACGTATGTCCGAGGCTGTAATCAATCCAGACAGATGTTGCCCCGCCTAGATCTGAAGCGTTCACATAAACTGCTGTTACTATCAAGACCCAACGCCTCATTACTTGTATCCGTCATGACGGGACACTGTGTGATTGGAAGATATGCAATGACTCTGAAGGTTCAGATTAGCGACTTCTGGAACACTCATGGAACACTTTTTCTGCAATTGCCCCGCCCTGGCCCTGTTCTGGGTTCAACACTGATCTCTTATTTCTGGACGGTATAGGTATTGTCCGACTTAAAAGCTTCTTGAGGCGCTCTTGAATCGCTGTTCAACGGGGGGAAATTATAGACATCCATATCTTCCATAGTTTCCTTGCTATCACAATGGATTATACAGTCTAAGTGAGGTTGTCTATTCAGACTGCCACACTGACCTAACCTAACCTAGCATTTTAATAGATTCCACTCCTGGAACTAGTTTTAAATTATACATAATCGGATTATATATAAGTTTTGTCGAAATATATTTATCAAAAAAAAAAAAACACACACACATTTCTTGTTTGAAATTTTTATTTGCTGTGCTATGTAATAGACAGACTCACTTAGATTGTGTAGTCCATTGTGATACCACGGAAACTAGAGATAAGGATGTCCCTAGTTGGATGTTATATCTCAGCCATTCTGCCACTTCCTTAATGGCCAAAATTTTGGACTGATAAACAATAAAGTGATCAGGTAGCCTTCTGGCCATGCTCAGCCCCAGGTCCTTGGAATAGAGCCCGGAACCTACCTGATCCTTTAATTTTGAGCCATCAGTGTAGAAGTCGACATACAGTCTTATATCAGGAGTTCTACATTTCCATGTATCTATCTGGTATAAGAATATGGTACTTCTTGTCCAATGGTGGTTCAGCTAGAGTGCAGTCAGCAGTGCCTGTTATGTCAGGCACCATGTTGAGGATCACACTGTGTTACCATAACCACCATCTGACCACTGTGACAGCTCCCTTACATTTAGTGTATTGGATGGGGTGGTGCGGAGCGCACCTGTGATGCACAGACTAGCCATCATTTGGACCTTGTCCAGTATCCTACAGTACGTGGAGTTCTCAAGAGCCTTCCACTAGACGATAACACCATACAACATTATCGGTCTTGCTACTACAGTACACAACCAATGAACAATGCGAGGCTTTAAATCCCATTGTTTCCCTATTGCCCTCTTGCACGCATATAGTGCCACTGTAGCCTTTTTCGCTCTATCCAGAATGTTGAGTTTTAAATTCAGCTTTTTGTCCAATAATACACCAAGGTATTTTGCACAGTCCGCGAAAGGAGTTTCAGTACCCCCCAGGGAGATGGAATCCACAGGTGGAATCTTGCACCTCCTGGTGAACAGAAACACTTCGGTCTTATTTGGATTTACTCCGAAACCGTTTTCCCCCGCCCTCTTCGTTACAGTGAAAAGGATGTCCCTGAGTGTTCACAAAAACTTCCCCCTAACTGCTATCGCCACATCATCCGCGTATCCGACAACCTTGACACCAGCCTCCCCTAAAGAGAACAGAATACTGGTCAGAGCGAGGAGCCATAGTAGAGGCAGACCGGACGACCCTAATCCAGCCTTTATTCGTCTCCTCGTAAGAAGCTATGGACGGCCCAGCACACCAACAATCGATGAAAATGTTGAGAAAGTGAAGAAAATTGTTATGGAAAATCGTCGAATCACAATTAGGGAAGTTGCTGAGGATGTCGGCATATCGGTAGGTTCATGCTATGCAATCTTTTCAGAAATTTTGGGCACGAAACGTGTGTCAGCGCAGTTCGTTCCAAAATTGTTGAATTTTGACCAAAAACAACGTCGCATGAGCATCGCTCACGAATTGTTGAATGACGTCAAAAAAACAAAAATCATGGCTTTTTCATCATGACAATGCACCTGCGGTATTCACCTCATATTAATGACGTCTGCTCCTAAGTTTGATAGTGCTGCAACTATCGTATCAGGAGAAACGTTATTAAACGCCCCTTCTATATCTAGAAAGGCTACGAAAGTATACTCCTTGACGGCGAGTGAACCTTCGATGAATCCGACCAAGTCGTGCAGGGCAGTCTCAGTAGACTTACCCTTGCAGTAAGCATGTTGTCTATCCGACAACAGCTTCCGGGCTATGCTCGACCTAAGATAGCTGTCAACGAATCTCTCCAGTGTTTTGAGGAGAAACGATGACAGGCTAATAGGTCTAAAATCTTTTGGTCCCGTATCGGAAGTTTTCCCGGTTTTGGGAATAAAGACCACCTTGGTCTCCCTCCACATAGCACGGATATATGTTAGGTTAATACAGCCGATATTAGAGCTCCTCAAGTCATGGAATCAGCGTATCAGCCACCGCCTGTAGTTCACCCGGCGAAATCATGTTCGGCTTGGGTGACTTAAAAGGTTCGAAGCTTTTAATAGCTCACGCTATTCTGGGTTTGGTTACGATTTTTCTGGCAACAGCCGACGGTTGTTTCGACGCAGTGTTATCTGCGACAATCCCGTTTCGGAAATTACCAAAAAAAATGAATATCCAGGAGTAACTCCAGTGAATCCTCACTGGATGTTGTCCAATCACCCTGCGGCTTACTTGTTCATGTTTGCTTTCCTGATATTTAGTGGAAAAACAGTCTTTTTTTTACTTCCCCAAATTTGATGGTGCGCATTGATGTCACTGCCCACAATCAGGTTTTTTCCAGTGGTTTTGGCCGTTTCCACCAGCGTTTTCAGAGCACCTAAAGGGATCTTCGTTGGAGTGGTGGATCATTTCAACTACATCGGCTCTGTTGTGAATAAAACTAATGTTAGCCTGATAATTAAAAGAAGAGCATTGCTTGCAGGCAAATATTACTATGGGCTAAGCAAGCGGTTTAATGATAAAGCCCTTGGCGAACATAAATTCCAATGTATCAGACGGGTATTGATACAGGCTTACGAATCATAATATTCCATAAAAATATATAGGTCTATCCTATGAATCCTGAGTTATGCAAGCCATATATAGGCCTTCAACAATTAATTGGCCACGAGTGCGCAAAATAGGACGACTCCGAAAAAGGCTGCCTAACCTCCATTGGAAGAACCGGGCTTCTGAAGCACTATTTAAATTTTGTGTGAGAAATTGGAGTAGGGCCGACCAAAGCGCTTGCTTTATAATAGACAGGACATTCAATTCTAATCGCTATGTGAATAAATAAGTAAGCAAACTTGTGGCCGCAGGGAAGACATAAATGCTGTGAAGTTGTATATCGCTTATTTTCTTGCCATATCTTTCTTTTTGAAAGAAAGCTGAACTTTGTTACTAAGCTTTTGTTGTTAAAATGTTGACAAAATAATGATAAGCGTTAACTTTAATTTAATTGTATAAATTAGTATATCAGAGGTAGGTGCTCGAAATGTTACAAACTCCTCGCTGGTATATCAAACGAACGGCTAATGACAGCATGCTCATTTATTGACAAGCGTCAGTCTGTTATGTTGTATACAAGATTACGGAAGCATGTCGTTTCACGTCACGGTAAAAAATAGTTATCGAAGCGAAGTTCAAAGGTAACGGTGTTATTGCTTTGTGTTTGATAGGAAAACCGCAACCAGCCATTGTAAATAGTTACGACATTTACTTGTAAACATGTATTGGACCATTACTCGTATATATCGCAATGAGCTGGTGGTGTTAAAAAACATTCATGGAGGTGGACATCCAATAACAGTAACATCGCCAGAAATGATTCCAAAGTTGAGGACCATAATTCAACGTAATCTCAAGACTAGGCACCCTCTCATAAAGCCCATGAAACTTAACGTTTTTACAAGAAAAAGTTGCCGGCTTAATTCTTCATAAAAATGGCCACCATATTCCTCAGACTTCAACCCATTGCATTTTCCATATGGTCCATTCTGGAGGCCAAAACATGAATAAAAAAATATGAGACGGTTAACGCCTTAAATACTGCCCTTCGCCGAGAATGGGACAAAATACCATCGGGCCATGGTGGTGCAGCGTGTGTAGACTAAACAAATTTGATAAATGGCAGGCATTTAGGCGTGCTCAATTATAAAGATTTTATTGCAAGTGAATTGGAAGATGTGAATCTAGAAATATGTAATTCATATGGGGGGTATAGGAGGGGGAGTGGCTATCCAGTCAATTTTTTTTTTAATTTTTTACGAAGCACTATAATGCAATATAAATGCTAAAAATTGTATTAACTGCAGTCTACGAATTTGGGATAACATTAAATTTTGACAAATCGGCCAATTTGTGTGGGCACAATACACTAACTAAGCGTTTGCTTAGTCTCAACTGCAGGTTGGAAACAGATCTATTTGTAACAAAAAACATGAAAAAAAACTCAAAATTATGTTTATCCAATCAAATCAATATATTACAATTTATGTGTCACGATAATCCAGGAGTCAAGAAAAATTTTAATTGTTTTTGGTAGAGTTCTGGAGGAAGTTCGTTTCAAAATTAGCTAAGCCCTTTGCTTTGAAACAGTTGCTATATTCTTCGGCAGCAAGACACTGATCATCGGGGACTTTAATAGCAGCGCAAGTGTCAATTGTATTGTTGGCAGTTTTTGTTTTTTCAGCAGCGCCACCTGTATAAGCTGCAGCATATTTTTTGGCAACAGATTTAACCAATTTGCCATTAGAGTCCATCTGCCAAAAGGTAAGTTAGAAACACGTTGTTATATATTATTTGCTGACTGGGAATTCTAGAAATTAGACTTACGACATCATATTTCTTCATAATACAAGCACGTAAACATTTGCTACCCTTAGAACTGGCTGGTTTTCTGGCCATCAGTTCTTTTACATCAACTGGAATTGAAAAAAAAAAAAATAAATAAATAAAATAAAACCGTTTCTACTGAAAAATCAAATGTAAATGGCCAATCTTATGTGGGTTGAGATAATATATAACGCGATGGGCTCGTCCTAGGTGCGATTCGGTCTATGCTCATGAATTCCATTGCAGAAATTTGGTCAGCAGAAATATAACTCCGATATTCTGTTGTAATATTTTTAAATTTTTGCTAGCGTTGGCAAGTTGATTTCTTTCTCTTCATTTGAATTTGACCTCTCACAGTTTAGAACACACTAATTCTAATTTTGACTGCGGAAGATAAAATTTGCGGCTCGTAGGTTCAAACAGATTTTTCTTGTTTAGCAGAGTTTGACGATACCTTGGTTTAAATCCCTGTTATTTTCCAATTATTAGGAATATGAAACTTATACCAATACCGTCCGGAATAATACTACAGCACGCTTTTGGGCGCAATATAAATCGATGAACTAATATTGGAAACATTTAGTTTGATTGAATCTACGGATAGTATCTGAGCTCAGCGAGTTAGAATCTTTTATTATGTTCTCCGGATGCAGTTAGCAGTGTCAGGGATGATGTATTGGTTCGTTGTAAGATAAGCGGACATGGTGTCAACATCCTCTCCTCACAAAGTATGTGAATTTCGTTTCCGTCTCTATGAATTATCATCATATATTGCTTTTAATTAATGAAACATTCGGGAAAATATCGCAAAAAAATAAATTTTTCTAAAGATGAGTTTGTCTGTGGCAATTTGTTTCGTTGCAGACTGATTTCGATTTTGCGCAATTTCAGTGAATGCTAGGAAGCATATGGAGTGCACGCGTCGTCCGCTATAACTGTATTCAAGTGGTTCCGGGGATTACAGGACCGTAATTTATTTGTGGCCGATAGAGTCATGGTAGTTGCTACATGCGACTATCATGCGTATGACCAAAAAATATATATTTCTTTGAGCGGCTGAGTAATGAACAACTCTAGCAAAACCGCCTCAAGCTATCATTCGGGATTGTCATTAAACTTCAGATCCCTTTCAGTGGGCTTAAAATTGGAAGTGTGTGTTAGCTCATTGAATGTCAGAAGCTCTCCTACATCACATTTATGAATATGAATGAAATCGTCATTCTTGGCTCCATGAAATTAACTGAAACCCATTATTTTTCTGCAAATTCAACTGATGGATACGCATAAAGGCGGACGTGTTCATCGTTGGATACCTGTCCATCCGAAGCAGTCCTATTGGAAGCACAAGTATGTAATGCAGATGTTTTTTATTGAGATAAAAGGGGAAAATGAAAAAATTGAGATAAAAACCACAACGATAGCGATAAAACCAAGTTTGAATGGTGTATTTATAAGTGGGCTGTGAATATTGGTCGGTATGGCAAATTTTCGATAGAGAGAGAGAGTTCTTATTTATCTAAAACAAAATATAATCAAATTAAATATGGTCGGATTTTAATAAAAAATATGGTTTTTGCAAGTAATGAAACCCAGCCTGTTTGGTGAATATGCTCGAGATATATCATAATATTTATCGATAATGGCGTATTTTCAGTGCGTTTAGTCATTGTTTCAAACAAAATATATTTGCTAAATATTACACCAATATTACACATTTTCAAAAAGGTTAATTGTTTTCCTAGACACCGTGCAAGCGATGAAATCAAGTTTGGACTGTTCAATGAGTTGGTTCGACATGACCCATTTTTAAGGAAGGTTTATTTCCCTTCCAAACATAATATATGTGTTTAATAAGAGCGAATTACAATGGCAATTGTACTCAAACGACTCATTCGATTCATGGCCCATTTTCAATACCATTTATTGCAGTACTAAATGTTATTAAAGCCTTTTGAAATCTAAAGTTTATGGAAGAGACTAAACTAAATTTGCATAATTTTTTAATATGTAATCAAAAGGTGGATATGGCACATTTTCGACAGGGGTCATCTTGGAGCAAACGGAGGGTATGGGAAACATTGATTTGTATTATTCTCTATTTTCAAAGGCAGACCAAAACTATGTTTTCAGGATGCAACCTGTTACTTGGTTTCGTCTAACAATTTATGTGGAACTATTATCAAGAACTGGATCAATATCTTCCCTTTTCAGTAAGGTTTGATCGGTTTATCACTTATATTTTTTTAATTTTACACTAAGCAGAATTATGACCCTATATCCTGTACCACATTCTTACCGACCGTAGCGCGATGGTTATTAGTACACGCGAATATTATTTGCATGGTTCCGGGTTCAACACCGCATACAACCACCTATCATTATTTGAGCGGCATTCTCCTCGATGTGTCTGACGAATAATTCGAATAGCCAAGTAATCAACAAGACTAGTTAACGCTTCTCAAACTGTGACGTTCGATATCGTCGTTAAACTGTAGATCCTGTTGAGTAAGTCAAACACAGAATGAGTATAAGCTGAACGTACCTGTACCACATGTGATGTCAGTTATAACAAAAAAAAAAAATCCGTTCCAAAAGTATTCATTCAGGCTCTAATTTGTAGGCTTGCCTTAAAGAAGGCCCTCTGTAGAAGGATTCCTGTGAGACCATGCGTTATTTTGAAATAAGATGGAATGCGGCTGGTGGGCTTACATAGTGTGAATTCATGCCTGGAAGAAGGCCTTCCAACCACTGCTTCTTTTTCTGCTAAGACCATATGGCTTAAAAACCTCCAAGCTACGGGTGCCAATAGTCTATGATAGTAGTTGTGATGTGATAGCGAAATGATGGCTGATAGAGGGTATATATCAGGAAAGTTTGCTCATTACTGGAAGTTAAATGTTTTAAGCCTGTGTTAAAAACCCAATCCAAATGTTTGTATCGACTATTGCAGGATCAGACATCTACCTACCTTTTGAGTGTAAAAGATTAAAATCTGTTTTAACCGATCTTATTAGTTCATATCAGCTCTTGACTTGCTAACTACAAAGTGACCATATGTTTACACGTGTAATTTATTTCCGAGGAATCGTTCTATGTGCAATACTTTCGATACCATACGATTTCTTTAACATACTCGTAGAGTTGGCAGTAAGAAAAAGCTATGTTAAACGTAACCGGCACCATCCTTAACAGAAGATGCGTGATATTTATTCACTAACGATAAATACGGCAAAATGTTACTACCAAGGTCTTGATAAGTTGGTTTACAACTGCGGCCTGCAGGAGTAGACATCACTTAATCGAATCAGAAAGTGATTCCGAGTCGATTGGTTTAGATTATGTTGGTTCTTTCACTATCACAGCACTAAACCCATATACTCTGAACTGCGTGCGATTTGGGGCATAATAATAGGTTTTGTTTGTTCTGAATGTTTGAACATTGAAGTTTTTTCCCACATAATTCGGGAAATTTTCGACAATGGTTACAGCCAGAGGTGACGCGCACTTTGTTGGCTCTTAGAGCATTTTCCGCCGCCGAAGCTCGTATATTTCTTTGCCCGATATTTTGGTCGCGATATCTTGCACTATGTAGGTCAATAAGTCTAATAGCTTGTAAGCAGTGCTGGCAAATTGCATGATCGTGAACTCAATCCCGTGGTTGCCAACTATCTCATTAAATATTAAAAGCTTTCCTATATTTAAGGGAATTTATATTTTTTTTGTTTTGCGTACTCTTCTACTATTTTCACTTATTGCCCTAGAGCTACCGTATATGTTGACAGATTGATCCAAATTTGTCCTGATTTAGCGCATGTATGTTCTTTCTAAACGCACAATTCTGCCAATGTCGCCTTTCATCAATTTACCCAAGATCCATTATTCATATTTTGATTTACACTAATTTTCCAATCAACTTACAATCCTTGGCTCCCACTTCTTTTTTGCACTCCTCTGCTTTTTGCTTAAATGTGGCAGCATCTTCCTTTTTGTTGCACTGTCCTTTGACCACAACGGCTGCAATAGCGCACAAAATAGTCAGGGTAACCAGAAGGTTTGCCATTTTTTCGTAATTAATATTATTATTTAATTCCAGTTGAATACACCAGTGCGAAATTAACTGTTAGTTGACTCCGAGGCGTTGTGAAACTGATACTTGATTAAATTAATTTCAACTCTATTTATATGAATTAATGGTTAATAAATCTGTCATCATGCTTTAATTGGAAAATCATATTTTCTACGGGTTTTTTGTTAGTTTGTTAGAGATATTATTTCATGTGGAAAATTATGGGTTTTGTAAACAAAACGTTCGTTTTTTTTTTTGTTCTGTAATAAAAAGAAATATAACAACTGGGTTACGGTGACATCGATATGGTTAATGAATAACCTTTAATTCGAAAACTTGTGACCAAAAAAAGTTAATTCTGCCCATTGTGTACCGATAAAATGCAAAAGTCTGATAATTTAAATGTTGTAATAGTCCCGGTCTTGTAAATCAATTACATTTATACAGTATTTCATGGCTTATTTTATTGAAAATAACGATTTTAATATTTCCAAACAAGCAATTTCTACGGATCTATTGTAGTTTTAAGAAAACCGTAATGGCTTAAAGAACTCAGTCATTTTATTTCAAACTACTTTTCTCTTTTTGAGTCATATAAGAACGATGCAGACCACTTTAATAGATCATCTGACATCAACAATCATTTCCATCGCCCAATTTTTACCAAACGCATTCTTAAAAAGTTCAATTAGGTTCCTTTAAATCGAGTTTCAACTAACAAACATTTTTGGGAATAAATTGAAAATTCGAAATCTTTTACGTTGTAAAAAAGTCGACTGGTTATTTTTAAGCTCCCTCTAGCGTCATTTTCGGACAAGTACGGCTCATTTGAAAATTCAAAAATACGGCGATTTTGAAACCACTAAATGGATGACCCATATATAAGTACATATAAGTATCTATAGTTGTAAGACGACAATTCAGCAAATTATCGATACCATTTTAATGAATATTTCCAAATCAGCTTCGCAAAGACTAATATCGATTGCAATGTCTTTAAATATTACTCCGTGTATGTTAGTTCACTGAATTTATTGCATCGAAATATTAATTTTTACTAAACGGATCAGATCGGATCAGGGGAGGTACCAGCGGGAGACTGACAAGCTTTATAAAGCAACACAATGGATAAAATCTAGATTTGCAATCAGAAGTTCCACTGGAATATTTGAATTTCGGTAAATCCTTTAATTTATGTGGGAGGTCCCAGAAGGAGTGTGAAACGGTAGTTCAAATTCATTCTCGGACCTTTCTACCTAGTGCTTGGTATGTGCAAAATTTTGCTGAATTTAGTGGAATTGAATGAAAGATATGAACCTGAGAATATATGGGTTAAGCCGGTATTTTGCATGGGGAATATTAGAAGATGCGCAATTAAGTGATCGATTTTCTTTGTGCATTTCATAGTGAATTATAAAGTAATACATCGGAAAAAAGCAAACAGTTTGAAATTAGTGAGAAAGAAGTCTGTAAATTTTGGAGGTACCAGAAACCATTATATTTTCAATGTTAAATGTTATGCCGCATTCAACGGTATGTACTTTTATAATTTTATTTACATATGCTTACTTTTTTTATAAAATATATATTCTTTGGAGAAATATATTTTATTTGAAAAAACCTAAATTGCACATTCTAACTTTTTAAAACACATACTTGGATATGCTGAAATGGTAGTCAATCAGCTATGAAGTCGGATTTCGCCACAGTATTTTGGTATTCTTGCACAAGCTCAAAAGTATGTGGATTGCCGATTTAAAAATAAATAAATGGCGGGTTAACCATTTTTCGTTTTCGTTTTGTAAAGTTAAATAAAATACATATAAAGCTATAACTTCGATGAAACTTTTATTTCATTAAAACGCTTAGATCTTGCCATTACATACGAAATACAATGTCGTTTAAATAACCACCTCTGGATTAGTTGCAGCAGTGGATCCTTTTGAGGTACTTTTCGGTCGCTTTTTTGTACATTTCGGGCGGTATCTCGGTGAACGTTTGTACCTTTTTTGTGCAGTGGAATCATTGATTGATTTTGGTTTAAGTTTTTGATGGAAAAAATACCATTCTAACTGTACATTAGCTTGAAAAGTGCAATAGCGACTCTCTTGCGCCGGAAAGAATCATTTGTTAAAGGTTTGCTGATATTAAACGAGGTCGCAGGTGTATCGACGATGCTGAATGCAGCAGACGTCGAAAAAATTCTGAAACCACTAGTCAACAAGTTTTTGGACTGGAGCAAACAAATATCGTTCCTGCAGTAATTTGGTGGGCTGAATTCGAATCTGTGATTGTTTTTTGAATTTTTAAAAAGTGAATGGGTTATTTGAACGTCGTTTGTATTTTGTTGCTTCGGTTTCACGTATTAGAGTCCAGAAATAGTCTCCCAGCATGCTTTTGTCCCCAAATTCTTCATAATTTCTTTCAATTTTTATTAAATCTTGGTGAGCGCGCCCCTCTTGTTCGTCGCTCACCGCACCTAGGTTTTGTGAAAAAAATCTGAATGAGAATGTATAATTCCGTTTCGAATTGTTGTATATGTGGCAATGGACTGTATTTGCTCCAAGTTTGCGGAATTTTAATGCAACGCTCGTGAATCAAAATAAAAGGCAAATATTTTATTATAAAGTTAATATTTGTAATCCAATTTTATTTCAGCTCAAGAGTTCTTACTCGTTCAAAGGTTGTTCAAAAAAGAGGTAGAAACTCATGATGCTTTGTAGCAAGCAACGTGAGTTAGACATCAGTTGTTATTCAGCATAACAGTAATTGGAAGATTGGAAACTCTTTATGTAGTCAGATAAAAGCTTTATTTTGTCGCAAGAACATACATGTGAGTGACATTCGTGCACCTAATTCGTGATAATTTTTCAATAATTCAGCAACAATTTGCCAAAAAATATGCCTTCTTTAATTTTAGCATGTGAAATTTATTAAAACCTGCTAACAAATATTTAAATGCTGCAGCATCTTTGTCCAGAGCCTTGACATAGTTTTTAAAAAGTCCCAATTTTATGTGCAGTGGCGGGAGAAGAAGGACATTTGGATCAATTAATGGTTTATTTGAAATGTTTTGTCTTCCTGGTGAATACTCAGTTCTTTTTGGCCACTCTGTTCTGACATAATGATGCCATGTAGCGCGACTTTCCCATAGACAAAGGAAACAACAACAGGAATCCTTGCATTACAGTCAACAAACCAATGATCTGAAACAGATTAATTTAAAGTGATTGTCTATACTATATATACAAAGAAATTTATATCACATATCTTAAGGTCACCACAGAACTTCCATTTATTATCGTTGTATTTGAGTAATGTCAAAATTGTAGTCATTGATTCTTAATTTTCCTTTGTATTAACGGCATGAACAATTGGTATGAATGGAATTCCATTTCCATTATGCAAAAGAAGAGCCTTTAAACTGTACTTAGAGCCATCAATAAATAATCTCTATTCAGTTTGTCTTATCGCTTATTCATTTTTTGAAATAAACCATCAACATCAATACGGTATAGAATAGAGTGTTTCTTTTCAAAATATGCAGCTAATTTCAAACTTCTACCTCTATACATTGTTACTTTTGTCCCAACCGCAAGATGTTTCCACTGCTGCATATATGAAGCTAGTAATTGAGTCTGCTTGAGTCACTAAAAGGCGTTCATCATCAGCCTGATACAAAGTACCACTGCTGGTAGAAGATGTTTCGGACTTACTGCTCGTAGCACTGGGAATGACCTGTAATGGATCATTTGGTGCACGTTGAACTGGTTTGGAAACCGATGGAACTTTCGCGTAAGTAATAGTTTTCCGACTTTTCATATTGGATCCAGTAACTTTTGTTAAACAGAAATAGCAATCGGATTGGTGGTACTGAAATTGAAAAATCGAAATAGATCTGCTTGTCATTTGACCACTTGTATAAAACAGTTCTGCAACTATTGAAAAACATTGTCGGTGTCCACGGTTTGTTCAAGTTTCTGGCAGCAAAATTAAAATAATGTAAATATGCATATTTTAATGATTTTGATATTGCATATCCTTTTTTCCAACCAAATATTCACTACACACAATGCAAAAATAGTTTGAATCTGTAACACACGATCTTCCTGACATGCTTAAACGGTACTATTATGAAGATTTAGAATGAATGTGGGCTTCTGTCAAATTAATAATTGTGAAATTGTAGTGCCAGTTTGACTGTTTTACTGCATTGCCAGCATGCGATAGAAAATGAACAAGACGTGAAAGCCCAATTCGAATTCAGCGCACCCAGATTAGTTAAAAAACATGCCACGGTTCTGCAGTCAATTCTTTTCCCAATTTGTAGACCAGTGAAATTATTTTAAACGATGGTAAAGTGAAGCTGCAGGAGATGAATGACATCCTACGAATTACCGTATTTAACTTATACAGGGTGGGCCATATGAGTGTTGGCGATTTAATTCTTCATTTTCTCGGTAACGCGCGGCGCGGGGTGGCGGAAATTTAGTCGCCATGGATCCGTACACGGGAGTGCAGCGCGCATTTTGTGTCCGAGCGTATTACGGAAACAATAAATCAGTGATTACTGCACGACGTTTGTATCGGCATGAACACGGTTTACACGATTTAAGTGAAGTTCCAAGCGCCAATGTGATACGAAAATGGATCAGAATGTTCGAAACAACCGGCTCAACAGTACCAATTACGGTTCGTGGTAGCCCAGTTTCTGCAAGATCAGCCGACATTGTGAAGCGTGTTCGTGTTTCAGTTCAGCGAAATCCACAACAGTCAACACGTAAGAGAAGTCAGTCTTTGGATGTCAAAAGAACAACTTTACGTCGAATTTTGAAACGTGATTTGCATTTGAAGGCTTATAAGATTCAGATAGTCCAAGAATTAAAACCCGATGATGCCAATAACCGACTTAACTTTGTCAATTTGATGCTAGAGTGGTTCAACAATTTCAACAACGTGATTTTTAGTGATGAGGCCAATTTTCATCTTAATGGCCATGTGAACGAGCAAAATTGTCGGTTCTGGTCCGAGACTAATCCCCGACGCTTGCATGAACGTCCACTTCACAGCCCTAAGCTTGTCGTGTGGGCTGGGATAACGTCAACCGGTATTATTGGACCATACTTTTTTGAGGACGAAAGAGGGCATGCGATGACGGTTAGAGCGAACAATTATTGCAACATCGGTTCCAAGAGTGTCAAGCAGCCGAGGGAAGCCATTTGGACAACATTATTTTTAAGTCTTAAAAATTCCCATGCTTCTACTTTCTAAAAATACAAATATATTTTTTTTTATGTTTCGTAGTTTTTTTTTTAATTGAATATTTAAACCGCCAACACCCTTATGGCCCACCCTGTATATTCATATATTCGTATCTTTTAAATTTTTTGCAGCAACACAAGTGGACGTTGTGTGAAGGTATTATATGTGACTGACATTTCTGTACTGTCCGACTGATAGATTCGGTAATTGTCGTAAATCATCATATTATGCACTTCTCTCCTCTAATTATGCGATTTAAAATTTAAAGGTTAATTCCTAAGCGGAGGAGAGTAAATTATAATTTAAGTCTAGTAAGTTATATAGGTAGTTTTGCTTCTTTTATTGTGCGTTAGTTCATTCCCCTCTGGCATTCCACATACTTTTGCGCCAACGCCAAAGGACACAAAAGTCAGTTCATCTAACAGAAGTTTCTGTACTGGTTTATAGAAGCAATTACCAAAACCAATTGCAAATGGAAAATGGAAAAGCATGACCGAAATTAGCCGAACTTATTTATTCACTAATCTTCAGTTTGCTGAATTACATCGCTGTATCGATTGACAAACAGCGTGGAAAGGAAGTCAGGTAGTGACCGTCCAGCGGCTTGGATAAACCATAGGTTTCAGTCAAATTTGTTTGAATTTAGCAAAAAAAAGGTTTTGACATCTTGTACCTAACTTTGAGCCGGCTCAGCACTGCTGACATATGTGTACGATTTTTGCCTCAGACGCCGATGATAAATATAATGAAATCAAATCAAACCCCTATATAAGCGATTTAGTTTTCTCTATTCGATTTCGTTACCACAAAAAGCGGCAATAAGCGACAGAGTGACATGTTGCTTAGCTAACCGGAAAATTACTTCATTTCCCATACAAAATAAAACGGGGGTGACAAATATAACGCCACCTACATTTTTTTGTCATCTTTATTTTTTTAAGTCAGTTCTCAAAATATTTCTAAATATAAGTTGAAAAATTTCCAATTTCAAACAAATTTGTTCTTTCATTTTGTCGCCTGGTATTATTATATCTACCTCGAATTATGTTGTTTTACTGACATTTTCAAATTAAATCATTAACCGAAGAAGTTTCTGCAAATTTAGGTTGAATAACTGAAAAAAGTTATTAATATGCTCATATTAGCGTGAGAGCTTAGAAAATTGTCTCTTTAGCCGGAACTAATTAGCGCTGGTATCATGCAAATTCTCATTAGGTGGGTACGTTATGGGTACTGTATTGTAACCATTGAGTTGAAACTGCGCAGAAGTTAAGCACACCAAACTTTCTAAAATAATCATTCGTCTCGTTTCAGGCAAAATAGATGGATGATTTTAACATCATATCGCCATATATTTAAAACAAATCTGCCATTATTTATGCGCCACTGTCCATTGTAAGCGGTTTCATTCCTCTTAAAAAGGTAGAGGAGTAATCATCCCAGAAAATGTTCATCTCAATGTCTGGCATTGAATTCAATTATTTTGTAAAAAGCGTTAATAACTCGCAACATCCGTCCTTAAGTCAAATATCCCCTGGTAATGCCACCGGATATCCATTTAAAGTTATGTAAAGGCTTATAAACACTCAGGTCTTATGTAGGTAGGTAACATCTACTACTGAAACTCAACGTTTACGTCAGAAACAGAGAAACGGAACTTCATAAATTTCTATGAACCCCGTAGACGTTTTAGAGACCTTAGTACACAGGATTATTGATCGAATGATGAGTGGCGGTCACGTCAATATGTTCGACGAACATTTCGGATAGTCTAATTAATTTATATCAAATTGTGATATTCGAAATCGTCGTTAAACTGTAGTTCCTATTGAGTGAATCTAAAAACAGAATGCTCGTAAGTCCACTCAATGTGAAAAGCTTTGCCAAGTCTAGTTCACGGGATGCAGGGGAACTCTTTACAGAGAAAGTGCTTCCATACGATTGACAGATATCCTTGGCAAATACAAATCTGACATCACCGTCATCCAGTATGGCAAGAAATGACACCGTCATTGTCGTTATAGTTACAATCCGAATTCAGGTGGAATATATTTTTGATTAAGTTGATTTTTGCGCTTGCTCCCAGGGAAGGCAAAGGCATGAGTACGTTTTATGAGTGCCTCGAATAAATAATTAGATTCGCCGCAGCGAGAAACATGATGGGAAGTAGAAACAGATTCCCACACAAAAATATCCAAAATCCAACTTTGCTACCCGGGAAAAGGGAAATTCCAATTTCGAAATTTATTTATTATTTTTTTTGCTTAACAGAAGATGGGTAAAATCTCGTATCTAAAATCAATTTTCGGAATATCAGTTATGATTTCCTTGGTGTTTTAAAATAAAAAAACTTATTTTGTGCTTACGGTCGCATTATTTAGTTTCATAAGACAGATATCGTGTTAATTTTTCGCAACCTCCTATTTCCGAAGTGAGTAAAAGTAAAATCGCCTAAAGTCAACTGCCTGAAAATGAGTGATAGAGCGATAAAATACTGACCCTACCTTTGGCCGTTAGTATTGTCTACAAATATATGTGAAGAAAAGTAATTAATCGAATTAATATATTACTCTATTTCCAAATGTGTTCTAAAATGATAAAAAAGGAGGCAATTATGTTTCCTTTTTCCGAAAGAATCAACATTTAATGGTGCTGCAAGGCCTGTGAGGTCTCCCATAGATTATACTCTTATGTCCAAGAAGTAAGATCACCCAGCATTCAATTTAAATTACACGGGTGTATCGAATCTCAGAAATATTTTTTTCCAAGTTGGTAGCACTGTGATAGACATCTGCGTTAAATTTCGCATCATAAACGTCATTGATGTTTGAGCTTTGCTTGGTTTTGAACGATGCAAAAAGACGAACAGAGAAGTTTCATTAAATTTTGTTTACGAAATGGAATTTATGCTATACTCGTATAAACGTTTAGAATGTCGCAAAAAGGCTTCAGCGAACAGACTTTATCAGAAAGAAATGTTTATCTGTGCCATAAGCAGTTTAAAGCGAACGAGTTGAAAACGGAGAGCTCCAAGCCGGTCATCAACATCTATTGATTAAATTATCGTCCAACCTATACGAGAGTTGATGCTCAAAACTTGCTTATGAACAATTAACGAGACTGCTGTTGATGTTAGCATTTTAAACGGATCAGCCAACTCGATTTCGAAATAAATTTTGGACTTTTTGGAGTAAACAACTTGCCGAAAGCGAAACAAAATCAAAAAGATCGTTCCAAAGTGAATCAAAAATCATATATTTAGAAATTTAGGTCTTACTTTTGGGGCAAGAAGTTATTAATTATTATCGATTGTATAAAAATTCTACGAAATTTGGTTTTGCGGCATAAATAAATGTTGACTGATAGACAAATAATATCTAAATGCAACACTTATTTTGTGGATCACGGTGTCGTGGGCAGTACATACTGATAAAAAAATTAACATATTCGTAAATAATAAAAATCATAAATTACAAACAGAAAGTTCACGCACATATTTGTAGGAAAACGAAGCGAATACAGAAATAATGCCGATATGAAAGTCTCAGTTACGTTTCGCTTATTTCCTTTCTTTATAATTATTAAACTTATTTTCTGAATTTGTCATTTCGTTTACGGTTTCGATTACGGTTCCGCAATTCAATCGTTTCGTCAATCGTTTCAAGGTTTCGTCAGTTATTCAAAAAGGTACATCATTCAGAGGTGATATAAAGTGTAATGCGGTTGAGATACACTAAACCATTTTCAAGGTCAAAATTTCATTCAAAATCTGTAATTAAAATCAGGCTGAACTAAATTGGTGACATATTGGTTGGCAATACTATACGACTACAATACGCTGCACGTAGAAAATAATTCCAAGCGCTTCGATCTTCCAACTCCATTTTTGCATATTCCTTGTAAATGCTTGAGAAGGCTGCATTAACATCTAACACTTTTCTGCCAATAACGTCCATATTGTTTGCATATGCGAGTTGTGTTTGGCTTTTGTTAAATGCCAGTCGTGTTAACTGTAACTTTCCTCATAATCATCCCCAATAGCATGTCGAAGACGTCGCACGATAGCCTGTGACCCTGTCTAAATATTTGTTTTAAAATGTTTTGCCTACTTTTACTGAAGAGTTCGTGCCAGCCAATTTGCTTCCACAAAATTATAATCGACGAAAAGATGGCACATGTCGATTCAAAATTTTTCGTAGTGTGAATATCTGGTCAGTTGTTGATTTATTGCCCAAAGCCACCCTGACAAGGCCCTATCAGTTCAGCTAGAAACGGATTTAGTCTTTCACATCTCCCACTCGACAGAATTTTATAAGGAATGAGTAAAAGACTGGTATCGCGAAATTTTTTACACACATTGAATCGCCTTTTTTGAACAAATAAGACAAACCGCCACTGGTCTTAAAAAGCTCTGCCGGCAAGCTATCGGTGCCCTTAGCTTTGTTGTCTATTATAATGTATTGAGCAAATATGATGAGAAATACAAGCGGAGTTTTCAGAACTCAAATGCTTACTAATGAGTTTTTTAAAATAAGATGACAATATCATATGTTGTTAGCTTAGTACTAAATGTTATTGTTTGAAACAAGAGAACAACTTAATGAGAGTGAGAGTTTGTTAGTCAGTATGTTCAATGTTAACTAGAGTGACACATAATTTATCGATACTCTACATTTATAACCCGTTTTATTTCATTTTATTATTAAGCCGTTGATCTCGCTTTGGCTCGGAGCTGGGCAAATAATGGGGTGATTTAAGTAATTGGGGTGATTTCTTCACTCATGTTGCCATACGGAATAGTAGCTTATACGAGACAAATGATCTCATCATATTTTAATTTTTAATAGGGCTACCGTTGCTGCATTGGCAATCCTTCGCAAAATGTACCATAAGGAAATATTATTAATTTTTTAAACTGAATACCAAATGGATTGTATCTGAGATTTTCAGCACACAATCGATACCATTTCTCTCAATATGTTGAATTCAGCTCTGCAGAGACAAACATCTGTTTTAATCTCTATAAATAAAACTAACACATAATAATGAAATAAAATTACAACTTTTTACAATTTGCGCCAAGAAATTATGGAAATTATACTAATTCGATCAAATTATATGGGAAACGACTGTCAAACAATATATATAAAACAATATAAAAAATAAATTTCAATTTTTAATTATAAATTCCAGAGATTTGTTGATTTATGTATGAGGTTCCAGAAATGGTTTGACAATGAAGTCCATTTTCAGCCTCAGACTCAACATTATCCAAAACATTATGATAAATTCGGCTGAATTCAGTAGAATTGAAGGAAGGATACGAATCAAATATAATGTGGTTAAAGTCGGGAACTGTGGGAAGTATTACAAGGGGCGTTTTTAATCGGCTGTAGTGTACTTCACATATAATAGTTGCATGCTTTCTGCATGTAACTAAATACTCGACAATTATTAAGTAATGATTGGCCCAGTTAATGAGCCATCAGCTTGTAACTGGAGATTCACCAGTTGTGGTGAATTATTAACCCAATGTTATTGCCTTCGTCATGTTGGGAAACACACTGCACAAAGTTGTACTTTTACGTTATGCTAGTTCAGCTTTGTCCCAATAATTTTAAACCAGGTCACTGTAGTAATAAGAATAAGCTTAAGTAACAATAGGAAAATAACATTAAGAAATTAAATGTCTAAATAGTATAAGGAACTGAATTGTAAAGAACAGTAATAAATAATAATTTGGAAGTGAACGTTTTGTTGGAAATTTTTTTTTTCAAATTTTATCATTAGTTATAAAGCAATAAGGTATGATACTGCAACGAACCAGTTAGATATTACAGAGGAAAGACAGAATTTCAGAAAATCAGTCAATTTGGAATGAGGAAGGCATAAGCCACCAAAATAGCCCATTTTCAATATTCCATTGTGTTGCCATTTCTAGCGATATCTACTTTCATAGAAATTTTAGATAGATTTTATTTGCAAAGACTTCTTCCCACACACTCGTTGAGATTGTCTTTTGCCACGTTTTCTCCATTCGCATAGCACCCAACTGCAAGTTGAATAGCTAATTATAACCCATTTATGATTCGAAAAGTTGTAAAAGGTGAATATCCGCATATTTGGAAAGAGAGTTTGCTCATCGTTGCTGCTCCAGTTCCTCTTAAAATGTTATTTTTCATGATGGAATAGTAGCCAACCAGCTATGAAACCGACTTTCAACGTCTTGAATCAATAATAAAATTTACAAATTTTCATGAATTCATTTCAATATTAATTTGTATGTTATTCATACATCCATTGTAGTTGAATGAGTTGTTGTAAAATAAGTCATTAAAAATAAAAATACAAAACCTTAAAATTTTGCAGTTTCTCTATTTGGAGAAATTAAAAGGTTGATTTTTTATATTTGACAAATCGAAAAGCTGACTTATCATACAGAAAATTCAAAAAGTGGTGTTATTATATATTTGAAGATATTGAAAATGTCTACTTTTTGTATCACCTATAGCACTCTTTGGATTATCTTCAAAACCCCCCAAGTATTGTTAGTGTCCATAATTGATATCCTGTTACCTGTCCATTAATCTAAAATAACTCATGACGTACCTATTGAAAGTATGCAACTCGCAAGTTAAGTGCAAAATATTGAACTGGCGCACGCCACACCGTGGGGCAGAACGACCCTATTGGTGGCAATAAATCAGGGAATAGCTCTATTCGCCACCTGAAAATTTCTGAAATTGTTTATAGAATCAATATATTGATATTTCAAAACCCAACAATGACCATGCCAACCAAAACGCCCACTTTTTTAATTTCGGAAGAAATTGTCAAATGAAGATACTTACCGTATTTAATATATAAACATTTAGGGCTGTCAAATTTGGCTATAAATACAAACAATTATATATTTATTCTTTGCAAAAAATAAGTACACATAACATATATTTTAATGCAGAAAATAGAACATAATTGAGAATTGCATGAATGTATTGATTTTTCATTAATTTAGAATAAAATCATCCCTTTCTTCATCACTGCTATCTTCTTGTACCTCAGAATTTGTATTATCAACAGGGGGAGCTTTAAAGCAAACTCAAAACTTCAATTGGGATGTGTTGCTCTTTTCAGAACTTAATAAAAAACAGTTGAAAATATCTCGGTTTGTGTTTTCTCTACTGGATTTCCAAGAATGGTGCTCTCTATAATTTTTGAAGTCCTTATTCCTTGATTCTTGAGCTTCTTCAGACAGTTGTCCAATCGGTAACAGTGCCATGGGCTATTATTTCCGGTCCATGAATGAAATATTTATGAAGGGTAGGTGACATGTAATACCAGGGATACTTTTCCACATAATATTTGGCAGTATCGATTGCGAAATTGTTGAACTTCTCTACATCTATTTCATAGAAACTACTCACAACAATCATAATAATATGCATCTTTTTTATGAGTTGTACATCAATTTTTGTAATTTCAGCGGAAATTTCAGGATTTTGAAAGAACCGCCTGGCTGTATTGCCATCATTCGAGTTTCCGAATCCGGGCTTTGGTTTGTCTATTATCAAACCACAACGATCTTTAAACTCTCTTTGTATCCTTTTTTTGTTTTCAGCAACAACTATCTTGTCATCATCCCCTCGAGCTTGCCATTTCTTAAGAGGCAATTTGTAGGCTAAGTGAAGTAAATTTTCGAAAAACCTTATCCATCCATGAAGAACGGATAGTCCAAACTGCAAGTTTTCTATTTTAACTTCCCTTGTCAACATACTATCTATATCATTAAAGCTTCTAGATGATGGACCACATATGAAACACTTTTGTGTTGGTGACGTTTCCGTAATAGCATAACAGACTTTGCCGTCAATCATTGTAAAAAGTAGAGTATGATTGACTTGTACTTCTCTTTCTTCAATTAACATTGTTGTCTTTCGCAAATTTTTCACCTCATTTTCAACTATATTCTTTTCTGCAATAGACATTTGTGTAGATTCCTTTACAAACCCTATTTTTAATGGCCTACAGTATCTTGTAGAACCTGGACGTGGATTTTGCCATATAACCCTAGAACTGGAAGAAAGTCTAAGAGGAACAACACAAGTAATGAAGACCGAAGAATCAGTTGCTTCAAGGCCATGGAAAGCTTGTTTGTAGGAGCTGTGTCCCGAACTTCCATCAAAGCCCCACTTGCAAAACAAGCTAAGATTTTCCGTTTCAAATTTTGTTAACACACCAATTACTTCCATCTGTGATTCCAACAAACGCTTTGTGGTTAAATCTAGTAGTGCCTGAAGGTTAACCTTTACTAAATGTTCGTTAACTTCGATGCATTCGGGGGGTGGATAACATTTTTGTTTTGCAGCTTGTAGGACCTTATATGCAGAAAATTTTCTGGTGCACTCATTCTGATAACATTGTATTGATGTCGAGATAGTTGCGCTTCAACTGCAACCCCTAGTGCTTCTTGGCCTGACTTTTTAAAACTTTTAGGTTCCAGTGACTCCTTATATGACTTCCAATATTTTTTTGCTCGGTCAGGGGCAGTTGTTGTTATATCCTTTAACACTTTAGAAGCACTAACCTGTCCCACTGCTCTCAAGCTCATTTGAGTAGCAAAACTCAACATAGAAATCGATGTAGACTCTCTTAGGTTTTCCGTTTTCATTCTTTTTGTACGTTCACTACTTTCAGCTTTTCTTCAGGGCAACAAAGAAAAGGAACAGATGTCTCAAGCCATGAATTATTTGTTTTAAAAAACGTCTCTAATTTTCGAAAAGCCTTTTCAAAACGAGTTTTATACTCAGATTTAAATCGAGAAAGTCTTTTAGTTAAACCTATGTTATCGAAGTTTCCTGTTCGTTTTTTTAACTCTTCTTCCAGAAACACAAATCGCCCTTGTAAATTAATATTTTGAACTGACCACATTATGTTGACAAGCTCCCTCCGGGTTATAAAAATTGTGTTTGAACTAGTGCCTAAAGGGTAAAACAAATATTAGAAATTCTTAAAATTTTTTTTTGTCAGAAAGCACATTTTGTAAAGAAGCTTTTTTATCAAAACGCAAAAAAATCGCAGAATTTTCTTGCAGTTCCTTAATTAAGACATGCTGTCAATAACAACAAAAATTGTTCTTGGGACTGCTTGGGAACACAACTAATCCGATCAATGTTTGCACAAAGAAGCAAAAAAATAAGTAATTTTAAAGTTTTTTTTTATTATAATGACCGTTTTATATAATTTAAAGCACTTTCTCATAAAAAAAAAATATTTTAAATATTTTACCAGAACTTGAAGACTCCATACCAAAAACTTTAATATTTTATGATTTCTATTTTTTTTATTTAATTAAAAACACTACAAACTTCTTCACACCAAACTCAAGCTGATCTGTGAACAAGAATGGCTTGCGGCGATGGTTATCATGCAAAATGTGTTTATGATAACGGTTTAAAACTTTTACAGTATTAACAGTGGGGTATTTGACTATTAAAATAAAATAACAATGGCCCCATACGGTCAGCTTCATTTTTCGATTTATTGCCACCAATAGGGTCGTTCTGCCCCTCTGTGCACCGCAACAAGAAATATTCCATTCTTTTTCTTCGCAATAAATAAAACGAGGTCTTATTTTTGGGGAAATATGCGTATGTACATATTTATTTAAAAATTGTTTATTTTTATTTTGCAGTAAATTTGTTTTTGCTGTTATCGTTTGTAAAATTAAACCATTCACCTGTTTTAAGCTCACGGCGGTGATAATCATGATGATGATATACGTTTGTAGACTTTATCATCTTTATATCAATCAGCAATTTAAATTCTCATACTCCTCAAATAAATGTTGAAATAATTTGTTTTTGTTTACTTTCAGTTTTTAAACAGAAACTAACTATACAATAATAATTATAGTAACAGTAAACTTATATATAGTTAATATAGAGCATACATGTACATATGTTTTTTAAATGATAGATCTTAACATAATTATAATAATTAAATTAAAGTAACACCAACAATAATAAATTACAATTGAAACTGAAAGTGATGATGAGAATTGTGGTTGGTGTTGGATACTCATATTCTTCGGGTGGTGGTTTAAATTATTATTTTAAATATATTGCTTAAAATGAAAGTGGGAAAGAAAAATTAAAATATTGATAGCATTTAAAGCAAAGCATTTAAAAAATATTGAAAAAAAAAATCAAATCACGTTGTGAGAATTTAAGTTACTCTTCTTGTTTTGAATTTAGATTGTTCATATAATAGGTCTAGGTTTAGGTCTACGTATTTTTTGGGGGTGATTTTAAAAATCGTGTTTTCCGTTTTTCTTTAAAGCCTTTTTTCTTTAATTCGATAGACTCTGTAAAACCAAACATTTTGCTTCTTGTCTTCTGTTTTTTTTTTCTGAAACATTTTTGATTATTACTTTTTATATAACAATACTTGCTGAAGCCAAAACTTAACATGATCATATGTTTAATGTAATTGGATTTTTTGTAAAAGAAAAACTAAAAGTTTGTACATATAACAATTGTTTTGATAGTTACTAAAATATGCTTTTCAATAATTATAAATTATGTATATGTATATATATAATGCATTTTCAATAAACCTGATTATTATGTATATAGATATATTTTCTTTCAAATTTTACGTTTTAAACTAATAACTAGGCGATTCTTTCTTTTTGCTTTAATGTTATCAGAATGGTTAATATAAAAATATATGTGTGCATGTATGAGTGTTTCATTAAATCAATAGAAAATCTGTTTGATATAAAGGTAATTTGAATTATAATACAAGTAGAAAACAATACAAAGTTTCTTCAAAGTGGCTTTTGAAATGTTAACAAATAATTGCAGTCATAAAAGTAATATTTCGATACGTACTTGAAAAGAAATTCGCAACAATTTGAAGACTGAGTACTTTTTAATATAAACCGAATTGAAAGGCGAATACGTTCTGATCGTAATGTTTCCGAAATTTGTGCGAATGGACGAAAAGTTATACGACAATATTTTTACAGAACAGCGCAAACGAAAGGAAACAAAACCTCGTTGGATTGACCCGACTATTCAATCCCCATCAAATATTGGTGTAACTATTATTAGAAGAAGGAACGCTTGGAATTCTATATTTTATGTAGATAGAACCCGACCAAATGGTGATGCTGGAATTGGGTTTAAGAAAATCTTAAAACTGTAATTCGTTAAATTTTACTGTATAAACTCCAACAGACGTTTGTTAATGGGAATCCTTTTCATTTGTGGGACAGAGCACAATTACAGTACAATTTTGTCTAGCGGACATGCGAACATCTTTCAATATACAAGAGATTGAAGAACACATCTTATATGTTTACTCTGTTACCCTACAGTACAAAAGCCAATTACATATGACAACTGATGTTGTTTTATATGAAATATTTATATGAATATGAAATATGAATTATCTTTTGGCCTGGAATTTATGTTGGAAAGAATTGCACAGGATTTTAAGATCAACTTTTAATAAAACTTAAGTCATATCTCTTATAATTAAAATATATATACATATATGTCTGTTATCAGCAACACAAGAAATTTTCCCACATATTATATTCTTTCTAGAAAAACTTGATATGAATATTTGAATTTTGGGTTGTTAACCACAGAAAATGTAAGAGTTGTAAAAGTTTTTAGAGCAAAGCATGTTGGAAATGGTAACGTGCTACCAAATATTTTGGTATTTAACCAAATAAACGGTACAAAACAATACGTGAACAACTAGCAAATGAGTAATTTCTGTTTGAAGTCTACCAGAAACAAACTATTGAAGGAAGCTTTTTATGGAACTGCATTAATCCGCGATTACTAAAAATATTAAAAAAAATATAAAAATATTAATGCTAATTTACTAATCAGCAAATTAGCAAGTTATTTAAGCAATGCGTTTGAAAGTCCCAGTGAATTAAACAATAAAATATCAACAAAAATTACTAAACCATTCCCGGTTTAGTTTTTTATTTGATATTTCACACCCACTTGGATGTAGATTTGATTCCCTATGATTTCAATTCTGAAGAAATGGGTCAAAATCACTCTTCTAAGTCCAACCAATTTCTATCGTATTGACGCTTCAGTGGTAAGCGGCTTTAAACCTTAACATACAACGGAAACACTGATTATAGTAAATTTGTCACACTCATTTAACATTCTAAGAGCTGTATTCAAAATATTGATAGAAGCTTTATAAACCAAACTATCACAGTAAAGACGTTCTTTAGATCTTCTATAAATTACTACAATGTGTTAAATAACATGACTAAATGTTGGGTACAGCTTCGCAACACTTCTTATTTCAGTTTTCTTTCATCGAGATTTTTCAATTCACTATTTGAAACATTATTTTTTCAGCAATTGGATGGCTAAAATGTGTTAAACGGAGATCAGGTTATCTTTTAATTCCGACAGATTTAATTCTACTGGCGATTTTATTTGTTTGTATTGATAGATACAAAACAAATCAAAACTTATTATTTCAATTTTTTGAAAAAAAAAAGCTGGAGACATTTGGCAAATGATTTGGTCATGATTTCTTAATTTATAAATAAAACTTTTTTTAGTTATTTACTTTTTGTGCATTTAAAGAGACAGATTTAAAATTTTGATCGAAATATTATTTGAAATGTGGTACCTGAATTAAAAATCACAATTAGCATGAACAAATATAACCTAAGTGAGCAGCGAAGTGGATAACAGAGTAATTTGCTTTAATATATTTACTTCTTAAAAGAATAAAGAATATGTGGAAACAAAAGTATTTGTGAGCGATTTCAAATCAAATTAAAAATCACAACATCCATATTGAATCGAATTCTATGCTCCGGACTGTCCCAAAATAAAATTATTTTTTTTATTATTAATACATATTGGAAATATATATTAAACAAATTTTTGATCAAAAAGTTATCTAGACGAATCCTGATTTAGATTCGATACGACTCATGCCTTTGAAGTTTTCTTTAAATGGAGGATTTCGTTTGCAATTGCTGCCGAAATCAGTTGAATATGTAATTCCGGAATTTAGAATTAAGAACAATCCCTATCGATAACACCACCAAGATGCATTGAGATTTATTTTTTGTGAAACTTTTGTGTTTTTATCAACATTTAAAAAATGTACTGCTTTCGTTAACTCTTTTTCTCCAGGATTTCTATGGAGTTTTATTAAAATAAATAATATATCGATTAATCTCTAACAAATCCATAAATAATAAAATAAATTTCAATTTTTTGACGTTATTTAAAAAAATCATGTACACATTTGTTTTAAATGTTTGTGTAATTGTTCAAATCTTTTTTCTTCTTCTTCTGGATAAGCATTATCAAATTGTTGCCTTTACATGTTTTGAAGCCCATCTCATTTGTAGTAATATAATTTTAGGGTATGGTGGAAGTGATTAACTTTTATGTTATAAACTATAGTTGTATGTAAATAAATTAAAAAAATGAAAAGAAATTATGTGTAAAGGGATATTTGAAACAAATAACGACCTTTTTTTAAAGGTAGGTAATCATATATATGTAATGTATATAGAATAGTATGTATTGTTTAATATTTATATATACATATATATGTATATATACGATTGTGGCTTATAATAAGATAGTGGCTTTGCTTTGTTGTTGCTTCAGTAAATACTTATTTAAGCCAATGGGTATACAATTATCAATCTTACATGCTAATGACTAAACTATGGAGGCCTTTTCTTGTAAACCTGCTAACATTGTTTTCAAAATATAGGTGTATATATAGCATATATTTTTATTTTGTATTTCCTTTTCCTTTTTATTTAGACTACAGCCGAAACTAAATTGTAGTAAGTTTTGTTGTTGATCCTTTCTTAAATATATCGAATATTTTTCATAAATTTTGTTTAATTTCATTTGTTTTTCGCTTTTTGGGATTTATATATTTTTTTTTTTTGTAACGTTGTTAGGCACTGTTATTCCTTAAATAATATAAGTTTTCTAAAAACCTTGTTATTGTTTGATATTATTATTTGTTTTCCTTTTATTTTGTTTAATTTTAAATGTTTAAGTATTGCTTATGTTCTACAGGTTCATTTCAGATGAGGTTTTGTTACATTAATAATATATATATTCAATTCACTGCCTTGGGTGAATATTTAGTAGAGTTGCAAAGGAGTTTTATTTTAGATAGTAATAATAATATTAATAATAATAACATAGTAATATAATAATAATAATAATAATAATAATAATAAAAATAATAATAATAATAATAATAATATAATACGAACAGTAATAATAATTATAATAATGATGATGATGAAAATAATAATAATAATAATTGTAATAATAATAATAATATGGTTTAAAGGAAATCAAATAAAAACAAAATAAAAATGTATGAACAAATTAATAAGTTTTCAATATTTGTTTTGTACAACATCCATCCGTTTTCATTCGTTTCCAACATTTTAAAACTTAACCAAAAAGTCTTTTTTTCAATTTCTGAAAAGAGAAAAAGAAATTAATTTGATTAAAGAAGGAGGCAATTTAGAATAAAATATATAAATAAATAAAACTTTTATAAACTTTTCAAATGTTTCTGTAACGAATCGGCTCCTAAGGACCGTTTGAGAACCACTTATACTTTCTTTCCTATTTCATTTGAAATATTTGTATGAAATATTCACGATCAAAATAAATTCTAAGCAACGCCAAGGGCAGCGCTCATGAAAATGTATATAGGAGATTTTCATGCCAAAGTAGGAAGAAAAGATATTGTTGTGGCAGCAGTCAGAAAATTCATAGCAATATCTCCCATAAAATATTCAGACTAGCGTATTTCACTGCGAAAAGAGACATAATCGGAAATGGAACTAGATTCCAACATAAAGATATTCACAAGCAAACTTTGCTAAGTCCTGATCAGAACGCCTAAAAATAGATTAATGACATGATAATAGTTAAAAGACACAGATCTAATGTCATTGACATGAGTCTGACCCGGGATTTTAACTGTTCGTACAGCAGCATACCCCACCTAATTGAGAATATCACATCAAGGATCGACGAATATCAGAACAAAATAAGAACAATATGGTTTGCGTGGATGTGGCCTGATAGCAGAACTGCATTGCAGCTCATAAACATGATTTGGCCACACCTAAATATTTCTTTTATTTGGAATCTAAAGGCCTTTAAGAAAGACGACCGCGATGGGATCACTAAAGACTAAGGTTTATTGTATCCAAACTATCTGATCATCATCAGTGTTGCTCTTTAAACTTGGTAAATCGACAATCGACCAGATATTCACTTTACATACAGACCGAGCATGGAGAAGAAACCGACAAAAGTGGTTTTGATGATAAATTAGGACTAATCAAAGCTCGACGAACAAAGTGTCTATTTGTTTGCTATGCAAAGTGAATGATGAAAATTATAACTGAGATTTGCGTGATAACTGACTAAACATGCTGTTTAATGATCAAGGCATCTACGGATAATAATTCAACGATATTACACAATAATCCTAACTGTTTTGATGTACGGCATAGGATCGTACTGATCGTAATGACAAAAGTATATGGAACAATTTTGTGATACTTCGAGAGTGAAATACTCCGTAATGCGCCCTGATTATTGTTAATGGAGGAGATATTGATCACGTGAGAATCATCGATATATTTAAACGCATCAAAATACAGCGGTTGCTTTAGCTTGCTAATGTAGTGTGAGTAGCACTACTCTAGCACTAAAAGTTTTCTACAGTAATGGGACAGATTTTTTATCTCTTTTCAGAGCTTGCTGGAACGACTTGAGCAAGCATCGCAAAAGAATGAAGCGCTTCGAATTTTTTCTTATTTTTTCCTCACACATGGAAAAATAAGTAATCAAAATCTTATTTAGACCATTCGTTTCTTTGTCGTTTGTTCTTTTAAAAGGTAATTAAGTTTCTAATAGATACGAAAATTAAAAAACAATAAAATACTTATGCATACCAGTTTTTGTGGATGTGGTTTTTTCCTTTAAAAGGTAATTAAATTTCTAAAAGATAATTAAAAAAATAGTAATGAAGTATTTATACTCGTACGTAGTTTCGCTATTGGCACCAAATAAAGAGAAAAAGTCGAAATAACGTTTAATATTTTTGAACATCAGAATTTCCAACATGTCCTTAAGAAAAAATAGGCTTAAAGTGGCATCAAGAGAAAGTACCAAAACAGCAATGAATGTAAATGTTCCAATAAGTTTTTTAATCTTGTATACGAGTACACTTTGAAAAGCGACCACCAAATGAAAAAATGATTTTTTCGTTTGTGAAAAGTGCAATCACACTGTGTAATCAATTTGATTCAATCGCCATCTAAATAAGTAAAATTCCGCCACTCCCTGTTGCTGAGAGAATATTCGGTCACGATATACGATAACGGCGACTGGGCATGATCTTGATGGCGTATGCGAAACATTCAGCGGATACATTATTGTTGTTCAATTTCTTCACTACGCGAAATCTTGGCATATCTTCGGCTCAATTAACTACCACACTTTTAACATACAGGCGGAAAGTACTCGAGAATTCAGATTGTGAATCATACAACAATTTTGATGGTCTCGTTTGAGACCGTCTTTTCTTCAGACATACGTATTAATATGTCTGTCTGCAATGAACAGCGAAGCAAAAATAGGATACTCAAGTTACCACCTATAAAAGTGTATGATGGTTAGTAGCGAATACAGCACCGGGGCACACTGTGGTAATTCACAAATCTTGCTACAAAAAATTAAATAAAAAAATGTCTGGCAACATTCCTTCTGATCGTTTATGAGCGCCTCAATACAATATGAAACTGTAATTCAGTTTTTGTTTGCTTGTTTTTAGCTCTGATTGGGAAAAATTGAGCTTTAAAGTCAGTTGTTGTCAACAGGTGCATTCAGATTTCAAAGAGAAGCGTATTATTTGTTTCACTTTGTTCGATGATTAACAAGTCTACGGTGATTTTATTGTCATAATTTTTTTATTATTATTAAGCTTTATTTCAAGAAGATGTATTACAATTTTCATTTAAATACTTCTATTATAAGTATTAAAAACAATTTTATTTGTGCGAAGTTCGGAAAGTGCAAAAAATAAAATATTTCCTTTTTTCAAGTAGAGTTAAAACTATTTATTTCGGATAGTTCCGGTGTGAAAATATATTTTGGTTAATCTTTCACTTTAAGGAAAATCAAAACCATCTTGCGCATTTTTGCGACTGCCACACATTTTTTTCACTTTTCCAGTATGACTCTTTTTTTAGAAAGTACATTTTTGAAGAATGTATAATAACTCCTAAAATACATCGCAAAGAAGCATTATAAGAAGCATTAATAATGGTTAGATATGGTCTTCAGGACATACCAGAAGACGTGAAAAGAAATCTTAAGGCAAGCACAAATATTATTTGTTTTAAGCTAGCCGAAAAATGGAAAAAAAAGTGGAAGACATCGTGACCGTTTCTTAACATCGAATTCAATTTGGTTTGTGAACCGTATATATTGCCTAAAAGTGAACAACCGAAAAGTGGTAAAAAAGCTGGGAGAAAACCGAAAAACTTTGATGATGAAGTTAGAGCAGCAGAAAAGAGTTCAGAAATCACTGGTGTCAATAAAGAATTAATAGAACGGTTTCATATTATTTTGAAAACTTTATGTAGTGGTTACCCTATTGATGAAGATGCTTTTCAAAGTTTTATTATTGTTACACGAAATTTATACTTAAACGAATACCAATGGTGTATTATGCCAGCTAGCGTCCATAAAATCCTTTTTCATGAAAAGGATATTTTATAAGGTCTTGCATTTTTCCTATAGGACAGCTGTCAGAAGAAGCTCAAGAAGCAAGAAATAAGGATACGAGGAAATTTAGAGTGTTGTTTACGAAAAAAAAAATCGAGATTAGACACAAATACAGATCTTTTCAATCGGCTATGAATTTCTTCAGATCCTTTTATCGCAAGTTTGCGCCACACTCCCTTTCGAGTTCAAAGTTTCATAACAAAAGAAGTTCTTTCATTATTATCTGTTGATGCTTTCGAGGAAGAAGATTCTTTTAACGATGCATATGAAATTGACTAAATTAAAATCCCTATGTGTATTTATGTGCTTTATCTGTATTATTAATGTAAAAAAGCACAAACAAGTGAATAAAACAATTACTATTAAATATTTATTAAAAATATTAAAATTATTTTAATACTAAAAATGACTACATCCGACTCTTTACATAAAAACTCACCACTCATGATTAATTAGTTGTATTCCACGTAAATATTAGTATATACACAAAGACAAATAATCTTAGAGCATGTATTTAAAAAACCAATCTTTTATCTTAAAAATATATTTTTTGTTGACAGTGTGAACTATTTACTTTTTGCGTCATTTTACTAAAAAAACTTTTTCCTTAAAAAAAATTGATTTCCTACCTATACAACCATTTATAAATTTGAACTTATTTTTTGTTTAACACATAAATGAAAAGTGAACCCTACGCAATTTATTAATTTTGTCCAGTTAGATTTGTGATTTACCACACTGTGCGGGCTGTGGCAATACGAAATGTGTTACGAATGTGCTGTGGATGACTGTGCGAACCTGTTGGAGTGCTGCCTAACTGCAGCTTAGGGCTGCCTCCTCATGACTTCGGAACATCGTTTTCATGAAGAATCTAACATCTTATTAACTTTTCCCATTTAATTTGTTATTAAATTTTTCGTTATATTATAGAGTAGCTTTAAATTCCAATTAAAGTTGTAATTCCGTATGTTAGGGCGAAAAATATACAAAATGAAATATTCTAATAAGTGAAGTAGACTTAGGGTATACAAAATTTGTATAACATTAGTATTGTACAATTTTATAATGTACTAGTGGACCCGGCAAACTTCGTTCTGCCTACAAAGGTGGCAAATTAATGATTTACAATTTTCAGGATAGATGGTTCTGTATTTAAATTTTTGTTAGAAAAGTTTGGTTATTTAAATGAATGCTTTTAATACTTTCTTCGTAAAGTTTTTAAAAATTATTTAATTTAAGTCAATTTAATTGCGATTTAAAATTACTGCAACGCTTTCACATGTACAACGTTCTTTGTTTGTCTGTCGGGAAACATAGAAAAATGAGAAGTGAAATAAAGTCAGTATTTGAAAAACTTAAATTTTCCTATAACAGGATCAGAAATAATGGTTTTTTTAATTTTTGATTTCTTCGGGTGGTACCACGCCTATTTGTCCAATCCCGCCCATATTTGCAGCAGAACTTACAATATGTAAACCAAACTTATATACCAAATTTTGTTCACATACTGTTAGCCGGAGCAGAAATAATGGATTTTTAATTTGTGGTTTGTATGGGAGGTACCACGCCCCTTCGTCCAATCCCGCCCATATTTCCAGCAGAAGTTACAATATGTACACCAAACTTATATACCAAATTTTGTTCAAATACCGTTAGCAGGAGCAGAAATAATGGATTTTTAATTTGTGGTTTGTATGGGAGGTACCACGCCCCTTTGTCCAATTGGACCGAATTGTAAATCTAAACCATCCCGGGCACCACCCAGACGCATATACAAAAATTTATGCAAAGCGGTCCAGCCGTTTAGGAGGAGTTCACTGACAACGCCCGTACAGTAGAATTATATATATAAAGATTTGTTATTAAATTATGGAGAAGATATGTTGCGATCTTGTAATTTAATCAATTCGGCCTTATGGCCTTAAATTGCAATCCTGAATAAAAATAAGTTCAATTAAATTAAAATGTGTGGAATAGCGTCATTCTTAAAACGATTATTGAAACTGATGAAAAAGTCTGCACCAGATGTTATCAACACATGCGTGCTGAAAGATATAAGACGGACTTATATTTATATCAATGCTGTAAAGCTACAGTATCTACACCGATTTGGACCTTGATAACGTTTTAGAAAGGGATTTTCATGGATTTAAAAAGAAAATTGGCATCCGGATTTAAATTGATATTTAAAAATTGGCATCAACAGACAAAAGTTGAGCAATGCTTAAAGGTTACAACTAAAATGTCGATACAGAGAAAAAAAAAACAAATAAAAATAAAAATAAAAAAATGCCACTGCCGCTTCAAATGTGGAAATAATAAAAACCAAATTAATAAAACCAATCTAATAATTGTACCTATAATAACAGCAATTATGTCGAGAAAGATAAGTGATTAGAGTGTGGGGACCTCCATTATCCTCGCCCAAAATTCCTATTTCTGTTTGTTAACTGATTTCAACAACCATTTTTCAGCAAAAACACTCCAATTTTAATAAAATATTAAAATTATTACTTACTTTGTTTTACGACTATGTGTATTACAAGTCCTCCCATTGTGTTTACTGATATATTTAGAGTTTTTAAAACGGCTGCTATAGCGACGTCGTTTGCGTCGCTTGACCACCCAATAACAATTCAATAATCATCACTCCTTCATTGAGTTGCCACCGATATTACCACTAACCGTCGCTGCTGTATTCATTAGTTTGTGCTGTGGTATGACCGTTAGAGATTTTGGAATTTTCGACAGCAGTAACTGCTGTTGCTGCTGCTGTTTCATAGCGTAGTTGGTGGCGTTCAGAGAGGCGGGATTGTTGGGATGATTTGGTTTAGCTAATAGTTGTGGCAGTTTCTGCATTGTATTTGATGTAGCAGCAGAACCACCGCCGCCACTGCCACCAGCACCGCCCCCAGCTCCATTGAGAAGCAGTTGATTGGCGTCTGGGAAATTATTCCAGAGCCATGATGTGTTGTTCATCGAATTTGAGGCTGGATTCACGTTACCGGTGTTAGCTGCATTTGTAATAGCATTGGCTAACAGCGGCATCATGGGGGCAGGGAAAGTAGAATTATTATTCATGGATGTTTGCAATGGCGGCATGTTCGAGTTAATGCTGGTGCTGGTGGCGGAAGGTTTGGGCGCAATCGGTTGATAACGGTTGGAGGTTTGAGGATTGGAAGAGTTATTGTTGGCGACAGCCTTTAGCAAAGCCTGCTGATGCTGCAGCAGTTGTATTTGCAATAGCTGCTGCTGAGCAGCGTGCTGTTGCTGTTGTTGTTGTTGTTGATGGTGCTGTCTTTGACTGGCCACTGCTGATGTGTTAGTAAAATTCTTATTCATATTTTGTATATTCTTGTTCTGTAAATGCTGCTGTTGTTGCTGGTGCTGCTGCTGTTGTTGGTGGTGCTGAGTCATTTGCTGTTGTTGATGTTGCTGCTGATGTTGTTGCTGATTCTGCTGTTTTGCGTCTTGGCGCTTTTTAGTAGCTTTCAGCATTTGATCACGCATTAGCTTCTCTCGCCGCAATATACACATGCGATTGTAGTCGAATATTGAGATGAGGAACGGTTTTCCACCTGATTGAACCTGCACTAGTGCCGGCAGCCTCCTCCCATCAGCCGTTTGATAAAGCGGACCATTTTTATTTACCAAGTTTTGATTCTCCTCCACGGGCATTAACGTCGGGCGCCATGTCTTACTTTGTAAACGCTCTTGCTGAGTTAAAGTATCTGGAAGAACGACAACATTCGGCGGAGGCCTTGATGATGCGGGTTTGGTTAACAACTGCGGCCGTTTGTTACTATTATTAATATTATTATTATTGTTGTTGTTATTATTATTATTGTTGTTGTTATTATGATTGTTTGGTGCTATATTCACGGCTGTCGCTGGAGGCAGTATGGGGGCATGCCCAGCAGATCTTCTTTGCAAACTCACCAATTCTGGGGGAGAGCTAAGTAAAGAAACAGGATTTTTGTTCGCGGAAGTAACATCCATTTGATTACCCAACAATTTGTTGGCAACATCCAATATTTTTTGTTGCTTCGATTCTATGGGAGCTGGGGGTGGAGGGGGAGGAGGCTGAGGTGTTGAAATTGAGATATTTGACGGTTTATTCGCAACATTCATAGGTGCATTCGATGCTGAGTTATTTATGGGTACAATTTCAACGGACTTGTTTATGCCCAATAAATTGCATTTCAAAATACTGCGGCTGTTGCTGGGACCAGTACCCTGATTAGCAGCAGCAGTTGATGCAGCCAAAGCCACGGCAGCAGCTGCATTGGCAGCAGCTAAATTAGCTGACGATTGGTTGTTATTATTACTACCAGCATTGCTGTCTTTTAGCAATGATTTCTGAGGAGACGGAGTGGTTCTCTTGTTGCTTGATGAATCCTTAGGACGAGCAATAATAGTTACTGCATTGGTACTCAGTTGTTTTGTGAGTTTGTCCACGGACAGGCTTCTAGAACGTTGATTCTGCTGCTGTTGTTTATCGGCATTACTGGCCACCATGTCCTGCATAGAGTTGGAAGGCTTTGAAATTTTCTCCACTTGAGTAATTTCGACGTCATCGTCGTCATCATCCTCATTTATTTCGAATGTGGGAATAGGCGGCGAACCTTCGGCCTCTTTTGGTTTAGCCGGCTCCCGGTGTGACGTGGATGGTACTTGTAATCCGCCACAGTGACCTTTGTCGTAAGAGGTCAATCTTTGCCGCACAGTTTGAGTGTATACACTAGCATTGTTCGACGCACTGGCCGATAAAATTAAATCACCATTGCGAAAATACTTCTCCAACAAGATCAAATGACGTAGAAAAGAACTTTGGTTGCCATAGGGTTTTTGCAGCTCTTCCCAGAGTCGACGTGTTGGCTCATCGTACTGCAAGAATGTTTGCACTCTGGTCCATCCCTCGGGTGTTCTTTGGCTGGTATTGCTACCAAAGGGAACTTTGAATTGCAAACCTAAATCTTCCTCTCCCGGAAACAATTCCCGCATTGATATATTGGGATTAGCTCGCAAAACGTTCGATATATCGGAAGAGGAGCCACCCGTTGCACCTGTCTTGTCCGAGTTTGAATTGCTTTGCAATATAGCCTTTAATTTGGACATTTCATTCGGCGAATGGCGTGTGGTATTCGAAGCTGATGAATTCGATGAATCTGTTAGGAAGTCACGATCCATGGTTTCTGCAACATTTTCTGTAAGATTAGTGGCGGCGTTTCCCTTGGCCTTTGATTGATCACTGAGCTCATTCTCAATGGAATGTCGTGAGTTTAATGGGGATAAAGGATCTTTTTGATTTGATGATGACCCATCTTCCTGCGTTGTGACAGATTTTTGGGGTGTTTTTTGTTGGTTCTCTTCCTGCAAGTCGGTGTTATCGTTGCGAGTTGTTGGTCCATTGCTATCGTCTTCATCGGCTTCTGAAGCATCATTACTGCCATCATGAATGTTGTGGAATTGCAAAAGGCTGAAAAAAATAGTGATTGGTGAATGAGAATTTAATTTGGTTATTACCATTTTGAACGATATTCGTCCTTGGCCACTAAGAGTATGCATAAAATACATCAAATAGCAGCCAAATATGAGAAAGCTACATGAGAGAATAGTCTGCAATACACTTTCGATTGAAATGTATATGAATTTATCTTCACAGATGAATTTTACTAAACGTATTAGTTCTAAGAATTGCATTGATTTACAGAAGAACTCAGAATATCTATTTATTTATTCAAATTTATAAAATATAGTTAAAAGACGCCGAGTAACTAGGCCATATGTATACATAGGTAAAGTAAAAGAAGAAAACTATAAATAGAGCTCAGCATATTTTTAAGGTTAGAAGAAAAGTGTTAAGAAAGTGAGGTAGATTAAATATGACTCAAATCACAATTTATCACTACAACTTTTACGACGTTTTTAATATAACTACCTCAGCAGTTCCAGAGCAGTTGACAGCAAAGCAGTTGACGGGAATGACTTTTCTCTTCTCTAGGAGACATGCCTCCTTCTTCTGTTTCGCTGTGAAGGGTTATTTAGTAGGACAAAGTAGGATATACGTTGTATTAATCGGTCAATCCTGCCTACAAAATACCTATGTTGTCGGATGCGAAACGAGGACCATTGGAACGTTATGCAGTATTATTCATATTATGACTATTATGCAATTGGTATACAAATGGGAAAATGGGATGTTTATGAAAGTGGTATCAGAACCCTGACAGCTGTGGACAGCTACGATCAGATAATCCTTCATGGCGTTAGAAAGACCAGATTTCAGATCAGATTGTTTTGTGACGGCTTGGCTCAGCATTGCTCAAGCGCGTTAAAGATGGAAACACGCCACATTTTATAGTTTTTCTTGGACACTGGAGAAAATGTAAGCCAAGCGGTTAAAAATGTGATCAGTGTTTAGGGTGCTGAAACTGCATAGTCAATCACGCATTTTTAATTTTGTCAATTCCGTTCCGGTAATTTTGACGTCGAAGGTGCACCACGCTCTGGGAGGGCAACTATTGAAAATGTCGGTAGAATAATGGAAATCGTCAACCTCGCCACTGTTACACAAAGAACTATTTGGAACCAATTGAATAAGGCTGGATATGGGTGTCATGCGACTTCATGCAAAAAAAAAACCTCACGGAAAACCAACGCTAAGCAGAAATGGTCCAAAGCCGGTGAGCCGGCGCATATAGTGGTCCACCCGGATTGACCGTCAGGAAGGTTTTGCTATGTGTTTGTTGGGTTTGGCACAGAACCATATATAATATGAGCTGCTCTCCTACGGCTAAACTCTAAATTTGAACGTGGCAACGCCAGGCTTTACACATCGGTATGGTAACTCGCCAGAAGCTCTGGGAGTTTGGTTGGAAGGTTCTTATGCATCCATGTTGTAGCCAAGACTTGGTATCATGTGAATGCTAACAGTTCGTGTCTATAACGAATGATTTCGCTATTGAAAAATTATCGCCCAAGAGAAGCTTGTGAAAATCGACTGTCCCAGTTGTTTGCAAGCAGAGGTTTTTATGAGAAGGGCATAATGAAATTACCTTGAAAATGGAAACTTATAATCGAACAAAACGGTGCATGTTTGACCAAAGTTTGATCATTCTATCTGTGCTAAATTAAGCCTTCAATGTCATGCAAAAATACCGCATTTACTTTAACTACACTATATATTTACACAAAATTCTGCATCAAAACTGTGGTTTTGAGATACATGTCTTGGGTCTAGAATATCAAAACACGAACCAATATCACCCATTTTCAATGGGGTTCATCCTTACGACAGTAAAAAAATATGTCAGTTGGTTGGTAATTGTGACCAGTATTGAGTTACAGAAAAACCACAGCTAAATTAAATCAGAAAGTGATCCTGAGTCGGACGATATACATTTTGTTGGGTCTATCAGCTACACTAAACTATATGTAATATGCTACATGTGTCAATCAATTTTCTGGAGTTATGTTATTCGCAAATAAATTTCATTTTAAAAGAGACTTTGCTTTTTCCTTCACTATACAAATAGTGATTTTTTCATTTTAAACCTGTTAGACCACTCTAATTGGAATAATAAATACATGATTTTCTTCACGAAGGGCTTCATACATCTATTTTAGGCTATATGCTCTTAAATTCACTTACCGTTTTCGATAGTTTTTAACAAATTCGGCCTTCTGCGATTTACTGCTGTCTGGGGGTTTCATTAACAAATTTGCAAAATAACGGCAGAGTTTGCAAACAGCTGTTCCAATGCCTAATTGCACTGGTATACCCATTTCCGACAAAGCTTTTTCCAGGCGGTCAGTGTCCTGTAATAAACGTATTCAGTTGATTATGATATTTTGAACGATTGTTTGTCAAAACTAAAACTCACCGAAGTTATGTGATACATGTGGTTTTTGCCCAACCGTCTCTTGCACAAAACGCACCCGGAACATTGAATGACGGTATCATAATGTGTCTGACACAACCAAATACAGGCTGCACTTGTTGGCACTTCAAATTTAAGCAGGAATTTCTTAACGCTTTTGCGTATGCATTTTCGCCGCAGCGAGTGAGCGGCCGGGTTTGGGCAATCAGAAACTAAACAATGATGCGATGCCGCAGCTGCGTAGTGATCTGTACCACCTTCAGCGTCTACATTATCCTCCTCTGGGTTGTCGGACGGCTTTAGCCCATTTGTCGGCTCTATGTTGCCAGGGGCAGAAAGTCGTTTCTTATAAGATGGAACATTAGCTCGACGATCCACATGACGGAAGCAGGCATCGCAAAGGCAATTATCGACTGTTAGCTTTTCTTCATCTTCAGGGAAAATGATTGTCATGTAATTAAGTCTGTGACAGTCCAACGCTTTTTATTTCACTTACTTGCTAATATTTTTTGTTGTCTTTCCATTGATTTGATTTGCCCCACATGACAAGGGGTATCGTATAGACCAAATTTACCGCTGCAATAGTAACATTGATCTTCACACAAGCGTCCTGGGTGGAATTTGAAGGATGACGCCTTTTCGGGAATAAGTATTTTTTCATCTTTTTTCGTTGAAACACCAGATGTAGTAGACTGATGATCGTGAGATTCTGAATGGGAAGAGTCTGAATTGATAAATGTATAACAAATAATTACACACACGCACACAGATTAGAGACAGAGAAAGTAAGTAATAAAGGGCGTAATCAAATCATAGAATCGGTTTAATTACAGACAACCAACGCACAAATAAAATGAATATAGATTTTGATTTAATTTAAGTATTTTAAGTATTTACATTAGAGAAAAGTAGATTCCTTTGTTATGAAAATATATTAATGGTTTCTAGTGCAAAACTGTTTTTAAAGCATTGACAGATCGTTGATTCAATTCCTCCAACGTTAGTTATTCTTTTTCGTATTGCTGCTAAATAAATTAATAGAAACTGGTGTTTTTAATGAATACAAAACGTTAGATATAGGCTCTAAAATTCGAATGTTTTCAACATTAATCGAAGTTTTGCCATTAGTGAGACGTTCCGACTAAAATCCCTAAATTTTACTTCTCTGTGAATGAGTGTCCCTTTGAAAATATTAGTGTTTTCATGTCCAAGAATATTTTCCTTTTCTGAATTTTAATTAGAAATCTGTTAACTGCAACGTAAGAACACTTTAAATGCCTAGCGTATCTTTTGCCTATAGTTCCGGCAAATTCAGAGCACATTCGAAATATTTTTTCCATTTTAACTTCCGATGGGGGATGACACATGCATAGATATTCAACTTTGAAGAAAAGTTACAGTCTGAAGGACTACCCATTTTCACCTTATCTCGTTTAAACTGGACGATGTATTCTGCCTTTAAGGAGAAGATTTTTTGTCATTCTAAATACGACTTAGACTATGATTTGGTTCAAATGTCGTGGACTTAGATTTGGTGAAATCGAAATTAGTGCGTAAATGCAATAATACGGAAAGTTTTTGTCCAGTCTATGTTAATTTGACTAAGGTCATCTTTTAATGCATTCCGCATTGAATTCTGCTTTAAACGAAAACTTCCCTCTCCTAAGTTTTGCTAATTTTATTCATCATTTTAATCTCATAGCTTTGCATCAAAATCTGTATTCAATTGTTAGTAATAAATTTAGATTGAAGCGTCGTCCAAGGACATTTATCGTTAATATTACATAAGCATCCATATCATGTCATTACACACTAAAATACACACCCATTTTCACAGAATGGGCACTAGTGGAGGATGTAGTTACATTAGAATTGTAATGTTGATTATGATGATTGGAGTAGGATGTGGAGTTGCGATAATTATATGATTTTCTAGCGTACGTTGAATTGGAGGAGATTTTACAATTATTGTTAATAGTACTACTGTTATTGTTAGTTTGATGGTTTAAAGCTAATCTAGTATTAGTAGAGGTAGTGGATTTTGAGTGGAATTTGTGGGGCGCACCTTCAGTCTGTAAAGAGAAGAAAGGAAATAGATTTTAGCCATACATTTGCTGAAATGACCACACTAGAATGTCGATGCTTACCTCATTTTGTATAGTATAATAATGATCATCGGCATGACCTTCACGATCATGTTGAGAACGATCGCTGTTAGTGACGCCGTGAGCTCTTCCTCGTCCCTTTTGGAATGTCATTTTTAGTGACTGTCGTCTTTGTTGCTGTTCTTTGCCGGCTATCGAAGATGATGATGTACCGGCGGCAGTGGACTTGCGACCATTATTGCCGCTGGTAGAACCACCTGTTGAATTACGATTAAGTTTGATGATTGTTTTCAATGTACCAGTATACTCGTGATGTGTGGATGCAGCATGAGATGAATTTTTACCATTTCTTTTATTATGATGTTGTTGAGTGGCCGCTTTGTTGGCTTCAACTGCAGCCGCTGAGCTTTGTATTACTTCGAGGCGTCGCTTTTCGGCAGCTTTGTGCGTGACCAACCCCAACGTTTGTAAATGCAACTCTTTCTTCCTCAACGATTCCTCGTCATCATTTTCGAAATCTAGAGTAACCCAAGAGTTTGTGGACTGATTCGACTTCATGGAAGTAGCATCATCATCCTTTGGGGTTACAGACGATTTTTCATTTGGCGAGTCAGTTGCTGCGAAATCTGGTTCATCTTTTTTTGTCAGGTGTATTGAAGCTGGCGTGATTAGTCCTGAAGATGTCTGCAATTGATCAAGTTAAGATGATGAAATAGAATGTATTTCTATTACTAAAATCAAAGTTTTTTTGGACAGCAAAAAAAAAACTGTTCTAGGGAACAAATTAAGAATGAATAATGTTCATCGAGACCAAACCATAATCAATGCGTGGCCTGTGTGTGTGAATTTAGTTAACAACAATTTTCTAAACGTCTGATTTGTCAGACGATATACTGAATCTGCCTTAGCTTACGAGATATTGGGAACACAAATTCAGGAAAATGCAACCCAATACATTTATGACAAAATTGACTTTGTAGTCCCAACGTAGCACTATAAGCTATAAATACATTTGGCGACATCAAGCCTTACATTCCGTCACTAACACTATGAGTACTTAAAGAATTTTTCTAACGTTTCATTTCATAAACTGTTGGTCTCATATTCATATTAACTCCACCACCGCCAATCTTTTTTTCGGTGGTGACGTAGGATTCCAATACAAATATTCTAGTTAAAGAATGGTAAATAGTATTTAGGTGCCTCTAAATTTGCATGGAGTTCATATGATATGTCAGGATATAGCTTGTGATAAAGCCAAAAGATCTCCGCGATAAAATACAAATGCAGTAGGAGACTGTTCTACACAGCTATACGGTGTTGGTAAGAATTTTGCTAGAACACATAAATTACATATGGGAATGGTCGACCAAGGGAGGGGCTCTGTCTGCCAGGTCGGGAAGCTACGACCTGTGATTGTAATCTGTCATGCCAGGTCTGGACTTTTCATTTGGTTTTAACCTACCAATTTTTAGAAAGGATTTTGAAGAATTGTTACTAAACCTATGGCGGGTGGTTTGTAGCGGTATTTTGTCCTAAAACGGGGCCTTAACTAAACCTATTAGATATAGCACATTTGTACAAGATTTTGTTAAAGACTTCCTAAGAGAGAGAGACATAAAATACTAAAAATCACCGTTAAAAGTAAAGATTTACCACAGAATGTTTACTAATACGCATATCTTCATATCAATTCAGACTAACAATTTGGGAAAGTAGGCGTCCACTTAATTTAGAGCCCTTTTCAAGAATATTTCCTATATTTTATAACGTGTCACTGAATGTGAATTATTCTTATAATACATACAAACGAGTATGTTATTCTTGAAACATTTACCTGAGATGTAGCATAACTTACCATTGTTTCAGTTTCGGAATTATCATATTTCATCGATATGCTCGCATCCTTTTTATCCACTTCTTCAATCTTACTCTCGTCCGACAATGTTATTTCCGATAACTCCAGTTTTGACTGTTCTTCATCCAGCTTTAATTCTATATCATCGATGAGATTATCTTTTATATTAGATTTATCATCATCTGCAGGTACATCTTTAATATCATCTAAAACCCCATCAACGTCCATGTTGAGTTGTAGGGTGGTTATTGGGTCAAATTTAGCGTTGGAGTCCGCTTTCTCATCTTCTTTTTCTTTTTGCATGGGCGTAGTGTTAGTTGAAATTTCTGATGGCTGTGCACCAGTTATTTTATTTGCGTTAAGTTTTTCTTTGTGGCGTTCATCGATTTTTCTAAGTTCAGCATCAATTTTAGCCAACACATCCTTGTCATCATCGTCCAGATCAGTATTGACGTTTTCATCACTATCCTTATGGTCAATAACTAGTTGATCGTCTGAAGATTGTGAGTCTTCCGTCACTTGAAGAGGAGCACTCAGTTCGGAATCGTTTTTATCGTCCACAGTTTCCGTGGCTATTGGTGTTACCTCCTCAATGTCATTGACAAGATCTTCTTCGTTTTCAGGATCTTCTTCTATTTCGTTGGTGGCATCGTCATTTACAGACGCATTGTTATCCATTGATATGGTTTCACTCTCTTCCATAGTTAATTCGTCCTCTTCTGGCTCCTCATCTTCCACGACGATTGTAGATTTTTCTGCTTGATCTTCTTCTGCCTTACTTTCCTTGTTATCATCGTCCAAAATAATTTCATCAATGTTACTGTCGCATTCAGAAACTTTAAGATTAACTTTCTCTTCTTCCTTTGTTGTTTCCTCTTTGTATCGCTCTGTAAGAGCTTCCTTTTTTGTTTCGCCTCGCACCTCGTCCACGACTTCCTCGACTTCGTCATCGTCTTCGTCAACTACCAATGCTGTAAGTTTATCATCAGAGCTTAAACTGTTGCCGTCATCTTGAGTGACCGAGTTTCTGTCCTCCAAACTCTCCTCAAATCGCAGAGTGCCCTCTTTCATAGATTCGTTTGAGAATGATTCTTCGAGCAAAATTTCTTTATTTGACTCTACTGCTGTGGAAACAAGTACTATAGGTGGTACCGTGGAAGTGCTGGCGGTCGTGGTCTCCGTCGTTAGGTTTGTCTCCAAACCCACAACCTTTTGTACAATATTTCCTAGTTTTGGATCTTCTTCAATACCCAGATTATTTTCCAAGAATTTGGGTTTCTTGTAAAATTGTTTCACACTAATTTCAGAGACGCCCTCACTCATCAGTTCCGAAGGCGAAAGAGAGGCAGCTTTTTCGGAAACAGACGCCACCGAAGGAGGTGTGCTGGCAGCCACTGGCGACAAAGCGACAACAGACTCAAGAACCTCTTCAGTACTAACACTAGATACCGGCTCTATGTCAACTGTTAGGGGGGTAGGCAAATCAGTGCAATTTCCTTTTTCTGGATTGGCTTTCTCAGCATCCTTTCCCTCCTCCTCCTCCGGGGGAACAGATATATTTCCTTTGTTGTCCTCGCTTATAAATTCGTCTATGTCCTGAACAATTTTTTCAGTTTTAATTTGAGACAACACTATGTCATCGGTGTTTGTGGACGAAGCCAAGCTGTCTTTGGAGTCTTCCTCCTCCTCGGGGTTTACGGAGTTTGTTTTGGAACTAATGCTTTGATTTGTTTTGAGTAAGCTTCTAGTTTGAGAGCCCATACGCCTTCTTTTCGCTTCGACGGAGGCGGCAGTATGCACGGGCGATGTTTGCCTTGTTTGTCTAGTAGCTCGAGTTGTAGGTGAGTTGTTGGAAGAATTCGTATTTGTAGTGGCAGCGTTTGATTTTCGCGTAGCCATTCTAGCTTTACCCCGGGCAGAGGTTGTGGTATTGGTAGTTCCATTTGTCGAATGGTCCTTTGGGTTGGCCATATCGTTTTCTACTCCCGCATTGCTATTCGTTTCCATTTCAGAGTCGTCAACGATTTCTTGCTTAATTTTAATATTTGCCGCTACAATAGTGTCATCGCTGCTTTCTGTTGAGGTTTGCGATGTTGGCATCGGTTCATCATTGTCTATATCAGGATCCTTTACCTCAATTTTAATGTATTTTGGGCCAGGCTCGTCATTTGAATTTTTAGGGGCATTGGTGGCAGGAGTTTCAGAATCTATAGAACGTTTGCGTTTGGAGGCAGAAGCAATGGCAGGTTCAATCATAGGTTGTGGCATTTTAACACGCTGCGAAGTGCGGCATCTACTCCGAGCTGGAGGCGTCTCCGAACGGGCGGTAGTGGTGATGGCGGCACCACCACTTGATTGGCGCTGTCGCGTTACTCGTGTAGAAGACGTGTTGGAATTTTCTTGACTGGCTGTGGATTTGCGTGTCAATCGGCAAGTTGTTGCCGTTGTAGTAGTCAATGTGGAGGATGACGTTGATGAGGAAACCGCAGATGTGTGAGGTGCCGTACTAGCGGAATCTTTTGTATTGCTTGATTCCTTATGATCTTTAGTGTCTGTAGTATCTTTAGCAGACTTTTCTTTCTCTTTATCTTCTTTTTCTTTAGCTTCAGGCGACTCTTCCTTCTTTACTTTATCCTTGTCCTCTTGTTGCTCTTTTGCTTCTTTGTGTTCTTTTATAGATTTGCGACCTTTAATGGTCGTTGGTTTCTTTCCGGCGTTAGAAATACCCTCCTCGGTTTCACTATTTGTCTGTTCAGTGGCGTCCAACGGCTCCTTCTTAATTATTAAAGGTGAAGGCAACAAGAGTGGTGAGTTGCGTGTAACACGCTGGTGAAATGATTTGTTTTCGGAGCATAATTCCGATTTTTCCAATTTGTTTGATTCTTGTGCTGTTCCCGACGTTTCTTGTTTTGCCGTGTTTGAGGCGGGGTGTGATTTTGTATCCAGTGCTTTTGAGGCTGCTGGTGTAGGTGAAGGTGCTGTTGCTGCCGATGTTCCCGTTCCCGGCGCAGTGGCATTTTCTGCCTTCGTCCCCTGAACTATCGAGGAAGGCAGTGTTGATTTTCGTGATGACATGGTAAAATGTGTTCCCCAAGAGTGTTTTGGTCTTTTCAAAGTATTCGGCTACACAGCCGAAGTAGTAATCCGATCAACAGTACAAAATTTGGTCCCTTTGTTTTCCCATCACCTCAACTAGAAGAGAAGAAGAGAAAAGGTAAATAAATATGTGTAAAGAAGGAAGTGCATCGCATGACATATTATATATATTCAGTAAGCTATTTAATATTAGAACGGATCTCTATTCCTGACGTGTGCGTTCATCAGTCAAACGTCTGTCCAAACACAACTGAGACTACTTCCACTTCCCCAGTAGCAGCGGCCAGTCACCATTTTTCTTTTTTCCTTTCGTGTTCTTTTTCTTATCACCAACCGTTGTTGGTCGATACTACTGGTGTTGCTGTTGCCGCTACTATAGCAGCCTTTTAGTCTTTTAGGTTAGTTAGCGTTGACAGCCAAGACTGTAACTATGCCTATGTTGTTGTTGTTGCGACTGCTGCTGATGCCTTCTTAGAGAGGCTATCCAAGTCAAAGACAAAAGAGACACAGTCACAAGTACGAGTATGTTAGTGTGGTAAACAACACAAAATGCTGATGCTGTATGATCCTGTCCATGTGTGTATGTACGGAGGGAGGGTAATGGGGATCACGAGGCAACATGAGCATGTGTTTCTTCTAGTTGTGCTTTCTTTGGTTGTTCTTTTACAGTACTTTTTGTTTCTTTTTTGCTTGCTTAACAAACTCCTTGAAACCAGTTTCTGGTGTCAGTATGTTTGTCCAGCCATTCCATTCAAGCTTGTAGTTGATGAATAATAGTTTGAAGTGTATAAAAAGTTTGGTTTATGCGAAATGCAAAGCTTCAAGTAGGCATCAGAGAGTGCGAAAAGGCAGAAGCGATTTTTGGCTGACTTTGTTTGATTTTTTTGGACTGTTTGAGTTGGTAGTAAAGGAGATAAAATTACAAAATTGTCAAGGATTGAATGAGTCCTGCATCCATGCTGGGATGTAATTTTTTTTTTTTTTAATGGGAAAGAAGATACATTTACGCCCTATCAGCTGGTATTTGTATTGTATTGGACTACTTGTATTGTGTTCTATTTATTTAATATTAATAGTTAAAAATTATTTGTGTATATTTCTAATCTTGGCTTACTATTCTAAGATATTTCAGCAAATATTTACAAATATTTACATTTATTAAATTGTAAGAGAAATCCTATTCTTAATATCGTACATATTGGGTGGTGGAGGGGGATTAGGGGGAGTTGTATCGGGTTATATATACGTTTTAGAAATAGCGACTAGATCAATCTAAGCAGAAATACGAGGTGTGTTCAAAAATAAGGTGAATTTTAATTTTTCTCAAAAAATATTTATTTATTCAATCAATTTCTGTTTTATCTCCTTCAAAGTAGTCTCCCTCAGATGTAATACACTTGTGCCAGGAAAAAGCTGCAGGGGGCCAAATCTGGTAAATACGGTGGCTGAGGCATTATAACGGTATTGTTTTTACACAATTAATCTTTCACAAACAAAGACAAGTGAGCAGGTGCATTATCATGATGCAAAAGGTAATTCGTATTCAAGATAATGCTCCTTATTTACCGTATGACCTTGTGGTAAGAACACCTGATGCGCTACGCCATGGTAATCGAAGAAAACAGTGAGCAAAAACTTGGCGTGATTTTTTTGGTCTTGGCTCTCCAGGACTCCTCCATTTCGACGATTGGGCTTTGGTTTCAATGTCATAACCATATACCCACGATTCGTCACCAGTTATGACGCTTTTAGGCAAATCTGGATCATCGTTGACGTCATTCAACAATTCCTTCACTGTCACACCCTTCATGCCCAAAGTTCCGAAAAGATTGCATGGCATGAGTCAACCGCTATGCCGAAATCCTGAGCAACTTCTCTAATTGTGATTCGCCACTAAACATTTTTTTCGACTCAGAGTACTCTCACCGTATATCACTGTCAACATTTCAAGTGCTTTTGAGCACTTAATTCCATTCTTTACACAAAATTTGATGCAACTTCTTTGATCAATTTTTTCGATAGCAGAAAATCGCCTAACACGCAAAACACTTGTCTTATTTATACCTCTCACAAACAAACTAAACATGCTATATGAATAAAACCGTCAACATATATTCGAGACAGGTGTACCAACATACAAAAAAAAAAAAAAAAAAAAAAAAAAAAAATTATAATAATAATAATAATAATCAAAATTTGAAAACTGAAAATTCACCTTATTTTTTGAACATACCTCGTATGTAGAATAAAATACTCGCTATTAAATCAAACCTCTCAGATGGGGATAATTGGACCTTCTGCACTTTTCATTAAATGTTAATGCCATATCGGTTATCAAATTATCAATTAGTGTTTGTTTCGATAGTCTGTGTAACTCGATGGCGCTTAATCTTTGGAGTAAGTTGTAAATAATTTTCAAATCTGTGTTCTTTTCGGAACCCTTTTGGGAGAATTACTGAAGGGGAGTAATATTGCCTGTGTTTTTCCTCAATAACCTTTATCTTCCATTTCGAGAAGTATTTGCCCGCGGAGCGTAATGTTTTTTGCATTCATTTTACTATGGCTTTTGACACTTTCCCGAGGCAAATGATGGAGCTGTCGTCAGTGTTGAACGTCATCATATTTTCAAGCGGTGTATTAAAATCTGATATATATAACCAGCCAACTAACCAGAAGGGCGGACATCGCTCAGTCGACTTAAAAAGATATGAAACGCATTTGGTAAAAAGGCACTTAGTACTTTAAACGCTCCCTTCTGGGTGTTACATTTTTACCGTACCAAACTACATACATATATATACCTTAATTCCTCCAGGTGGAGGAATAAAGTAGCGCCGATAATACCGAGCTCTGAGGAACGCCACCAGGAATATTTTTAAAAACGGGCTGTTTCTTTTCAATTTCAACACGAAATAGCCTATCAGTAAGAAAACTCTTGATTAGTTTAACTAAATACAACGCACATTTTATTTTATAGAATTTGTAACCAAGTCTATTGTGCCAAATGGAATCAAAAACTGTCTTAAAATATCGCACCCATTGAATGCCTCCGATTTTTATTTGATCGGATTATATTGAAAGCTCTTTTTAATTGGCGTATTGTTGTTGTTGTTTGGATAATATTGTTTGGTCAGCAAAGGTTCTTTTAAAGACTCCATCCATCTACAGAGTTCAGCAGACTGATAAGCTGATAACTGGATGGTAGATTTAGGTTTATTTCCGGTCTTAAAAACATAAACGACCTTTGACTTTTTAATCTCGCTTGGAAAATACGAATTTCTAATTAAAGACTTCTGCTAAATATCTGTATGCTGAATTTGGTAACTACAAAATGTAACTTCGTCGTGATTAGTCAGAGTGTTATTTATTTGAATACCTTATTCGATTGATCTGATGATTGTCTCTACACCTTCATCAACAGCGTTTTACATCGTTAGTGTTGTACTATTTACTTCTGTGAAATTTTCTGAAATAACGTTTGCTTTAAATCGAGCATTCTCGATTTTCTATTCTAATTCTAATCGATAACTTTTTAAGGAATGAGACATAAAACAAGTAGTACTAGACATTGACAAGAAAATAGGTTTTGCTGATTATTTAATTCTAAATAATTTGCTAATAAAGAAATAAAAGAGATAACAAAAAGATATAAATACGTATATTATTTAAGCGAGTGTAGAAATATGCTAGCTAAAAATATATGCAGTGCTGCAGTAAGCACTTCAGAAAGCAATCATCAGTTCTTTTACTAATTCACACAACTATTGTGCATATGATCGTGGGTTGTAGCCCCGATACAACCATCGTTCTTTCTTTGAGTGTCGGTCACCTCAATATGTTGACTAACATTTCGAGATGTCGTACAATCGATAAATATAGTAAAAGCTTTAAGGAAATGTGTGTTCAGTTTCAGTTACTTCGCGTCTTCATTCCCGTATATATTACAAAACTGTTTAGAGAGTCCATTACAACAACACCTTCCCAAACATTTACTTAGTTTTCAGGGAAAAAGTCTAAAAAGAGTGATTTTTACCTCTCATTTTGGATAGTCTAAGTGAACTAATTCAAATGAACCAATCTTTGTTGGACTCTATATGAACTAGATATATATTTTCAGCTCTATTGTATATTTTAGTTATTCCAACTCAATCAATGGCAAGGAGGTGTGTGACAATGTCGTCAATGCTCACAATGATCTGAGAAGAACATCGGAGCAGAAGGAACGACTAACAGCAAAGAATAAGTTTTCCAGTTCACAATTCTTTTCAGATCAATCGTTCACCATGGACTAGAAACTACAACGGTTTTATATGTGGCTGCGAGTATTGTATGATAATTACAATACAGTTCAAAAAATACTGATACCATTAGGAAGTCGTATTGGTTCGGAGTAAGCATTCTTCCATCGCGGTACTAGGCTCTATCCATTAATTCATTGCGATAATCTCCTTCCGAATGAATTTATCGTCCCTGCCACTGGGTTTGAAATACAGCTTTCGGTACAGATCTAAGCTGGAGAAAATATATAAATATATACTAAAGTTTCAACATATTAGTTAGAAATTAATTTGGAGGTAGAATTCCTTTTTTTCCACCAAAGGCCGCAGATATTAGTTGTTATATGTTTTGCGAGAAATTTTAATTTGATTTCTAATTTGTAAAACTAAATATTAGTTCAGAAACACCTCGGCTCTAATACTAGTGATATATTGGAATAAATGTTCAAACGACGGACATTCTTAAGGACATATAGAAGTGTTTGGACTCTTTTACAAAATGTGTCTCTCTAATTAGCAAACTAGTTACCTTCGCCATCGCGCATAACATGCTAGTAGGTGGAACTAGATCAAAGACTTGGCTCTCTTCTACATGCCCAATGATTACAATCCAAATGTGTTATGTAATTACGGCCATCTGCTACTTGAGCGACGAATAAGCCGATGAAGTATTATGCAGTCAACAAAGGTGGATTTAATGGCAAGCCACGATAAAAACAAATTTGTCTCTGCGAAAAAAAAGTTACCCGTTTGGGACACTGATTGAACGTCGACAATTATAGATTCGTAACGATGGATGATTTCGTCTACATAGGCTGTGTCGTAAATAAAACTAATGATGTCAACAGGGAAATATGGGAATATTGTCTAGCAACACAGGGTGGCTACAAACACAATACCAATGGGGACCGTTATTTAAAGATGTTGAGGGATTTTTTTTACCCTGAACTGAGCCGAAGACGTATCCGTTTTAATAACATTTGGCTCCAGCAAAGTAGAGCAACTGCACACATAGCCAGACCGTTTATGGCGAAATCCAACGAAAATTCCCGAACAAATATAATATCCAGAAACTCCACTTTCCGCAGGCTCTGATTGGCTGGAACTGATTGAACTGGAGTTATGTCAAACAAGATGTGCAGAAAAGGAAACCAAGGAATTTGACGGAATTGACGCAGTCCATTAGTACAATAATTGAGGCGATCCCGCAGTGAATAATTTTCTGATCAGGTGTGACATATGCGTATATGATCATGGAGCTCATTTACGGTCTATCACCTTCAAAACCAACTAGTTATATTGAACTTTCTATGCAAAAAAAAAAAAAAAAAAAAAAAAAAAAAAAAAAAAAAAAAAAAAAAATACATTGATTAAAAAATGTATTTGAATTTCTTATTGTAGCTCAATTGGTACGCCACCCGGTAGTTGCAAATATAGGCTTGAGTGGGCGATATAAAAATAGAGCCAGTACCAAACACTAGTACTACCTGCCTTGTTGCGCACCGAAGTGTCCTGGGTTATGACAGAGACAGATGAATGAATCACGAGCTGACTGAGCGACTAAGTTGGTTGGCTTCGACAATGAATTCGATGATCGGTGCAAAAGAAGGCGACCCAAACATCGTTAGGAACACCAGCAAGCTTTGATGTAAGGAATTGCTGTAAAAACTGCTGTACTAGTTGCCACGTAGGTAGGTGTCAAAATCGAACTTACGACCAAAATAGGATTGAAAATTAGTTCAAATACTTCTGCAAACATTGTGACTAATACGACTTCAACTTGACAATATTTAACTAGTTTATGAACTAGGTTACAGTTTAAACATTTAGAAATATAGATAGCAACATATTTAAAAAAGATAGTCAAACTACTGGGCTTCCAGAATGATATCACCTGTTTTTGTTTTTTTTTGCAGAACTAGTGGTAAAATGTGAAACACGCGGCATGAAATCTTTAACAAGACGAAAATGATCAAATGATCAATAATAGCCAATTGAACAATTCTGGATTCAAAATTGCTCCAGTTCGTCAGCGATGGTTCTAATTCTAATTTTAGAGATGAAAAGCTCTTCATTAATTGTAATTATGAAAATTTTTCTGCCAGGCAATTTCAGAAATGTTTTGTCATCATCATAGTTTCAGCATCTTTGAGTAATCGAGAAACTAATAAATGTAGTAAAACCAGTAGGACCTATTTAGTGAGTCTGAAAATGAAATGTCTGCAAACTCACAGAATGTGCAATGCTCTTCCATGTTCTATTCATGGAATGTAAAGGAATTTTTTTTCGGTCCGGCCGTATATTTGACTCCTACCGATTTGTTCCAAATACTTCTAATCGATAATTCAATAATTGATCGCATGCAAGTAGCATTTCTAAACTAATTCTAAAGTACAAATGCAAGAGGGACAATTTTGTCTAAATCTATGGCTGCTCCAGGTTTTCAGATTAGATTAGACAAGGATTATAGAATTTAACCGACTTTATTAGCAATTGATAAACCAGTAAGCAGTAGCTTCCTCATCATAATTATTCCCTACGAGGTAATGAATTAGTAGCAGCCCATGCCAGTTGAACTTACGACGTCTATTAAAAATTTGATTGACATTTACAAGTACCGTTATGATTTTGTCAATTAGGGTTTCGGAGATGAAAAGTAGATAAATAAACTTAATTTTATATTAAAGAATGCACTGATATTTGTAAAAACCGATTGTAGCAGTTGCTGATATGAATGTTTGCTAAAATTATTCTAATAGTTTTCAAGATTGTTGCTACCAGAACGACTTGTTTAAAAGGTTAAGAAAGTCACAATTCCAAATATTTGTAAAACCAATGCGATAACGAACTTGGCACAAAAAAAAAAAACATAAATTTTCTTTGACGTTCTTTGCAATAACCTGTCATCCTTAAGTTGTCCAACAAAAATACCCAACTTTTGTTTTGTGTTCAACTTGTTTTATTGCTGATTATTCTGTCAAAATGTGCCATGTCAAAGTTTAATTTAGTAGCGGAAGAACAAACGCTTTTAAAAGTAAAGTAAAAAGTACACCTTCCACCACCCGCCCTCTCGAGCGAATCTTCAAAGCAAAACTCACATTGCCCAGATAGTAGCGAAATAAAAGTACTTATACGCCATGGCGTACAACGACGAATGTTGAAGTGAAGAATATCAACAAAAACTCCTTGCTATCTGATACCTACCACCGCATGTGATTTACACGTTCAACAATTCACTGTTGATTGGGTAGTTAGGTCAGGACAGCCATAGCAACAGATGCTGCCGACGAAAATGTTGATGTAACAACGACAACAGCAGCAGCAGCAGCAGCATCAGTCGTAGTAACCCACTCAATGTGGTTGTAGGTGGACGATGGAAAAAGCAAAATGCTAAAGTAAACAAATAATAGGGGTAGTAAATTTGTCAAAGGGATTTCCCGCAGTCTCTTCTGCATTTTGTTTTGGCATTGTTAACAAGAAGAAGAAGAAGAAGAAACAGATAACTAACCGTAGATAAGTGAAAATGTGGTAACTAATTCCAGGGACAACATAACTTGTGTTAACCTAGTCTATGGTAGGTAAATTTTCCAGTTTGTTCAACATCGATAAAAGTAAAGACATGGAAAATGCGCCAAAAACAGAATTAGCATTGTCCGGCTGTTGTTCTCATGACCGAATTATTTTGTCTTACTCATGGGAATGGCGATTGTTAATAGAAGATTGAAAGGGTGTTTGCTTTAAATGACACTACGTCCCAATACAAATTCTGGTACGGTAATAGTTTTGCGCTAGTTCTACACTTACTAGCGAACTAATCCATCTTCCATACGAGCAATCGTCAAATTCAACATACATACGTCTAGATTTGGGCAAATTATACTTTTTGTTTTAGCTCAATACCGGTTGAGGGACACTAGCTGTGCGGCTGTTAATTTTCTGTGTTCAACCTCGTACTGTTTATAATGGGAGTGCCCAGACATTTTTGGTAATAGGCCGCAGATGTGTGTCCGCCAGTTCTAGCAATGGCACTCTTGAGACTGCAATATTTGATGTTTCCCAAATTGTTTTTAAAAGTTTAACTTTATAAAGAATCATAATCGTAATTTTTCTCAAAAACTGCAACAAGGCTGAACATTTTGAAATACCATTTAGCGCATAAGTTGAGAGATATTAAATCATTAGACGTATATGGGCTTCCTCTGTGCAGTATGTAAGAAACTAGATCCGACTTTAAAAAATAATAATAAATAATCTTGTCCGAATTATCTAAAATCAGCTAACAAAAAAAGTTGTGTTCTTTCCTCAGCGATATATAAATTTAAAATTTCCAGAGCAGTAAATAATGCTGGTGTGAAATTTTTTTTTTTTAAGTTTTTCCGAGATAAAAGTGATTCTATAAATTAAAGTCTCATATTGCAGTTTCCAAATTCTATTGCTATATATCTCCAAAACCACAAATACAATATTCCGATTTTGGCTCTCTTTCCTTAGATATTGTTCAAAAATCATTTAGAAAAGATAGTGGATCTTTTACTTGTAATATAGTTCTAGAATATAGGTAAATTCTGCGATAATCTATTCCAGTTCTATCAGATTTTCCATGTAATCAGTGCATTGGAAGTAGTTCCAGGACTTGTTATAATCAATATTTTTTCAACATATATTTCTCATTATGTGTAAAAAGCAATCATTTATAGAAAAATCAAAACAAACATATATAGAAAATTGATTTTAAATTTTACAGTTCTATACAACTTTCCATGCGGAAGTAATAAATTGCGGAACTATAACAGTTTTATATTCTAGTCATGCCGGAAAGAACCTGTTGGTTTCGGGACAATTTCAAATAAAAATCAACGATGGTTGAATCAAAATTGAAACAAGTTCTCGTACAATATAAGTAGTTGTTTAATCAACTATTTGCAGCAGAAGATTTTGCTGGATATGGCATAAAATAAAAATTCAAATATATTTTTTACAGCTATTGTAAATTTGAAAAAAAAATTAAAATTTAAAGAGGAACTTAATCTGGCTGCATTTTGTAAAATTAAATTCTTTCAAACTATCTTCGTGGTGCTATGGGCTAATAAACCCAAATCCATCAAAAAGTATTACAACAGAGAATTAATAAACTTACTATTTTATTTACTTTTCCGAAATAATAGCATTGATACTAAAATAAAAATTTAAACAATTTTAATTTAAAGTTTTATAAGTATTTGTTCAATAGTAAAAAATTAATGAATAAATTCGGCATTTTGCATGTATATTTGAATACCTTTTTAATTATTATAACTTTTCTTTAGTTTTCACTGAGCTTATTCAAATGATTGTGCGATTTGACCAGAAACATGACAGTTATTTTAGATTGTATAGGTAAATATACTCGTATGAAAGATTGTTTCTTTTTTCATTCGCGCATATTTCAAATTGGTCTCCAAAATACGTTTAGCTGTTTTGAAGTTTTTAAGTACAAGGATTATCCATTTGGTGATTTCAAAACCGTCGGTATGGCAAGGCTGTCACCTGTTAAATACCTGTCATCTGAAATGTTATTTATTTAGTGAAAGGTTTGCTATTTACGAATATGGATAGTTAAAACTTATACAAAAGTGGTGATTCAAACGTGAGCACTTTTCGTGCATTACAGGGTGATTATATAATCGATCAACTGTGAAACGAATTGGCAAGATTGTAAAGAAATTTGACGAGATTGGAAGCGTTACAGATGTGGCCTATTCTGTGCATCATCGCAATGTACGTATTGCCGAATTTCAATTCAGGCCATATTATAACCGATCTTTTTTTGGTCTTCAATTGAAGATTATAAACGGGACGATATGTGGTTTCAACAAGACGGTGCCACGAGCCACACAACACGACCGATCTTGTCTTTACTGCATGAGAAGTTTCCAAAAAGCGTAACTTCACTTTCTGACGACGTTAATTGGTCACCAAAATCATGCGATTTGATGCCGTTGGACTTTTTATGTGGAGCTACGTCAAAGACCGTGTTCACGCGGATAATCCCGAAACGTACCGCCAGCAATGTGCGAAAAAGTATTCGAAAACTACCTTAAAAGAATCCACCGCTGCAACTAATCCGGAGGCGGTCATTTAAATGACATTGTACTTCGTATATAATGGCAAAGGCGCAAGCATTATAATGAAATAAAAGTTTCATCTAAATCATAGCTTTATGTGTGTTTTAATTTTAGTTTTGAAACCGAAAAAATGGATAACCCGTTACTCTAGTGGTATGTTTGATACAATTTTTATAAAATCTGAAGTAACTGCCACATTTTCGATTTTTTGATACTCCAATTAATTAACGGCATTATCGCGATTATTTCAAAATGTAAGTTTTTGAACATTTTGAAAATTCTTAATTTTTTCGGAGGGCTTTTAGAACAGGAAAAACATATTAAAGGTCTTCTAGCATTTCCATGTCTAAAATAAAATTTCCATACCGATGAAGTGATCATTTGATGAATGAATCAAAACATCTTCAAAAATCTAGTGTTTTGAAAACATTGTTTTACTATTATTTTTCATGCAACTTTTACAAAATCGAAAGTAACCTCCATATTTTCGATTCCATGCTTATTTTAGAGTACTCATTAAGATAGATCTCTGTTCACATATTGCAGCAACACATAGAATTCGTTAATCTATTAAACATTGTAAGATTTATGTTAAATTATTGGGGATTCAATAGATTAAATTCGGAAGGAAATTTAAGTGTAAGCAGCTGTTATCAGAAGTTTCAATTTTGTCCGACAAAATGTTATTTCTTCGAATTCGACTGTTACGACTTTTGTTTTTCTTAGCTCAAGAGGATTCCATTCATGACTTGTTTTAGGCAGCCCATTCGTTACTGGTTAAATTAGAAGGAGACTTCGAACATGTGCCCTATGAAATGCATAATTTTATTTAATAATTATAAAATAATTGTATCAATTGCAGTTTGTATAAAATGCTGTCGTAAAATCTAGAGACAAACCCGTGTATGGGATTTTGTGTAAATTAAATTGATTTACTTCCCCGAACTTGATATCAATATCAGAATAACAACTTCAATTTAAATATAGATTTGTAAACATTTGTTAAATAGTAGAAAAAGTATGCAAATTCGCATTTTGCATAAAAATTTCAATATATTGTTTTAATTATAAATCTTATTGTGTCGTGTTTTTATCAGCTCTGTAATTCACTTTACCGTATAATTTGCCGTAGAGTTTACTCACTAAATATCAATTTAACGCGTATAGTATCATCTACTTAATATACATCTTATAATTTAGATTAACTGCTCATAAAAAAAACCAACATTGAATAAAGATGTGGAAGCTGTGCATATTTTATAGGAAAACAAACGCTTTAAAATAGCACGGATAATGTCAAAACTTGCCATAATTATTAGGTTGCGACAGAGTATGATAGGGACATAATTATATTTAAATGTCTAGCTTTATTTGGAACTTTTTCCAATCATATCACGATATCGCTCCCATTGACAGTTAACGTTACGCCGTTTTCAGCTTCAAAAAAGTAAGGTCCAATGATTGATAAGATACACAAATTTTTTTATAACATTGGTATTGTAAAGTTGTATAATGCATTTGTTATTGAATTATGGAGAAGATACGTTGTAATATTGTAATTTAATCAAATCGGACTTAAGGCTTAAAATTACAAACCTGAATAAATAAATTAAATTAAATTAAATTCAATAATATCTCTACAAAAAACTTTTCAAAACATTTGAATCGAAATGCACGGGTAAAAAATTAAATATAAACTAAATTATGACTTATAGTAGACTTGAAGAGAAAGCGCACCAGCGTCACAACTCTACTTAGCACCACCCATCATCACTTCATTGAATATAAGAATGGAACATTTACGCATCACCAAGTCAAAAAAGCAAAATTTTGAGCTGTGACGGCTAAACAGAAGAATCTAATTGAGTTTGGCTTACAAAAGAAAAGTAAAGTTATTCTGTTTAAAGATTTAACATGAAAATAACTTTCCCATATCTAGCATAAGAACATAGAGCGACAGATATTTTCATTACGTTTATGACGTAACAAGGTAAGCAATTCAAATGAATTCATATTTCTAAGCAGGGACCTTCATGAAACTATAGTTTCGTTTCGGTTTTGATACGCTAAGTTTGTTTAGAGTACGTTAGAAATTTGTTTCTTATTCATATTCGGAACAACAATTCGCTTCATATATAGATCCGTCTTTTACTTGAAACGAAATTAAAAACGTACATTGATTCTGTTATAATTTTATACAATTTCGTTTCTTAATCTGAATTAGAACTGAGACCAAATGTAGTTTCGTTTCTTGGCAGAAGAAAAAAATCTGGCACCAAACTGTGAAAAATAAAAAACGGGTCAAATGATTATTTTTTGGATTTACTACAGCAGATTCCCAGAAAATTTCACAACTGCACAAAAATGTTGTCTGGTTTTTTTAATGAAAAATTTGAAAATAAATACTAACAAAACGTTTCATGAACTGAATCAGAACTAAAACTTTTCGGGTTTCGTTTCGGGTGTAGGAATCAAAATAAAATTTTTTTGTAATTTCATTTTCGATATATGTAAGTATGAAATAGAAACAAAATGCAATACAATTTTGATTCGGTTACCGGAAAGAAACTAAATATGTTGTAAATTTTTGATTTGGATTCCAGAAATTGAAACCAATCCAAACTATCTAAGGCATCCAAATTTTTGGCAACTGAAATTTTCTTCCTCTTTTCGTTCAAGTAGTAAGTAGTAGTAAGCAGCTCTTCACAAAAATTTCATTCGGCAATGCTTTTACAGGTAGAGTACAGAAAGCATATCTATGTTTTATATTTAAAATCCTCTATTTTCCATTTTACCGAAGATGAAGTTTTGAAGGCCAAATTTTCACTGATGTCGTCCATATCTTGAATTTCCGTCAGAAAAAAAAAGAAATAAATAAATAAATGCAATGAATTTTCCTTTTTAATTATTATACTCTTTATATCTGAAGCCTTGTTCACTTTCGAAAGCAGTCTTCCATAGGAAAAGGAATTAATGCGTTTAAAAGTCTTCTATTTGCAATGATTTTGAGGTCTTGCGTTTTCCTTTCAAAATTATATAGGGTGACAAAGCGGAGCAAGACCTTATTCTCCCTTTGCCTTACATCGGGTCTGTAGATTGAACATTGTGGTATATTAAATTTAAATTTCCCTTTTTCGTGCTGTAGTGTATTAAACTCGAATTTATCTCTTCGTATTGCGTTTAATTTTCATAGTTAGCTCGAAGTCTTTGGTATTCAAACTCACGATCAATCCACATTTAACATTGCTTACCAATCAGACTTTTTAAAAATATTGAGAGAAACTAAATCTATGAATGTTTGTTGAAACTATAAACCGTACGGCTTCTAGCGGCATGATGTCCGTTCTAAAATGGTAAACTATACTAAAGGTTAATGCCTCATCGGCTCTGCGATCGTACAACCAAGAAAATTAAAAGCAGATCCAATAGTTTTACATGTAAGATGTCCTAAGTATTTTTCCATTTGGAATAATTAAGTACAAAATTGAATTTAAAGAAGAAAATAGAGATGTTAAGAATCAAGAAGTAACATGACAACATAAAGTCAATGGTTCTACACACGGAACAGCTTCGAATTCACCGAAGTAGATGAAAGTTCTGTAGCCGGTATAGCCATTTAAGGGTACATAGATAAAAGCTATTTTCTTTTGTCTATAATATAATATTAGAATAGACCTACGGATTACTCCAGATTCTGAAAGCCAGTTTGATAGCCTAGAATAAAACCTCAATGCTCGCACTGTAGTCTGCATTATCTAGGCGCCATCGACGGCCACCTCAATCCCGATTTGCGATCCTATTACCACCCCAACTATTATTAAAATTTAAGATGAATATGGAAGTCACTTATTTTTAAAAATCGATTTTATTTATTTACTGTTTACCAACTGATACTTCACTAATACTCTTTATAATGGATATTAAAGTGGAAAAACCCAATCTAGCGTATCGACGTAAATGCTACGAACATTTATAAAGAATATTGGTTGAATGTAATGTTCAAAATTTTCCAATTCACGTATTGTATTATATTTCCATTTTTCTGAAAATAATTTTCAGATAGAATTTTGAATATAATCCGTTGAGGTGTTTTTTTTCTCTTTCATTTTCTAGGAAATTTATTGTTCTATATATATTATGTATAGAAATATTTACAGTGTGGAGATTTGAAGAGTTTTAAATATCAAAAACACAAAAATAAAGATTTTCCTCGCAAATCTCAAAAAATATTTTGCGCCACGTGAAGCTATCGAAAGTCTTGTTAGAACCAGTATTATTCGTTTTCTACAAAAGAAAACTTATTCAAAATTTCAAATTAAGAAGAACAGCTCAGAAATCTTTTAAAGGACACGTAAAATGCAGTTATTAAAACGCTAAAAACGCTAACGCTAAAAAGCGATTAGACCCTCAAAACTCAATCTCTAAATTCTGAGCAGAAACAATAATTTTGCCGATAAGAAATGATAAATCAAATGAGAATTGCGGTATACCTATATGTGATGGTGGTGTTAATGTAGGTGTTATTGCCGACCTGCGTCTTATTATTGTCAATATCTACCTTCCACATTGTGCGAGTAAATAGGCAAAAAATCTAGACAACATTTTGATGTTGGTGATGCTGGTGAAGATGTTGTTGATGTTCTACATCTTATTATTGTTTGACAATCTTCTTAGATTTGCGTCTTTGCGTTTAGTTTGGATTGCTTTGCTTGCTAGGACTGGACGATGTTTTCGATACTTTTGATTCAAAATTTCCTGTGGCAACCACTCGTTGTGAATGATTCAATCGTTCGCAGTTCCAACCTCATTGAACTTCTTCGGCGAGTACGGCATCATTGCATCTATGATAGTTCAATATAATGTTCAAAACGTAGGGGCAGTCAACAAATTGATTGTAGGACAAGAAAAAGCATTAAACGGTAGCTCCACATTCAGACTTTACTTCTTTGCTGTAGACTCTGGCCTGGTTGTGAACGTATAGAATGATTCGTTAATATTAATTTTGTGACCAATCAAATCGTCATGCGATTGTTCTCGTTATTGTTTGGCATTTCATCATGAAGAGGCTTAACCAGAGTGAAACAATAGCAATAATGACGACAATTCGATGAATAGTAATTCTCTCGCTTCGGCCAGGTGGCTGTCTAGATCATGTGATATGACCAACCACCTTCTTATTTTGGGGCTAAGTTATGTCCAAAGTTTAGAATCTCAGCCGGCCACCATAGCTGATTTGTAAGCCAATATTACTCGTGTCATTTGAAATTCTCGAAAGTATAATCAAAAATAGGTACCCATAAATTAATTACCCCTTATTAGCTGACGTCTATGGAGTAATGGGAAGTAACCTCTGCGGATTCTAGCGCAAACTCATTGTGGAATTTGTTGGGAAAGCGATCAAGAATTCAACATGTTTACCACCGATCAAATCTCGTTGTTGGTCGGCATAGACCATAGAGAGTTCGAATTTAAAAGTATAGGGTGATTTTTTAAGATTTAAGTTTTTCAGGTTAGCAGCACTGGTTAGTAATAGCATCCAAACGCCATCTGTCAAAGTAAAAAGTGTACATCATACTCTGCCATTTCATCATGGAATAACGAATGACCTACCACAACGTCTAATTTTTGACGAATGGGTCTTACAAAAGCTCAATGAAAATCCGATGCAAAACTGTCGCATCTGGAGTGATGAACAGCCACATGCCATACATGAATTACCGATGCATCCCGAAAAAACGAGTCTGGTGTGGTTTATAGGTTGGTGGCATCATCGGTCCATTTTTCTTCAAAGACGAGTGTGCAAGAAACGTTACCGTCAACGGCAAACGATATCGAGCAATTTTACCCCAATTGGCTGAGTAGAACTTGGTTGACAAGTGGTTTCATCAGGACGGTGCAACATGCCACATTGCTCGTGAAGCAATGGATATGTTGAGGGATGAATTTGGTGAGCAACTTATCTTTCGATTTGGCCCTGTGAGTTGGCCCCCAAGATCTTGCAATTTAACGCCTCTTGACTATTTCTTGTGGGGTTATGTCAAGTCGTTAGCCTATGTAGACAAGCCGAACACGATAATATAACGAAAAACTGGATCATTCGAATGGACCTTTGAGACGGAGCAGCGGACAACATTTACATGAAATTATCTTAAAAAATTAAATGGCAAAGACCAATTTATCGATTCCAATAAAAAATTGCATTATATGATGCAAATTTGGGTGTTTTATTCGATTAAAAAACAAAAAACTACGATTAAAAAACACCCTTTACATCTTCATCTACATCCACAATGCTTGCCAATGATGCCTTAGTCGACACCATATTCGGCAATGAAGAAAAATTAGTTTAGTGTAAATGCTTGTTGGCAGCGACATCAGAAAAACGGTCTTGCTCCGTAGGAGTGGGGTAAAATGGAAAATATATTGATATTGACCTTGATTTAAAAATATGAGGGCATATCTTTATGTTAAAAATGGACTCTCGACGAGAAATTAAAATTTAATTGTATAGTATTTGGATACGCCAGCTAGGTATTTTATCAGCTTTTTTTTAGGAATTTTTTAAAAGTCCTTCGAAATTCGATGTATGCAAATATTGATTAATAATTTGATTGGCGACGATCGCAAAAACGAAAGCCAAAGTTCTACTGGCGATGAAAAAAAAGTTGTATTTCAAACGTTTTACCAATAAAACTGTAAATCTTGATATGAAAAATTCAATTGGTTTAAAGCGATTTGATTTCTTTTTTTTAATTTCTTTCCGATTTAAAAACTGTCTTCGAAGACTCTTGATTCATTTACGAAAGGCTCTTGGAAGTTAACTTCTATTTGAAAACATTTTTAGAAGACAATTTTTACAAAAACAATTGTCTTGGAAGATGATATTCATTTAGCAGATCTTTGGAAACAATTTCACATTTAGAGAAGACAATTTTAATACAGATTTGTTGACAGACATTTTTCATGATCAATGTTCTTATGAAATCACCTTCGTATAGAAGTTTGCTTGAAATTTCTTCAAATACAGTGACAAATTTCTTGGAAAACACTTTTTACTTAAAATAGTTTTTTTTAAGACAATTTTCCTAAGAAAAGCATGGACTACAACGTATTGCAAGATCGGCTGAAAACATTATTACTGCTCAAGAAAGTGTTCAAAACAATCCATCAACCTCAATTCGACGCCGTGCTCAGAAGCTTGATCTTCAAAGAACAATTTTGGCCACAATTTTGCACAAGGATTTGCATTTGTTTCCATTTAAGATTCAGTTGACACAAGAGCTTCTTCCACAAGACCATTTACGCCGCCGTCCACATGCCAGCCAAGAAGTTGTTCCAGTTCGCCCATGGCAACCCCGATTTTCACAAAAAAATCATAATGAGTGACGAGGCACATTTGAATGGATATGTAAATAAACAGAACAGACGGTTCTGGGCAATGGAAAACCCTCAAATTATTCATCAGTCACCTTTGCATCCATTAAAAGTTACAGTCTGGTGTGCAATTTGGTCAGGAGGAATCATTGGACCTTACTTCTTTGCAACTGAAAACGGCGTAACGGTAACTGTCAATGGGAGCGATATCGTGATATGATTGAAAACTTTTTAACGCTATAACTGCATGCTTTGGGCTTGATTAACATTTGGTACCAACAAGACGGTGCCACATCGCATACAGCCAGGATTACAATGAAATTACTGCGAGACCTCTTTCCCCATCAAGTTATTTCAAGGAATGGTGATGTTGATTGACCTGTACGGCAGCCTGATTCGACTGCTCCGGACTTCTTTTTGTATATCCCCACAAAAAGAGAAGCAAGGTTTATGCAAACAAACCAGAATCGCTTGAGCAACTCAAACAAATACCGCGTGAAATGTGAGAGAATGTAACGAAAAATGTGCTCAAAAGAGCTAGCATTTGTGAGACTAACAGAGGCGGACATTTATCTGATATTGTATTTCATACATAATTGCCAACATTAAATAAAACATTTATCAATATAAGATCCATTCTCTTTCATTTAATCAAAAATTATAAACAAACAAAGTAGTATACCTTCCCGACGGGCACCCTGTAGAAAGAATTCTTTCAATACAGTTTGCACGCAGAAAAGTTATCCGCATGATATTTTTAAATAAGATAGTTTTTGGAAGACATTTTTCATACAGGAGTTGAACATTGAGTGTTTAATGTAATAGTAAAATCACGCGCAATTTTGGTTCGATCGATTCCGTTTTGATAATTTTGGTGTCAAAGACGTACCACACGAAACGCCAATTATCGAAAATGTCGATGGAATAACGGAAACCGTCAAGTCTGGTCGTTATAATAAGCACTGTTTTGGTTGGCCAGGACCCAAACATTAAACAAAAAACCGGTTAGAGCCACTTGGATAGGGCTGAATACAAAGAGAAGACAGATTTATGGGTATCACAAGAAAAACATAAACATCGCAACATATTTGACGCATTTTAGGAGCAGACGGTGACGGTAGATGATGAGCTGAGGCAACCGGTAGCCAAGCCAGCATCGACGGGCAAGAGCGTTTCGCTGCGTGACTGCTGGCACTATCAACAATTTGACCGTCTGAAGGAGAAGCATCCGATTTTGGCCAATAGGAAAGAAATTATCTTCCACACAAATGGATTGTGACACGTTAGCCAGTAGCTGCGGGAGCTTTTTATACATTCACATTACAGTCTGCACCTGGCACAAAATGGTGCAGGATGGTTGATGAATGGTGACGGATGGTTTTGAAAATCGACTGTTCCTAGTTTTTAACCAATAGAGGCGAGGGTTCAAATGAGTGAGGCATACCGGAATTATTTTCAAAATTTCAAAAAACTGTAACCAAAACGGTGCACATTTGATCCATACCGGATGATTCTATGTTAAATACAGCCGTCAACGTCATGCAAAAAGGAATTCGTTTTGCTATATCTTATATCCTTACTTACAACAAATCTGTAAAATTTGGATCCAACATCTTTTTCGTTTACGAATTA
>JAHXMU010000099.1:2621761-2688623 GCA_019455685.1 Philornis downsi | reverse complement strand
CTCCTCGTCCAGTTTCAGACTCAGACAAAGGCTTGCGCATGTAATTTCAATAGCAGAGTAGGACAGAATTTATATTAAGGAACAAATTAAGCGGAAGGTGCACTCTTCAGCGTAAAATGACACAAAATGCATAGAATTTGGGTTACAAAATCTGATGCAGAAAATCATCTTGTCAGGCAATTTACAGTTATTGTGGTATCCTTTACATGTCTATAGAAAGGAATTTCGCCAACAGCGACAAGAAATTCAAAAAAGATATCACAAAATACAATCCCACATAAGCACAATCCCATCTTGATCGATATTGGGTATTATACGAGTATACCGGGAATAGAGTTCACAGAGTTGTCATTAATTTGTGTTGAAAGTGAGACTTAAACTCTGCTTCTTTCTCATCCCTATTTCCCATACAATTGATGTGTTTTGCGTAAAAAATTGCGGATCAATTTGAAATTTGGAGGCAAATCTAATTAGACCGTCAGGTCCGATGAAGTGGATCAGATTAGGTTGCATCTAAGTGGATATAATTTTATTCGGAATTTGTTAATTTGATATGAATGTGAGAAAGTGGAATAAATATTCATATCTCCTTATTATATAACTATAAGTTATTAGTAACAAATTCAATGTTAATTTCAAATAAAACTTGTTCCCGAAATTATTTTGGAATACTTAAATAGATTTGAATAAATAAAAAAAAAAATAAATAATCAAATAAAATTTGTTTTTTGATTTTTAGCAAAAAGTACGTATGGAACTACAAATGCGTAAAAACGTAATGAACCAATCGAGAGTAGCTGATGATGTGAGCATAATTACAAATAGAGCTTGCGTAAATTCTACCAGCATTCATGTGATACGTTCTTATTATGAGAAGAATTTAGGGTCATGTATGTTTCATTAAAAAATGTTTTTCACATTGAACTAATTGGATCATTTTTTAAATGTTTTTTTTCATGATACCTTCTTAAACGATGGATTCCGAGAAAATCGTCTTTGCTGTTATCCTAGTCAAGTTTTTAGAATTACCCACAACATCGACGACAAATTTATACAACAAAAATATTTGTAAATTCGATCAAGAATTGTTCTAGTCAGTAAGTTCCAACCAACATTCAAGTGGACCATATGCTCTTGAAATTAACAAACTGCAATGAAAACAGTAGCTTTTTTTTTTGAGTTAATGCTAAAAATATATTTACAATATTTGGCCAAAGATGTGGATCTGACAGTTGATTATACATAGTACATCGATTGGAAGACTCATTTGTTTTGCATTTTTCACTAAATTCGTCTACGGCACAAAGTATAGGTATGTATACTGTTTTTTTTTTTTTTTTTTTTTTGAATCGGTTCATAACAGCGGCCTATAGCACGCAAAATGGTTTTTAGAGAAAAACAACGCTAAAACGGATAGGAAAGTGGTCCTGAGTCGGTCCCTAGAAATTTTGTTGGATCTATCTCCGAAAGCTGTTTTAGTTTCAAGTTGAGGAGAATGAGTCTCGTATCTTCAACTGCAATTCAGTCGGTTCAGTGTTGTCAATTTAGGAACCGCTTTGTCCTTACAGACTTACTTTTTGTAATTTACCGAAAACTCCCATTTTATGTTTGTTTTTTTTTTTATTTAATGCGTTATCTAACCATCTAACAGGGCAAAATTATTGAATTTTTACATTCTAATAAATCAGGGTTGTGAATGTCCACCTGGAAATCTACAGACATTTTTTCCTTTTCTTAGTTAGTTTTAATGTCTATTTAATAATGCACTCACTCATTCGCTTCATGTTCCTCTAAAGTGTGAATGTACTCGTATAGTTGCATCTTCATCCGAAAGAATGAAAATAAATATCACTGGATACCTTTCTGGCGCCTATCAAATTAAGAGATTTTTCGTAATTCTGGCTTTTATCTATGATTCCCAGTTATTTCATTACGATACGTTACGAATCCTGATGAAATTCATAAAAATTAAGCCGCCTTCTTAAGCCCCTTCCTTTTCTTTACTAAACCCACATATATGGTTAGATTCATGTCCTGCTCTCAGTTTTACTAAATTCATCAAGCTTTGGAGGTCTGAGAATGAAAATATAACCATTGCAGGAACTCTTCTTGTACCTCACTCACATAAGAATTTATCGATTGACCGAACTTAAAAATTTGCTGTGAAATCTAATTAAAAATTAAAATTTTGTACATGGCTTTAATATAGTTGATACACGCCTTCTGGCACCTCCCCCAAAATTTACCGTTTTATCAAAAATCATTATTTCTGCCATATTTTCGATAGTTCTGTTGGTTAAAATGTGTGAGCATAGTGAGTAATAGAGATTGCTTTGTGTTTGCAAAATTGATTTAACAATATTTCTACGATACTTTATTGAAAATATCGGATGCGATCTGCTTGGTGTTCGGTTATAAAAGTAGACATCTTGCAACTTTCACACAAAGACGAAAGACGGATTCTACTTTCCCACAACAAAAAAATTTAATTAGTCGAAAATGCTTTTATAGATCCCTACACTAAAGATTAAAAACACGTAGCTTCTGTATTCAGGACTAGTTTATTCGGGATGTGTACAATTAGAACAATAATTTATTATCAGATTATTTCTGTAGGCATATTAGATCTGTACGATTATAAATAATTCTTTCAAATTCAAATTCTCAAAAAAAGCCGCCCGCTAGACAGAATTGCTACGAGAGAGAAGAGATGGTATGATAGTGTAAAGTGACAATATGCTGCTGGAGAATTTATAAGTCCTTTCGGAAAAACATACATACATGATCGAAAAAACTAAAATTTGAACAACCTATTACTGTGCTTTGTTTTTTTTTTTTACTACGACCCACCAGAAAACATTGACTCGTAGGATTTTTTCCCTGTGAAAGAACATAGAACCTAGCCTGAATAAAGAATATATTACCCTTTTTTTGCGTACATTTAGGGTTAAACAATACCAGCGAATTAATAATGAAAGATGCAATTTGATACATTTTCGCCGAACTGGTTTTGATTTTGTTTATACTCCGCATTCACAATCAGCTGTTTAAAACTTGCTCGCAAATTTCTAGTTCGTGTACTGTTCCGGACATATCTCTCTGAGAGAAAATTAATTCTTGCTCTCAGGTATTTCGTTGCTTGCAAGTTTGTACTGGGAATGTAAGCGACCTATTACCTTAGCAAGTATGTTTTTATATGTAAATGGTAAAATAGACCTTTTTTATCTCTCACATATCAAAAATAGACATTTTGGGACGTCAATATTTTGGCATTACTAGTGCTCCTAGACTGATTTGCATCAAAATCTATGGGATAGGTTGCAGGCTTATTATGGTGCACATAAACATCCTGGCAAGCTTTGTACTTGTCAAGGCTAGCAGTGTGTATTCAAATGATGCGATTATTAAGCAGTCCTGTTATAAACGTCTAGCGGATGTCAGCAGTCAAGAGATTTTTGGGCCCCCCTGTACTTCCCCCCCTTTTCGTTAATCTAATGAGAATTGTAAAACAAATTTATATACAGTTGCATAATAACAAATAATTCACATGTAACACAGAGGATGGGGGTTCAAACCCCACGTCAACCCGTACTTACCATTTTGAAAGGTAAATCGTAAGCCAATGGTTTCTTCCCTGGAAATGTGTGTTCTAATGTTAATCCTTAATTATGTTTAAAAGCTCGAGTTGTTCTTTGCAACTGCAACCGAATGTGAAAATACCAAATGACGATAATGGTTTTTCCTTTGCACACAACAACTGCATTGGCGGCATAGGGCGACACGAGCGCTTGTAGTAGGTAGTCGATAGGCAAGTTGTAAATACAGAGGGTAGGTGATGAGGTGAAACAATAAAATAAAATGAAAATCACACACAACTCAGCTCAGTAGAAAATGTGAAGAAACAGCAACAACTGTTAGGTATGCAATTGACATTTATTTGTAATAAAAACAACGACGACAACGGCGAACGCCCCGACTAAAGACGAAAATGATGTTGATGAAGAATATGCCGAAGTTAAAGTTCTCCCGTTGTTTTTGTTATTAACCGTGTTGCTCTTAAGATGGTTATGATGACACCCGAATAAATGTTAATGTTATGACAAAGTTGTTTCTTTTTGATTAAAAAAATATCTTTCTTTTGATTCTTTGAGTAATTGTGTTTTGCGCATGAAATGTTTTTGCAATTATTTACACTTTTACACTCGGTTTCTTTCCACTTTTTCTTTTTAATAAATTATCAAATCTGAAATACATGAATTGAAAAAATACGCGTTTAACAATACAAACTCCACTTAGCTTTATTTATTTATTTATTTTTTTTTTTTTTCATTAATTTCCTTTCACAATTTCCATTGATAAACACACAATTTCCATTTGCATTTTAATGCGACAGTTGTAAGCGACGAACTGACAAAATAGGGAGTGTGATACACAATGAGAGATAGTGACGAAGAATGGACCGGAGAGTGTTTTCTATTTTGCCAACAGCCATGTTCTTGTCCTCTATGCTACGAAGAATCACAAGAGTTTGAAACGAATAACATAAAGAAAATAAAACAAAACAATAATTGTTGTTTAATGTGAAAAGGAAACGTAACAAAAACGGAAATTAACGTTGATTGCTCTTTGTGGGGCTAAACGTAAATGGCGACTGAACGAAAAACCACGAAAAGGAAAGAGCGAACGACAGACAGCAGCAGTAGCTAGCAAAACAACAGAGCAAAGTAAACGTAGCCAAAGAAACGATTGGTAGACGGACGCAAAAGACTCTGCTCGGCGGCGTAGCTAGAAAGAAAAACCAGATAAACGACAAAGCGTAAACAGCAACAGCGAATAAGGGGAAGAAAAACAGCAGCAGTAGTAGCTTATAAAAAGAAAAACTCTAAGAAAAATAACTTTCCCTTTGCGGGAAATTTACATTTTGCTATAAATTCATCAGTTTTTTGTTCCCATTTCCGAATCTTTAACATAACAAATCTAAATTGTTAATTAAGAAGTGCAGACAATAAACGAATGGCAACACAACACAAAGTATAAATGTGCGAAGAGCACACAAAATTTTGCAATTTGCAAAATTTGTATTCTCACAACAAATAAAAGACCCACTAATTATAAATTATTCCACTTTCACAATTAAATCAACTGATGCTATTACACCAAAATTTTAATTAAAACAGTCAGAAATTAACACTAAATTTTATGAAAAATAAATATCACTAAAATTTTCATTTCGGAGGAAAATATGCACGTCGTCTTCGTCGTCTACTAACTCGCGTAATATAAAACAAAATTTGTCAAAATGGAGAAGAAAAAAAACATAATCAAAGAACCAAAAACGCTCTCTCAGGCATACAAAGTTTCTTTGCCGCACTCTCCTCTCTCAATGAATAACACAGTATCGGCACCAAACAACTCTCTTTAATGCCAGCTTTAACATCGCTGTTAACTCTTTACGGTACGTTACTAACATTACTCGTAATGTGAGAGCGACAAATGCATAAGTATTTATTTTGCTTTTGTGAAATGCTGCTCATTTGCTTTCTTGTGCTTTTGTTTTGTGTTTGCTTTCAATGTAAACAACAACGACGCGACGTTGAACAAACCCACTTCGTCGGGGTTGAAAACAGAACTAAACTCTTCATTTGCAATATTGTTAATGTGAAGCGGTTTCACTAAATCACTATGGGCACATACGGCAAATACAGAGACCGACGATGACGGCGGCGACGACGACGCGATAGACATTTCGTGTTGTCTTCTCTTCACTGGGGAACTTCGCGTTGTTAGTGTGTATGGCAGTGGTGTGTGCGTTTGTGGTGCGGCATGTATGTACATACTTCGGTATAAAATTGTATATTGCGGGTACTGGCTGGTTGGTACTCTTATTCTCCTTATACTATTTTAAACACAGCAACAACAATGACAATAGCTTCAAAGGCGACTGCAACAGCAGAAGCAGTAGAGGCAACAACACAAACCTAACCAAAAGTGAACAGCTGTTGTTGTTTAGCCATTATTTTGTCTTTTCTCTACGATTTTCGACAATTTTCTACTCCAGGGTAGAGCGTAGCGTAATACAACATGGGCCGCATCCTTGATTCCCTCCCAACACCACCACCTAGCCGATTGCTAATTAATCATTGGTTCGGTGCGCTGCTTATAAACGCACTACTTTCGATTGTTTCTATTTTGTATTTTGCATCCTGTTTTTGTCGTTACTTCTATTCCATGAATTTCGTTTGATAGTGGATTCAAGGACATGTCGTTATCTTCATGTACGTTTTCCCTTGCACACGTTTGAGTCTTGCCCTCTCTTCTTTGTCATCCATCTATCCATCCATTTTATTTTCAATTTGTGCGATTGTCGGTTGTTATGGCCTTTTGCTTTGGCGACGATGAACAACGACGTCGACTTCGTAATAATTTGCTTGTTATTTCTTCGTCGTAATCGTTGCTGTTTTCGAAAAATTATCATCGTTCGGCTGTTCGTTCGCTTGTACACTCGTGTCTTTCGGTTTTCGTCGTCGTCTCATTTTGTGTCTGCGAGTTAAGGTGTCGTTTGCTTTGTATTTTTTTCTTTACTCGTTCGTAGTTTGTGTGTGGGTTTTTTAACTTAAGTTGGCTTAAATCGAGGTCATTTGATACTCGTACTTTATAGCAGACGCAATCAAACACACGCACACACATTTAAATAGCCGCTACACTCACTGGCACACGAGTTCATATTTGTTTTATAATGGCGATGTTTTGTTTTGATCGCAAGATGAAGCGAAAGAATTTGCCCCCTTTTATACATTTCACTTCACTATTGGAAAGTAATCGATAGTCGCCGTCGTCATCGAGCATCAATCAATAGTTACAAAATCATCCAATCCTATTGGTTAATTTCCTTTTTCTATGCTATAAAAGTTACAGGGCAAAAGGAGCAATTCCTATGTTAACGCAAGGAAGGAAAGAGGGAAGAAGCGCATATACTATTACAAAAATATATATAGAAATAACTCGAGCGATACCTTCTAAAAAGGAAACCATCTTCCACGCCGCTTTCTAATGTACAAAAGTTTTTTTTTTGTTCTGTCATAAGTGTATTCCAAAGCATTTCTTATGAAAATGCCTTCAGACACTTTTTTAAAAGATATTCATTCAATATCATTTCAGGTGATACATTTTTCGGTTATGCGCTAAAAGACGTCTGGGAGGTAGCTTTCGTACAAACAAGTTCCTTCCAAGAAAGACATTTCCATAAGAGACACGTTTTTTTAGAAAAGCATCATCAAAGACGCTATTGCATTCAAAAATAAGTAAAAGAGGACTTCCCAGATACTTATTGCTTCCACTTCTCCTTTTATAACCTCCACTGTAGAATGGCAAAGTATTTAATACCAAAAACGGAAACCGACAAACTTGGTTTCTTCATGCGATTTCGAAAAAGGTTACATTTTTTTTTAAAAAAAGTTAAATTTTTTCTAAAAAAGTTACATTTGGATTTTGAAAAATTATGGGAATGTATTAGGGGATCAAATGAAATAAATTAAAATCTAAATTTCTTAAAAATAACAAGAAGTTTGGCTTAGCATAGTTTGCTGTTGCCAATATTGGTTTGACAAGAAAGTAATTCCGTTTTTTTGCTCAAAACAAATTTTAAATTATATATTTAAATAATTAATTCTCATCTGCAATGTGTCATTTAGTTAAAAATCTTTTGCCATCGTTAATACAGCTTTTTGATGCCGGATTTAAAGACTGATTGATCTCCATGGTATTTAGGTCGGTATTGAAGAATTTTCAATTCGATCTAAGGTGCTAGATCAGGAATATAAGGTAGGGGCCCGCTCTAGCTCCACTCATTTTTATCGAGTCTGTAAGATTTGACAGGAAAATTAACCAAAGTGGAAAATTACGCCTTTGCGATTTTACAACTTTGGTAATTTTTCCCACAGTGCTCCACCAAACTTCATCCATTGTTGTCTTTAGGTTTCAGAGACAAACCACTGCCAAATCTCAAAATCCGAATCTCACAAAATTGACAACGTAATCTTTTTTCGGTACAATTCTGCCTCTGATGAACTTTAATCTCGTTCATCATGCGGTTGATATTGTTGTAATGAATACATTTTTCATTCCCAGAGGCAATGTGTTTCAAAAAGGCATCATTTTGATTGAGTTTAAGCAATAAATCGCAAGTGCTTATCTCCTTTGTTAATTGAATATCCTTTAGTTCGTGCAGAGGCGAAATATTGTGTCAAATATCCAATCCGTTTCAAATGGTTTTCAAATGTCGTGTAAGACATCCTCAGCCTCTTTGCAACTTCTCAAACAAAAAACCGTCTCAAATGGTTTTCAAATGCCACATTTGGCACTCTCAGCTTCTTTGTTGACCCGGCTCGATAACGCCTTTGATTTCGCATTTATTAACCTCATTTGGTTGATCGCTCGTGAACCAATTTTGGTAAGTGCGTTTTGTTAGACGGAAATTTGTTTGCTTTTTCTAAAAAATGAGAGCTAAATATGGCGAAAGTGATTATTCTGTGCCTCCATTTTTACAATGCGGTTTAAAAGTGTGACATATCACAAGTTGAAGCTTGAAGTGTCAGCTGTATAAGCGTTTAACATACCATTTAATCTGCTGAGCTAAACCATTTCAAAAATTGCAAAAGTACCATCTGTGTGAAAAATAACCGATTAGCTTTGTTGCCGAACCAATAGAGTGGCAACAGCTTCAAACATGTTATTAATATTGAATTATATTCATATGATGCCTCAAAAACTAAAAAGACATTGTCTACGAGGTGTGATCAAAAAATAACCGTTATTTTCAAATTTCGTGAGTTACGTATGTTCGAATTTCGCATTTTTTTCTGTTATGTTGGTACACATGTCTGTTATATATGTTGACAATATCAGCCATTTTGGATTGCCAGTTTGTTTTTGACAGATAAAAAGTTTAGTCGTGTTTTGGTGTGCTCTTCGATTTTTTACTATTCGAAAAATGGATCAAGGAAACTGTATTAAGTTTTGTGTATGAAATTTAATTAAATGCGCAAGGACATTTGAAATGTTAACTGTGGCGTTTGGCGAGTCTACTATGAGCAGAACGCAAGTTCAATTGTGATATAACCGGTTTAAGGAAGGCCGAGAAGATGTCAATGACGATGCTCGTTCTGGTCGCCCGGGCACGTAAACAACCGATGAAAATATTGAAGCAGTGAAGAAAATGATTTTGGATAATCGTCGAGCCACTATTGTAGAGGTTGCTGATGATGTTGGCATATCGTTCGGCTCATGCCAAGCAATTTTTACGCATGTTTTAGGCATGAAACGTGCGGCAGCGAAGATTGTTCCAAAATTGCTAAATTTTGAGCAAAAACGACGTCGTATGGACATTGCTCAGGAGCTGTTGAACGTCGTCAACGACGATTCAGATTTCCTTAAAAAGGTCATAACTGGTGACGAATCATGGATGTATGGCTGTGACATTGAAACCAAAGCCCAATCATCCCAATGGAAGCGTTCAGAAGAGCCAAGACCGAAAAAAAGCTCGTCAAGTTCGGTCAAATGTGAAGGTTTTGCTCACTGTTTTCTTTGATTGCAATGGCGTGGTGCATCATGAATTCTTGCCACAAGGTCGAACGGTCAATAAGGAATTATACTTTGAAGTTATGCGCCGTTTGCGCGAAGCAATTCGTCAGAAACGCACAGAATTGTGGAAAAAACAATCATAGATTTTGCACCACGATGACGTACTAGCTCACATATCGATGCTTGTGCGTGAGTTTTTGGCCAAACAAAACCGTAATCATGCCTCAGCCACCGTATTCACTGGACTTGGCCCCCGCTGACTTTTTCCTCTTCCCAAAACTGAAGACACCGATGAAAGGAAAGCGTTTTGCCACGATTGAGGAGATAAAAGAAAAATCGAAACAGGAGCTGTTGGCGATACCAAAAAGTGCGTTTCAGAAGTGTTTCGAGGATTGGAAAAAACGCTGGCATAAGTGTGTTATATCTAAGGGGGATAACTTTGAAAGGAACGAGATAGTTATTGATGAATAAATAAATACTTTTTGAAAAAATTGAAAATAACGGTTATTTTTTGATCACACCTCGTATGTAGAACATTACTTGAAAAATCATATTTCACATAGACAATAGTTCTGGAAAATAATTTCGCTAATGAAAAGAACCTACGACACACAAAGGGTCTTCCAAGCGATACTTATATGAAATGTATGTTCCAATAATTTGCTATTAATTTGAGTAAACCGCGTTTTCCTCTAAAATATAATAAAAATATAATATTTTCTAAGAGTTTCCAAGTTAAAATAGTCTTTACGTATACCCATTTATATGATAGGTTTCTTGTTAGACAAATTGTCATCAAATTGTTTCTTAAGGTGCTTTTCAACATACACAAAGTAGTGATTTCTAGCAGATTCTTTTTTTGAAATGTGCCTTGTGGTGCTCTTTTCTTTGATGTAGGGACTTGGTTTGGGACCATTCCCGAAGGGATGAATGGTGTATCATTCTATACTACCAAAAATGCAATATCCAGAACAAACTGTTTGCTGTACCAAATATCTTTTGATCAAATGTGTTCTAGGACTTTTTAAGACGATTGAGCAATGTGCGCCTGTCTGTCTGTCTGGCAGACGTGATAACTGTATGCCGCAGCAAGGAGGTACCATCGTTTCTGGCACCTCCAGTACAAAATGATCGATTTTCCGAAATTCAATGCATTCATTCCTATATTCTTAGGTTTATATCTTTTATTTAGTTGCATTAAATGTATTCACACTTGATACAGGTTGAGCGTTTGCTAATTTAGCGCCACGGAATGAAAATGGATTGCATTGTCACACCCCTTCCGATGCCACCCATACAAATTGATTGTTTTAGCGAAATTTTGTTTTTGCTTGTAAACCCTAAATCGTAGACTGCAATAATTTAAATTTATGGCAGCTTTTGCGTCATAATGTTTCCTAAAATTTCCAGTGAAAATTACCAAATGTAATCTATATATTTCTATATTCATAACCTACATTTAATTTAATTTAATTTAGGCCGATTTAGCAAAAATCAGTGATCCATATATTATTTCTAAGCGAAGCACTTCAGAGCAAATTTTTTTTTTTGTGAGGATCTAGAAATTTACTAAACTCCTTCTGAAACCTCGCACACTTTTGTGCCAATGCAAAATGACGTCTACTACTTCAGACAGAAAAGTGTCATTAAGACACTTTTCATATGAAAAAGCAACAAAAATTACACTTTTCATATAGAAGAAGAAGTATCGTAAAGGATGCTTTTCATAAAGAAAAGCTCATAGTACATCTCATATGGAAAAATCGTTTAAGGTGCTTTTCATATAGAAAGAAATTAGAGAATGATCTTATTCTGATAAATTCTTTCGGAAACATTCATGGAATAGACTTTTCGTAAAGAAAAGTTTTGCATATGGAAAAAGATTCTTCCAGAATCTTCGTTCTTCGAATTTGAAAGATAAATGCTATTGTATATAATTTTCGTTTTAAATTTGGATTAGAACATTCTTTCAAAATAAAAACTGATTTGGAAGACATTAGTTCTGCCGAAAACTAGCTTTTTGTAGGAAAAGAGCTTTGCAAATAACTTTTTTTAAATATGCCAAGGCTCAAAAACATTTTTCAATATACAATTCTTCATAGGAAAGGGTTTATCATTCGAAGTGTCTTCCAAAATACTTCATTTTTGGATTTTATCTTGCTTAAGTTATTAAGTGTACTTTATATAAATTGTTCGGGGTTTTCCGGATTTCTACTGATAGTCCGAAATATTGGCCTATCTCTCCGTTGCTTTAAAAAATGAACAGTTGTGGTAGAGAATATATTTTATATTGTAAACATTACACGTCCATCTTGCCTCAAAAAGGTTGCTCTGCGTATGAAATTATTTGACTTTTGTTTCCATCATTACAATTTGAAAACCGCAACAAATGCTGTTGTCAATCCAACCAATAAAAAGCTCGCTAACAATCAATTAAGTAAATAGCAGTAGCTGGAATAGTTAATTTAAGTGATCTGATTTCTTTAACTACGCAACTAACTACGAGACTTTTTTCGGTGCAGAGTCGCTTTAGAAACTATTTTTATGCATACATTACATTACATATATTTCTTTAATCGAATATAACTTAAAAATTATAGTTTTCTTAAGAAAATTAACAAGGGCGATGTAACAATTTAAACTTTATAACTTTATGGTTTAGCTTTCTTCAGATTGTTCGAAATTGGAAACTGAATTTTCTACAGTGGAACAAAAACTAATTGAACCATAAAAAATATATTCAGAAAATAAAAAATTGGGTCCATTCATAAGATCGTAGCAAGGATAGATTAATATAATTTTATACCTCAAACTCTTAGTTGGGCATGGAATTTAATCTTATTATGGTTAAATTGCCAATTTTTAAATATCTTTGCATTATTTGTAGTACTTCCCACAGAAAAGCAATTTGTTAAACTGCGGAATCTGTAAGTGTAAATGCAATTGTAATTAAATTTGTTCGAAAACTTTTGCAAATATAAACATTTTCATCAACCAAGTTTCAAATTTCTAAGTATGCTGGAAATAAAATTGCTTTGTCGATGTACTCTAAATCAAATGCAACAATATTCTGCATCTGTTATCCCACAACTTAGAAGGTTTCTTGACTTAGATAATACTATCAATATCACTCAGATGGACTGACCTACATATATTTTCATCGAACGTCCTTTTGCTTTGCTGTAGAAGGGGTAAAATGCTTTGTTCTTATTAATAAATGACATAACTTTCTTTCTCTTGGGCGAAGGTATAAAAATACTTTGATTTAAAGTACAATAAAAGAAGCAAATTTTTACTCTGTTTGGGTTACCTTTGGCAAGCAGAACTGACGGTGTGAGATGATTTGGCTCATCCCACACCGTCAGTTCTAATGTTACGTAATGTTACGGTGATCAAGAATTTACAACTTAAGGACCATCGATTTCTGCCAAATCGGCTAGTCGGCGTGGCAGTGCAGTCTGTTTTTATCCACAATACTAAATGCCTAATCCGTGTTCATTAATGAAAACTGCGAGTCTGGGAATAAATAAGCTAAAAAAGGTCATTAGTACTGGAGATACCAGAGAAGAGTTATGGTTATTCAGCGAATTTTCTCACATTTTACTCAGCATTATAACGCAATATATATATAATTGACAAAAATTAAAGTAATCTCAGGCTACGCATTACGGAGTCCAGCGTTTTCATTCTGAGACTGTTACGCCAAGCGTTGAACGTGTACCAAATTTATCTAAATTTAGTGGAGCTACATGAAAGATATGAACCTAAGATTACATGGGGTAAATCGAGTGGTCCCAGAAGGGATATGGCTAATCGGTCGATTTTTTCCAAATTTTTACACATATTATAAAACAATGCAATGGACACAAATTTAGATGTATGCAGGTTGCTTACAATGAGAAATTGAATTGTGGAAAAATCGGTGAATGTGTATGAGAGGTTCCAGAAGAAGACTACTACTATTTTAAGAAGTCCCTTAAAAATTTCGGACATTGGTCATGGACACCAGCCAGCCAGCTAGACAAACGAGTATCGCTCAATCGACTTAAAAAGTTATGAAATGCATTTGGTCAAAATATTCTTGGTAGTTTAAATACTTCTATCTGAGTCCTACTTTTTTGAATGCACCAAATGATATACGAGTATAACTTCTTCTTCCGGGTGAAGGAACAAAACGAAATCCATTACATTTCCAAAAACTGGCTTTAGTAATCGATGTATTGCTTTGCATAAGTGCGATCGGGTTACGCTAAATAGCGTTAGAAAGATAAAATTTCGTACTCAAAAAAACTACTCGAACTATTCTGTGATTGCTTGACTCAGTATTGTTTAAGCGGAAATCGAAGATGGACATCATCTTATATACGACAGTTTTGAAACCACTGCATGGATAACTTTACATCGACTCATTTCTTAAGCGGATGGTGCTTGGTGAAGGAAAGTGGGTCAGTTACGACCACGTTAAGCGAAAATGGTTGTAATCGAATCGAGTTCAACGAGCGCAAACGGTGACCAAACCAAAATTGACGGTCAGAGGGGGTTTGTTCTTTGTTTAGTGAGATTGGCAGGGAGTCATCTGCTATGAGCCGGAATATGAGTGCAGACTTGGCATCAAGTGGTTACCGTCCGCTACAGTCTATGGTAAATGATGGTGAAAACTTCGCATGAAGAGAAACTTGTGAAACTTGACTTCCCAAAGCGGTGCGTATTTGACTCAAGTTGACCCATTCTGGCTATGCTATACAAAGTCTTCAATGGCAAAAATAATGAATTTCTTTTTACTACATTTGGTATAAAAACAAGCCTTATTTCTCTCTTTCGCAGTCAGTTTTGATTTTTTTTCCTGGAAATTTTCCGCAATATATGTATGCTACCGGTAAAACAAAACCATTTCTGACCCGCATATTAACCTTTTTTTTCGTATCTGTTCTAAAAGTCACAATTCTAACATACATAAGGTTATCAATTTTAGGTTTTAAAAGTAAAGTCAAATAAAACACACATGAAGCTAAGATTTTAATGAAACTTTTATTTCATTGTAATGTTTGGGTCTTGCCATTATGCACGAAATCCAATGTCGTGGATACTTTTGAGGTTTCCTAGCGGCCCATTGACATGGACTTTAAGACCATAATGCGCGCCAAACCGTCACTTTTTCCGGATGCAATGGCTGTTCCACAATCACTTTTGAGTTCTCCGAGCTCCATATACGACAATTTTGTTCGTTGACATAATCATTGAGTGAGAAATGAGCTTCATCGTTGAAGAAAATTTTGTTCGATTGAAAGTCCACATTTGAATCATCACTTCTGCCGTAAATTTTAACTATTTTCACGCGTTCTTTAGTTGTTAAATGATCCATATTTGAAGATGACAAACCTTTCACTAACACTAAGTAACACTTTAAATGACAGATATTTAACAGCTGGCAGCCTTGCCAGACCGGCGGCTTCGAAACAACGAAGTGGATAACCCGTTATTACAATAATATATATTCTGTTAGGTCATGGACACCGTCCAGCGCAATACTTGATTATTCTCTCTGAGTATTCTATTAAGTCTCTTTGAAAATGTCAACAGTATGGTCGAAAATGCAGCGATTGCAATTTATCGCCACCACTGAGTCTGATATTTTGTTTTTTAAAGCGTCATTAAAATTTGTTAACTTGGCCATCTCATGTGGAAGGATTTGCATATTATAAGGAAGCGCTTTTAATGTATTAAATTTCTCTATAATTTAATATTGGCAAGTTGAATGAAATCTCAAAAAAGTTTGAGAAATTGGTGACGGTTATTACATCCCATCACATTTCTTACGTCTAGGTTCTGTGCCAACATGAGTTTCAATAGACATTGTCTACAATTACCAAATTAGTTGAGTTTTTTCAACTATTATCAGGGGATTATATTTTGGTAAACAGCCGAATGTCGTTTACAACGACTGCTTTAAACTTTTAATACTTGGCTTGGATATCATCGTAATTTGAACTTATTAGATCGATTTCTGTTCCTCTAAGGCAGCCTTCTGGATCTCATTTTATTATTGTTATTCATTAATGACCTTCTGATTATTATTTTTATTATTTCTCGAATACTTGTCTATGTTGAAATAAATAATAAAAAAATATGTTACAATTTTTTAGTTATAAAGATTGTAAGCATTAATAAAGTAGATTGCAAAATGATTTGTCTATTTTAGATCTGGATCAGTACTATCAAGTTCTACTTTGAGTAATTCTGATTTGAGTTTGGTTAATTCTATTGTCGGTCTTGTCATTTTGATGGACAAGAAACTTAGCTTTAATGAACACATTGCAACCAGGACAACCAAGCACATTGTGCGCTAGTTTTTATAAAAATCGATGAGCTTATAAATTCTACGACCTACATACATATGTTAGAGTATGGCTACTCGTATATGGTTAGGCATCCGCCCTATCAGAATTATTAGAATTCGTTTTCGACTATCTAAATTTTACCAAGCATTGCATATTAATTTCAATAGATCTCATTCCATTGCAACTCGTTCGATGTCTGTTGATTTCAATTGTTAGTAACATTCAGTTGATTTCTGATATAGGAACTGATAAAATCAAGTCTGTTATTATTCTGCAATTGAACTGTTCAGGTAATTAATCATTGGCAATTGTATATTAGCTCGTAATTAAAATTTATATATAATCTTATTGACGTGGTTTATTTTTTGTATATATTTGTTTATTTATGTAATCTTGTATTACCATTACTGTTTCAAAATATTTTATTCCTTCATTTATATTATGGCGATTGTAGTTTTATTGTGCTGAAGTCTGTATCAGGACTCTGGTCTTGGTATGTATGCCATTATGGCGACGTAACTCTTGTCTTGGGTGGGCTTGGGAGAGGTAAGACCACTCGATTCGATAACAGATTCAGAATGCTGTGACAATTTCATTTTTCATAACAGTAAAAAAAGAGTATTTTCAATTAGCTTTGTTTCATTGAGAAAAACCGAATAAAATCGATTTAAGTGATTTTTTTTTGTTGGACTAATAACCAAAAATCGCATTTTTTATTTGCCAATCAAAAAGAATATATTACATAACGACAGTTGACAGAAGGGGGAAAGTAACGTCTACACTTATATACACCATTTGGGGACGTGGTTGTTAAGAATACTAAAAAGAATGCAGTCGCTTGAACTGATTTACAAATATGTTTTTCCGCATTCGTGCAGAAGCGTGTAATCGAATATTACTTTGAATTATCCACAATAAGGAGGAGAGCGATTTGATTAAATACACTTATCTTACGACGCTTCCCTATGACACAATACGTAGTGGACAAATATGCTGTGGCCTCACCTACTTTGAAACCTATCCCCCCTTGTACCTGACCACTTGTTCCATACACCGCCAGTTATTTATACGACAATTATATTGTAAATATATTAAATTCTAAAATAGAGGGCAGAGCGCAGTTCAAAAAACTTTCGTATGCCATAAAGAACGCTTATTTATAACGCTGCCGAAATGTTTAGCAGCTGAAATTTTCGTTTACTTTTCGTTTGGGTTGATACGCAATACTTGACGAAAATTTCGTTTAGGTTTTATTTATATTTTCCACGAAAATTTAAGTTTTGATGGCTATTGCTTATTGAAATGTTTATTATTTTGAAAACAAAAATTATCACATTTTTTGAATTCAAAAATTAGGATTTAGTCTCCAAAAACTGTTTTCTATGTAGTTCTAAATGGTTAAAGAGCAAACGAAAATTTCATTTGACAAGTTTAAAGTTGAATGGACGACAAAAATTCGATTGGGCTAGATTTTATATTTACAACTTCATGGACTGTGGTCCACAGTACCGTGAACGATATATATGTATACAGCTCTTTCAACATATATAATACGTGGGCTGACTACGTTTTCTCACCGAATTTTCATATTTTTTTGTGTATTTGCTTAATCATGTCCACAATTTGAATTCAAGAATTGGGATGATTTTTCCTTGTAAACTACTTTCAATTAAATAAATTGTCGAGAAGCAATTTAGTCATTGGAGTGGGTAATTTTATTTCTCGTAGTATAGCAATGTTGTCCAACATTCTTCGTTCAAAAAAGATAAATTTATAGTCATGGCCTAAAATTTAACTTTAGGAATGATGATTTATGAGATATACGTGAGAAGGCGATATTAGCAAATACTCTTAAAAATCATTTCTGGGTACGCTTTTGACAATTTTTTTTTGCTGCAAGTGCTCTTATTTATTTGCTTTTCATGTAATAAAGTAAAAATAAAAAAATGCTTCCTTGAATCCTAAGAATAGGGTATATAAGAGCTTCTCACATATAGCAGTCGTACACATACAAGCATTCTATTTTTCGATCCATCCACAATTTAACTAAAATTTCGAAAGACAGTTTGAAAGGTTTTTAATGGATTTGTTGATTACTCTACTATTCGAAGTGTTCGAAAGATATATCGAGGTGATCGCCGGTCAGGGACAAACAGATAGTTGTATTTCTAAACATTTTTCACGTTTTTTCAAGAGATTTCAAATAAAATTGTCGTAACTCCTCAAATGTTTGTCCGATCATCATTTTCCAGACACCAATTTGAAGATTTTTAAACCTTCGTTTTTCAATTCCTTATTATTTTAATTATTTTAGTTGCCTCAAAATTTGCGTTGCACACAATCCGTTCACAAAACGTTTGTTTTTATAGCCGCACAATTTCAATTAAAAGTTATTATTATAGTATAAAACTCAAAACAATATCTAGGATCATATTGAAATAAAACGCAGCTGTGAAGATATTCAAAAGGATGTTTTGTAAAAGATGACCGGATAAAAGCAAGAGTTTAATCTAGCAACGTGACAAATTAAAAAGAAAAAAGTGGACGAACTTTATATTTCAACCCATCATCATGGATGACGGTCCATGGCGGTGTGGGCGATGTACAGACTCCTCGTCCGACAATATAAATTTTGTATTATTTTCTTTTTTTGATATTATCCAATAACCACATTAGCAGCCAGAGCGATTGCTCACAAATCTATTGAAACCGGAATGTTCCCTTCCCTCATTTATCAAATACCACCCTTTTGCTTTCAGTTAACAAATAAATGTTAAATTCATTAAAAGATTTTGATAATAAGATAAAATAAGATAATTTTTCTAAAATTGGGTTTAGGTCCTGTTCAGACTTTTTTCTACTAGATCAAATTATACTTGTTGCGAACCCTAAGAGCCATAACTTCGTGGGCGATGTACCGAATTATACCTATATTATGTATACATGGTTTATAATACGAGAGCGGTCCCAAAACTAGCCGACTTATCAAAGAAGACATGAAAAAGCTGGGAAAATGTTTCTTTATTTTTCAACATAATTTCGTCCATAGTTCCATATACTTTTTCCAGCGATATTCAATAGCTTCTGCACACTGTTTTTGGTAAGATCTCTTAAACTTCTCAAAATAGCCATCAACCGCAGACGCCAAACAGTCTATTGAAACATCTTCATAACGTTGTTTTTGCTCTATTGAATCTTGCGCACAGCTTTTTCATCTGCAAACATTCAGTCAATATACGACGTACAGCACTTTTCGAAATTCCTATCATTTCAGCTAGCTCACGCACCTTCAGCCGACGATCATCCAATATCTTAACTGTGTCTGGCGTGAACAAATCAATTGGTCGTCTTGGCAGCTCATACGGCTTCGTTTAAACTCTGCTACCCAATATTTTACAGTCGAAAACGAAGGTGCAGACTCCTCCAGAGTAGAATCTAGTTCGGCTTTAATATTGATTGGACTGAGACTTTTCAAACGGAAATATTGAATTACATAACGGTGGCTAATTTTGCCCATGTTTACAAATTCACTGAGATCGTTTACTTTTGATAGCTCAAATAAAAATGATAAACAATGTGACGTCTTGAAACTTAAAACATATGTTTTGTAAGATTACATCTTTTCACCAAAATAATTTTTTTTCAAACTAGTCAGCTAGTTTTGGGGCCGCCCTCGCGTATAGATTTTGTCCTTTTCTCCCCTTATTAAAAAAAAATGTTATAAATTACAAATATTATAAAAAATTTATAATGTTGTTTAAAAATCTCTGAAACTTTTTTGGTTCTTATTTCAGTTAAAGATCGTTTTTCTATTAGCCATAATAAATAAGGTGGCTTAAGGTGCCTTAAGGTGGCAATTTCGCAAATCTTTTAATTATATTATTTCTATTAGCAATAATAATAAATTGCAATTGCGATATTTGATTTGTGCTCTTTGTTGAGAACATTTTCATACCGGTGGGGAGAATTTCTCAAATACTTTGTGAAGTTGTAGACCTTTAATTTCTACAATTTCTACAATTTCACAAAACAATTGAGAAGTTTTTCCCACCGATACGAAGATGCTCTCAACGAAGAGCACAAATCAAATATTGCAAGATCTTGTCTGTGTATGTTAACAAACACAGCGTAATGGAAAGCTAGGCAGAGTATATTCTGTGTGTTATGTTCGTTTTTGAATTTTTTGTCGATTTTCAATATAATATCATTTTAGTTCTTATTTCGGTTCAAGATCGTTTTTCTATTATGATATATTTCTATTATTATTGCAAATTGAAATATAATTCAAAAATTTACTAAATTTATTATATTGAAAGCTACATTCAATCCTTGTATGTGCAGAATTGTTTCCCTATGAACCATTTTCGCCCACCTGCAGTGCATAGTGTAGAAGATATTGCGCCGATGACGCATCGCCACTTAACCGGTTGTGTCAGAAACGCGCTTTGTATAACTATAGTGTTTTTTTTTTTTTTTTTGTTCAACCGCTACTTTGAAAATCACCATAACCGGTTCGTATAACCGGTTTAACCATTTTTTTCGCTTCGACTAATCGGTTTTTAGAAAAGTTATCAATGCTTAAAAATTACTTAGAATAGAACAAAACAAAATTCAAAATGCCAAAATATGATCGAAATTGAATTATAATCCGGTTAGTAAAATAAATTTGATTATTTTAAACCAATTAGGTTGCCGTAATCACAGAGTATAGGCGTTGACATTATCGGTAATTTGGTAATAAGGTCGAGATTTCATTAGCTGAGGCAAGCATAAATATTAATGCTAAAGAATAGATTTTTTTGTTTTTGGAAACTTGTAGGTTTTATACTGCTTTGCAAAAGCGTTTTTATTTGATTGTATAATTCGTATAATTTTCAAAAAATGTAGGCGCTCACTATGCACACTTCTGGCAAAAAATCAATATAAACGTCAGTAATAAATAGACTTTTATTAAAATTCGAAATTTTTGATTATTTTGAACTTCCTGAAGTTGTATTTATTATAACTTAAAAACTTATTTCCTGAACGAAGTAACGACGGCATTTTAATTAATCTAAATTTATAACATTTAACTATCCATATTAGCTTTTAACAAAATGTCTTTATGTGATATTTCATGGCTACCAAGACGTCATAACACTTATAAGAACAGGAGCCTAAAGAAAAGTCTAAAAGATGTTTCCATCAGTTACATTTAATCATTACAGTGGCTAAATATTGCATTTTTAAAATATTGATCTTAACTGAGGTGGGAATTTCTAACATATTGTAATTTTTACAACGTCCCGCATTCGTTTGTCTGATTTCTTGCCTAAACACATCTTTTTAAAATCGTTATAAACCACATTACATAGACAGATCTATCCTAGTTAAGATGTTGTGCCCGTTCTTTATCCCATCGCTTTTACAATATTTTGGTAACTCTATGTGAAACTCTTACATTGCTGGCTCCTCCACATTTCTGGCTATCAATGTTTGCTTGTTACCTATTGGTCCATGTATCCTCCATCTGATTGGAATGACACTTTTTAGCTACTGTGTCAGGGTTGAGGAGACAGATATTTTAGTAAATATGACTTTCGTATGTGGTAGAAGTACCCGGGTAGTATAAAATACTGCCAATAGCTTTAACCACATTATTTGTTTTTAATAAAAATAGCGTGCATTTTCCTACACAAAATTTAAATTTTTGCTTTTAATGTTAATCCCTAGAGAAATTTCGCATTTTTGAAAAATATAATACTTTGAATAACTCGAAAACCGGTTTTCTGGAGAAGCCGGGTACATGAACACTATAAAGATAACATTTTATATCGTCTGAGCCCGTTTTTCCAGTGAATATGGTTATTTTTATGATAAATTGCATTAATCACATCTACAATTACATTATACAATTTAAAAATTGTATGATTTGGAATACTTTCCAATGTCTAGCTGTGTGTTAATTGCTATCGTATATGCCTTTTAATTGTAGAAAAATTATGAAAAATTCCCACTTTTCTGGAGGTGAGTTCAGATCTTGTATGTGCAAGTTTTTTTCCTTCTTTTTTCCTACCCCAATAGAAATGATCTTAAATTATAAAAAGTAATCCTTTTCATAGTAATATTTGGTTGTAAAATTTTCCCACTCTCTAGGACTGTAACTTGATGTGCACAGAAATGGCCAACTATCGACTTTAAATGTTTCACAACTTTACTGCACAACAGATTTTACTAAGGATTGTGGAGGACGAGTATCCTCCTACTTAAAATTACTTGAATATCATTTAAGCGTACGTTTCAAAGGTCCTTACTTTTTCGAAACAATGTCAAGGAAGCAGCACTGAAATGGGTAAATACCGGATCACAATATTCTGCAAACATTAATATTGCAAAACACATTTTACTGCACGCCAGACGACGATGGGATTCTTCCAACTTTATTGCCATATGTGCTTCTAATCTCTTTTACAACAAGGTCATGTAAAGTAAACATAAATATTTCCTATTTCCACGAATTCATGAGATTATCGTCTTATAAAAACCGAAAGTTATCAGCCCATAAATTCGGTCTTCTTGTACGAACGGCAAAAGATGCGTGACATTCAAATAATATTCCTTGTTGACAGTGAAAGCAACTCATTATGCACAATACAAAGATCATAAGCAAACGACCGAGTCTCATCTCCCGTAATAATGAATTGTATTAAAATCACTGGGTTTTTGGTACCAGTCGAGATTTGATGCATATGAGACATAATCCTTTGACGGAGTTGACTAATCCATTTAAGGCCTTCCGGCCAATTATCAGCAAATTACAATATGCAACAATTCATCTATTAGATTATTTCTGCTCAATATAATAAGTTTAAAAAAACACGTAATAAAATTTAAACATAAAATTTATAAAAATATAATATGAAATTATGATCATTAAAGACAAAAAAGGTATGAAAAAAAAAACTAATTCAGAAGTTAGAAATTAATCGGTATATAATCTGGAAATATAGGATAATCGGTATGTAAATAAAGGCTGTTCACAATTTAATTGAAAGCAAAATTTTACAGTAAAGTCTGAAAGCCTTTTGTAAGAATCAGGATATAATTTAAAACTTTTTAAATGGCATGGAAGTAAATTGTAAATTTGTGCTATTCTTACTGCAAAAGCACGACCCATGAGTGTGGTTATTTTAGGAATAAGAAGCTGCTTATTACGAGTGGAATGTGAAAGATTAAATGAAATAAAAAGAATTTGAGGACTACACAGTCGAACAACTTTATAAAATAACAACAAAAACCTCAAATCGATATAATTTTTAAAACAACAGCCCAACAAAGGCGTAACACACGATGTTATACGAACACGACGCCCCATGAATACAAATATCTCATAACTCTATTAAACGCCATCTGAATTTTCCTCATATTTTGTTTATTAGTGCCACTATACGAGTATAACTCTAAACAATATAGAATACCAGGCATGATATAAGCTTGAACCAATTTCTCCTTAATGGATTTAGGCAACACTAAATCAGTGTTATAAAAACTTCGCAGTGAATAATTTAAACGCTGGACTACATTATCCACATGATAGTTAAAGCTTAGTTTGTTATCTAAAACTACTCCCAAAGAATGTATACTGTGGACCACTTCAATATGTGTGCCACGATAAGATAAACATATAATTAGATATAGTACTCGTATATGTAATTATAATTAGATAATAGCAATTAGTATTAGGTGCGCGACTAAGTTCTCACTGTTTTTTTTTATAAAAATGCTACTTTATTTTGAAAACATGTTTACAAATGATTCATTGAAAGTATTGTCTATTCCTAGCTACTACTTTTTCCCATCTTTTTGGCAAAGCTCGAATTCCGTCACCGTAAAACTGTCCATCTTTTGAGGCTATCCACAAATGTAGCCATTCCTTCATGTGGTCATATGAGTCCAACTCATAACCAAACCGTGTAGCATCGCACGGAACAAGTGATAATCGGACGGCGCAATATCTGAAGAATATGGCGGATGCGGTAAGACTTCCCCCCTTTCAGCGGCGTTCTAATTAGGTTTTAACGGGTTTGGCCCCCTCCACGTATTGTGCACTAATTGAAGTCTACACTGATCTTCAGTGATTGTTTTGCTTGGTTTCAACAGCTCGTAATAAATAACGCCGACCTGGTCCCACCAAATACAGAGCATAACCTACGTAGCATAAATACTCGGCCGAGGCGACGACGTAGAAACAGACCAGGCGGTATCCATGACTTTAGTTTCTTTGGATTGCTGTAATGAATCCATTTTTCACCACCAGTTACAATACGATAAAGAAGCTGAAGCAGTTGTTTTCAGGCGAAAAAAAAACGACGCTCAATGTCCCTTGCCTTCAACTCATAAGGAACATAACTTTCTTGCTTTTGAATCATTCGAAACGCATGCAATCGCTTGAAAATGGCTTGGCGGGTAGCTCCTAATACTGAAGCAAGCTCTATCTATGTTGAGGCGGTATGTTTACCATATGCCTAAACTTGGCTCATGACGTTTAGTTTATGGCAGAATCGACATGCAGTTACGCCTGGCGCTATCTATTGGCAAACAGCGACAGCTTACTGAAAAAACAACGTTCGTTAAAATCTAGAAATTTGCCTTGAATATTACGAAATTAGCCTTATTTTTCAGCAAAAAAACGAAGGTTATGAAAATTGTTATTAATATCGTATTTAAGAAATATATTCTTAAATTTTAAGAAATTTTTGCATTAATGGTAACAAACTGTTGATAAAATTTATGATATTCGTTTATAATTGTAAAAAATAACTTTTTTGCTGGTTCTTGAAAATGTCCTTCATAAATGTTATGAAAGTCTTTCATGACTTTTATGATTTTATTTCATAGTATTTGTGGAAATTTATCATAAACTATATGTAAATTTGTCATAAATGTACCTCGTATCCGAATTTTTCTAGTATTTCTGTCATTTGTTAATCAATTAAAAGCGATACTGTGGTATTTAGGAGATGCGAGAAGGAACAATTCAAACTTATGTACATTTGTAAGGGATCGCAATAGTTGTGGTCGTGATTATTGAATAATTACAAAATATAGGATTTCCCATTGAAAAAACGAGCCCTTTTGGTATCTTCTGTACAATTTGAGCATTGATCGATTGATCGATACATCTAAAACTTGACCTGTCATAATACTTTATAGCGCTTAAGACCATCATAATTTTGAAATGTTCAAGAGAATCTGCGGACCGTAATTTTAAGACTGAAACGGACTGACTATTCCGTTATATGCTTATAATTTGCAATTCATTGTTTCCATTAGTTGCAAATTAGTCCAACCATTTTTTTTGTGGAGTATAACGTAGCTTGTGACTTTGGGGTGTTTTCCAAATTTAGTCATTTTTGCAACTCTTACCACGAACATAAACTTGTCGACAATTATGAATTATATATTTTGAATATTTGCCTTTACGTATAAATTACAAAATTAACCTATTACATTTGGCAAAAGACAGCTATATTGGCGGTATTTATAAGTCAATTCAACTAACTGAAATTTCTATTCCAGCACTGCTTTTTATATTTCGTATTTGAGTTCCCTTCGAAGATGAATATTCTTCATGTATAGACGCAAATCGTCATCAGCATGTGTGCAAAGTTTGCTCTGTGAATAGCAATTTTCACTTTCATATATATACATTTCTCTTCATGAAATTAACTACTCATCTAGTTATTTTATTATTATTATTTCACCAGTTTTGAATAATGTTCTTGTATTGACATTTCAGTTGGTTAGAGGTAAACAACTATTCAACAACATAAGAGTATGAATCAGAGCAGAAATTTCAGTTAGCAAAAATGTCTTACGTATGTTTTCATCCAACCCATCCCGCAGTGATGCAAAACTATGTGCAGTTCCAGAAGGGGCGTGATGAATGTCTGGGCTGCTACCAACAAGAGCTGTGATTTAGTGCTTATTGAAACAAACTAAATTATAAATTACTGAACTTAATTATTATATTATAACTTACTCATAATTTATTTGCTAACTTATATTGAATTTAATACAATCGAATGAAAGATATGAATCTCCGAATATTCGTATATGGATATAATTAGCTAACTTGTATGGCTGTATCAGAATGGACCGGTTTATCCAGGCGATTTTTACAAACACAAAAGTATGGAATGACAAAAATATAAATTACGGCCAACGAATTGGGGATACAATTTCGTTGGAAGATTTTCAACAACTATTGTTGCCATACAATCGATACAAATTTTTAGAATGAGTCGGTGAGAAACGAATCTTAACTCCATACGAGCTTTCTCAGTCAAGTATCTAAGTTTTGGGTATTTAAAAGATTTGGGGAAAAACATAAATCCGTCAATTTATATGGAACGTACGGGTATCTTCCTTGCGAGGGCCAGCGCAGTCCATTTTCATTTTCAGAACTAAGCTTGTCCAACGCGTGATATGCGCCAAATTTGGATGAATTCAGTGCAACTACTTAAGTGACGTGAAACTAAGGTTATATGGTTTAAACAGGTCAATTGTATGGGAGGCACCCAAATAACCATAGCAATGCAGCCAATTTTCATTCGTAGAACTAGGCTTATCAGAAGCATGACCTATGCTAAATATGGCTGAATTCAGTTTGCCCACTTGAAAGACATGACGCTTAGAATATCCGGTTTAAATCGGTCATTTGTATTAGAGGTAGCAGAAGGGGAGCAGGGGAGTTACTTGATCAATATTTCTCTTGGTATTATAAGTCCGGTATTATAAGCCAATACAATCAACAACAATTTTAGGCTGATCAATCTCCTTGTCAAGAGTTACTGGGTTAAAATTAAATTTATTAAAGTGTCAACTTTTGTAGGTGGTGCCAGAAGGGACGTCAGAATGTACTCCATTTTTATTCTTAAACCCTGCTGTAGAGAACTCTGTACGTGAAAATTGGTCATTTGTATGGGAAGTATCATAAGGAGGTCAGTAAGTCGATCATTATATAACCATTATCAGAATTATAAAGCAATAAGATTAACTACAATTTGTGTTACGACAGTTCATGAATTCGGAGTTATGGGGAAAACGTTCAGTTATTGGAAAAATCGGTACCAACAGAAGGGATTCATAAAGATTTATGCAGTTATCATATCTATTAGTCAATCAGACAGACGAACAAGGCTCAATCGACTTAAAAAGTCTTGAAAGCTTTAGCCAAATGATATCTAGTACTACAAACGTTTTCTTCTGGGTATTACATTCCTTCCTTATAAAAATATATATAAAAATATATAAAAATATATGTGCTGTCTAAATTGTTCAATATTGATGCAGCCGTAAGAACCTTTGTGAGATGCACTAAAACATATGAGCCTACCAGCATTGCTGTGGTTAGTGTAGTAGTTTGACATATCTTCCGTAGTTTGACGTATTTTCGCCCGACTTGCATGACAAATTCTCCATTAAGAACTGGTTATCTAAGTATGATAAATCTTTTCTTTTTTTATTCCCCCTATGTTTGAAGAAACCAAAAGAAAACCAAGCACCACCCATATAACCTGAAACTTTAAATGGCTACATTTTTTGAATTATTACGGGTATGAATACCCTTTTGGAACGTCTATGGATAATTTATATTAATAAATTATAGGTATAATAATTAATGTCAAAAAATCACTCTGGAGGGCAGGGCATAAAATGAAATTTTGCAAAGGACTTTTTCAAATGAATGGTACAGGCGGTACAGGTGAATACTTAACATTAATATATCTCAGCGACTATGAGAAGCATTAAAAGAAAATCTAGATCATATATCAGTGGCACAGCGAGAACTACGTTTTGGGGCGAAGATGGATGGACCTACGCCCCATTGTAAGTTCTACCTATATATACAAAATTAAATTCTTATATATTTCTATCTTTAATTACTTGTTCATAATACGCGTCAAAGCTACTGGATAGATTTATACAATATATCTAAGTCACCCAGGAAAAAATCGTAGGTCGTGATTGGGTGGGGGGTCGCTAATGAGTCATTAGATCCCTAAAGATAAAATTGGGTACATATTGACATAGCAATATATATGGCCGAAATAATGGGCGGTGCCACGGCCATTTGAAAAAACCGTTATAACTGTCGTAGTAACTGACCGATCGTCGTAGAAACTTTCTAATATTATTCACGGAATTATCGCATGATATCGTATAGACTACGTTGATACTTAATAATTATAATGAGTTATATTCATAACCTTGAATTATAAAAATTAACTAATTGAATTAATTACAAACTAATTATCTAAATCTAAATATTGAGTCAAATTCTACTACTGAGTACAACTAAATGAATTTGCCTTATGCAATAATACCCAAAGGCGAAACGGAATGCCAAGGACATACTAAAACACCAAGACAACCGAGGTTTCTTGCCACATATAACTCAAGAACAATTTCTTCTTTTTTTGTAAGCCACCCAAGGTGAGCACGAGCTGTCCAAATAAATTATATACATAAATTAAGTCTGCAACTTACTCCAAATTGTCTACTTACTTCTTTCCCAATCAACAATTCTCTTTTGTTTTCTTGTTTTCTCCATATATTTCGAGAAATTATACTCATGTATTCCCTAATTTACGTGCTTGGATTCTCTACTTTTCGCAATAACTAAAGCTCAAGCCATACTTAACATATATACGCACATCCGAATATATACTGATATATTAAGTCAAGATTGAAAAAGAGGGCGTGGTACAAAACACATGCTTTCAACGGCTATATCTCATGATCCTTAAGAGCTGCTTACACATAAACAAACATATCATTTGAAAAAGTAGGCGGTATCACACCCATTTTCGAAATATTCTTATAGCGGCCGAAGTAATGGATCGATTGTCTTCGAAATTTACTACTGTGCAAGGAATTGGCAAGATTACAAAGACATTTTGAAGAGACTGGAAGCGTTACAGATGTGGTCAGGCCTGTGTGTCACCACAATGTACGCACTGCCGAAAATACCGCTTCTGTTAGTGAAAGTGTGGCGCATAACCCGAATTTTAATTCAGAGTGCTATGCCCGTATTTAAAGATTATGAACCGGACAAAATGTGGTCTCAGCAAGACGGTGCCACGAGCCACACAACACGAGCGATTTAACGTTTCAAAAAGCGTTTCACGTTTTGGCGACGTCAATTGGCCACCAAGATCATGCTAACGCCGTTAGACTTTCTTTTGTGGGGCTACGTCCAAGACCGCGTTGGAGCATTAGAAAATACAAAACAACGTGGCGTTTTGAAACTTAAAATATATGTTTTATAAGGTTGCCACTTTTTACCAAAATATTTTTTTCCAAACTACTGACATCATCTATGCAACTAGTTTTGGGGCTGCCCTCGTATTTATAACTGAGAAAATTATGGTTAAGAGCCGTCAATGAAGAATTGAATTTAATGAAGAACAATCAGTTTTGGGATTTATTAACTACTCCTGCCAACGAAAAATAGTCCAGACCAAGGCTAAATACTTGGCTACTATATTGGATATCATTGTAATTAGAAATTAGAAGGCGGACTCTATCTTCTGGTAGCGCACTTTCTAGATCGATCGATTTCTGTTCCTCTAAGGCAGCGACCAGGATCCCATTTTATTACTGACCACTTTTGTAGTAAGTTTTAACTATTTTCACTGCATATTCGTAAATGGCAAACATTTCACTAAATAAATAACAAAATAAAATAAAATAAAAATAAATAATAAAATCTTTTCGAAGATTTCGAAGACGTATGATTCGAACATAAAACAATTCATTGAAATTTACCTTTAATCCTGCAATAAAATGATAAAACGGAAATAACCACGCAGTCCAAAGCCAACACCATCTAAAAAAGAATAACATTAACTTAAAAAAAGCAAAAAGTGCGTGGATATCATATTAACGAAACCATTACGTTTATAGTTTACGTTTATAAGCGAATTTATAATGAGAAAACGAAATGGAATTGGAATTGCAAAAATGGCACAACAGTCACAATCATAAATTTCTTTATCTCAGCGTATGATCTATAAATTAGATACAAAAATTATGTTATCCGTGAACTCAATATCGGCTTAGATTTTTGTAGTACAAGACTCGTCAAAGGTGCTGTTAACGGTGCACAAAGTTGTCGATTTATTACATTTTTTTATTATATTTTTAAGCGCTCCTTATTTGAAACAGTTAGTGCTAAATGGTTTGCAAAAAATTGTATTACCAAAAAGAGGTTCACCAAGGTTATAAAAAGGGTTTTTGAGGGTGTTTAATGGGAAAACCACAGAGATATTTAAAGTGTATAATAGAGAAATGAGAACGTGGAATTGTCTTTGATCCATATTTTCCAACTGCAATGGTATTAAATGTAACTCCACTAATTAGTATTTAATTTAAACGAAATATTTCGAGTAAATAATCTATAAACCTAGATAAATCAACTTTAAATGTATGCAAACATTACACAAAATAACGTAGCTAAATTTCCACAATATAGTTATATAATATAGTTACATATAGCCTAAAAGTGTCGTACATTTCTCGAAACTAAATATTAACATTACATTATTTGTAAAGCTGCTATAAAGTTTATGAAACCCTATGTTGTCTTAACTCTTAGGAAAAATCAGATCAAAATTTTAGGCAATATTACCGTGATTAATACTAAATAAATTAAAAATAATTGAAAATGAATTCAGTAATATGCTATCAATTTATTGAGAATCAATATGTGTCTTCATCTACACTATCTGTATAGGAAGATGTTTTCATAGCTACTTTTGGTATTGAGATATCTCCATGGACTCTTTCGTATTCGGACACTTTCGTTCGATGTGCTGAATGTGTGGATGTGTTACAGCTTCTATGGATGACTTATAGCACATAATGAAGGTCATATACGGTCGTAGAACATACTTTTCATATAGGACAGTGCCATGAAAGACAACGTATATACGAGTATAGGTAAGCATCATGAAAGACGCCTTACATATAGGAAAGTCTCATAAAAGACATCGTAGTAAGTATGAAGGTGATCACAAAACTAGTCAACCTAACAAAAAAGACAAGAAAAAGTTGGAAAAATTTGTCTTTATTTTTCAACAAAAACTCCTTTTAGCTCGATATACTTTTTCCAGCGATATTCAATAGTTTTTATATCATGTTTATAGTAAGAACTGCCAAACTTCTTAAAATAGCCACCCATCTCTTCATGGTTCGCGAGTCTTTTACCACCGATCCATTTTTTCAAGTTTGGAAATATAAAATAGTCCAAGGAAACTAAACATGGCGAATAAGGAGCGTGCTAAAGGAAATTCGAACTTTAATTAATTACTTTGGCCGTCTCAGTAGTGAATGTGTGAACTGGAACACTGTCTTGATGAAACAACACTTTCTTTTTTACCAAGTGAGGCCTTTTTCCATAATTTTATCATCTAAGCCCTGCAATAAATTAGCATAATACTCGTTCGACGCCGTTGATGGGTTTTCCTTTTTGAAGATAATCAACAAGAATAATCCTATGCGCATCCCAAAAAACAGACGCTATGAGCTTGCCTGCAGGTGGGGCTTTGACTGTTGCTTTGTCTCAGGTGTGAAGTGGTGGACCCACTTCTCATCCATGGTCATAAATCTACACAATAATTCGGCTTTATTGCGGTAAAACAATGCCAAACGCTCTACTGAAACATCTTCACGACGCTGTTTTTGCTCTATTCTAAGCAAAAGCTTCACCCATGGTTTAGTTTATGAAATGCTTATCATTTCAGCTACCTCACACAGCCTTAGGCCGCCAATCATTCAATATCACTTTGTGGATATTCTTAACCGTGCCTGGAGTGGACACTTCAATTGATCGACCAGTACGGTATTCGTCTAGGCAGCTCGTACGGCCTCGCTTAAAGTCTGCTACCCAATATTTTACAGTGGAAGGAATAGAATCTGGCTCGGCTTTAATATTGGTTAGACTGAGACCTTTCAAATGAAAATATTGAATTACATAACGCTGACCAATATTTTTCCATGTTAACAAATTCACTGAAATCGCTCAATTTTGATGGCTCAAATATAAATACTAACCGACGTGGCGCCTTTAAATTTAAAATATATGTTTTACAAGGTTGTCACTTTTCACCAAAATAATTTTTTCAAACTACTGCACCTTTACGTCTATAAGTTAGGTCGGCTACTTTTGGGACCGGCCTCATAAGTAAACAAATGTCGTCAAAGACTGTTCAAATACAACAGCGTCGTTCATGATACCTTTTACATAAGAAAGTACAAAAAGAAAACTTCTTTTCATACTGAAAACTATCGTGGAAAACATTTTCATGTAGAGAACTTCTTTCAGTCCATACTGAATATCATACACGGTAGCTGTATTTCACATAGACAAGAGTCGTGGAAGACGTTTTACGTATAAGAAAGTTTCATAAAAAAACTGCAATACAAGTAAGCGAGAGTTGTCGAACACACTTTTCAAATAGGACAGCTTTATCCATGATAACTTTTGTAAAGAAAAGTGTAAAGTGTAAAGTTTTCTTACAGAAAACTGTTACGGAAAATATTTTCATACATTGTAATGTGTCACGGCAAATCACTTTTTGTAAATAAGCTCATTCATATAAGAATGTCTCATGGTAGGCATTTTTCAGAAGACACCTGTCATATCGTATTGGAAAACATCATATCGAAAACGTAACGAAAGCAACCTTTCATTTCATATAGAAGTTTCATTCAAGTTTTCGTACAGAAAAGCGTCGCGGAAGATACTCTTTGTGAAAAAATTTCTCGGAAGACACTTTTCATATTGAAAAGTGACCGCTTAGGTTCATTAATGTTGCTTTTCTAGTCGATCAAATTTAAAAGAGCGTTAATTTCCGTTGATGTGATGAAACTTGAATTCTTTGACATTATTTTTACTTTTAGTCTTACTTATTTTACAACTTTAATTTTCCCAGTTGTTGTTGTCTGAGGGTTTGCCACTGCTGTCCAACAAGCTGTCTAATAAAAGTGGCCCATACTTCTGACATTTAATAGTGTTGCTATGGTAACAACTAATTTTTTTTTTTGTTTTATTTAACATACTTAACATCTTGTTAATATCTGACGGTGGTTTATTAATTCACTTGTTATCCAGTTCTTGTAAAACTGGCCATTATCGTTCATTTTAATCTGTATATTTTGTAGATAACAGGCGTGACAAGCAGTAAAATATGCTTGAACAAATCAATAAAATTCACACCGGTGATAGATGAGTATTGTGAAAGTATTAACAGGTTTTTCAGAACGGCCTCAGTATCGAACTTTAAAAGTAAAAAGTAAGGGAGCGCAGTATTCAGAACTGTATCAGAACAAGATTTAAAGTAAATCTGTACTTGTACAGCATATCAAATAATAAGTATCGGTACCAAATGATTTTAGGAGGTACCAAATATACGACTTTTCTTTTTTATATTAAAAGATAAAAGTGTACAAACAAATATTTATCATCACAAATTGCTTTATTGTTATTCAAAACATCGATAAACATCAACTTAATTTTGCATGGAGTTTTTGAAGTTTTTGTTCTGTCCCAAAACATGTTTTTTGTACGCATAAAGCATTTTATCAGAAAATTAGTTTTTAAGTTACATCTTGAAGAAGCTGAACACAATGAAATATTTTGATTAAATCTATTTTTATTGGCATTTTTATTGTTATTGTTTATTCTTTTATTACATACTAGGCGTATATTTGATTTTGAGTTTTCAAAAAATTTCCGAAACAAACACAGATGCTGTTTCAAAGTTACAAAGAATAAAGCCTAAAATGTTCAAGGAACAATCTTGAATAAGAATCTGTTCACACCAATTTGCATGTTTTAAAAACTACTATCAAAATACAGACAGTATCAGTTTATGAAAATATATCCTCATCACCGAATTGCCAGCAACTGCCAACATCTTTGTCCCGTGTTTATGGTAATCTGAAAAAACTATATGTCTACGATCATCAAATGTATTACTGCGATCGGGTTATAATCAAGCTCTGATTGTTTTTTGAATTTCTAATTTTATTTTATTCAACATAAAACCATGCAATTCCGCAAAAGCAACTATTGTAGGATTTACCCCGTCCTGAAAAGCTCACACGGTCAGGAATTGCAAATTTACTGTCACAGCTCACTCATTCATCTTCTCTTGAACCGTTGAGTTGGAAATGATAAATAAGAAGTCCGCTTCGAGTACGGGTAAGTGTAAGTTTATTCGCTGATATGGGTTTCCATTAGCGCACATTCAACTCAAATGAGTTTTATTTCGGGCAATGGCTGTAAACACGTAGACAACTATCGTATGTTAACCTTTTATTGCCCGAGCAAAAAGGCTTACAAATATTTATGGTCGCACACCAGGATGAACATAAATATTAATTTGTATTAATTTCAAAGAAATGTTCCACACTCGTACAGGCAACATTAGGCGATATTGGCAGACAATTATGTGCTTTGAGTAAAAGACCAGCTCCTTCATAAATTCTCTCAAATGTGAACATTGGGGTATGATAAGAAGTAAAACCATTTTGTAAGTATTTGGATTTAAGTAAGCGTTGCATTTGGAACACTTGTTTGGCATTATCTACATTTCTGCTTTAAGTTAAATTCAACTGGTGAACCTAAGTTATGAAGCTAGCACGGAACACAACTGAGCGCTCTCCTTTTATTCATTTCATTACGGTAATTTATCTTACTTAGTTCCAAGGACGGCTTATATTGGCCCAATAACTAGATTGGTGACAGCAAACTCTTGTTCCGAGAAAAACGACTGTTGACTGCGAAAGCTGAACCAACCATATTGATAGTCACATCAATAGCTAAAGAATTAGTTGTTTGTATTTACTGCTCCAGTCATTTGACACTTTGAAGAAAGGAGATCGAAGAAACTCCACGTTAATGTAATTTATAGCAATTCACAATTGTTTATATAGGTAATAGTCAGTCAGTGAGCGTCAATAGTACTTTTTGTTCCATTTTGTTAAAGAAAAAAAATATTTAAATATGTCGATATCTCGGGAACGGATAGTCCAGCGACAAAAACTTAAACCTATGTGTCTGTAACTAAGAAAAAAAGTGCTCAAAATAACTTAAACTTTGCTCGCCCATTAATTTAAACTGGCAAAATTGCTGAAGTATTAATATAGTTATATCTCCGAAACGGTAATTTATTAATATTCTTCGCTTACAAGGGAAGCTATGACTCCGTTTTTAAGTTGTAGACAAATTTAGTTTTTAACAGTTTTTTATTTTATGATTTTTGCTTTCCTTTTTGTCTCCATTGGCTGGCTTCCACTCTTTAGAAAATTTGTGTTATTTGAAATTAATCAGATTATTAGGTGCGCAACTAAGTTCTAGCAGCGTTTTTTGTAGAGATGCAACTTCGTTATGAAGACATGTTTACAAATGATTCATTGAAAGTATTGTCCATTTCTAACTACTAATTTTCTTCATCTTTTTGGCAAAGCTCGAATTCCGTCACAGTAAAACTGTTCATCTTTTGAGGCTACCCACGAATCTAGCCACTCCTTCATGACGTCACATGAGTGGAACGGAACAAGTGATGTTTCCAGGTAGGTTTTAACTGGCTTGACCACGTGGGACCGATCATTGTCATGCTGAAGAATCACTGTTTCGTGCTTCTCCGCGTATTGTAGGCGTTTCTCGCGTAGAGCTCGGCTCAATCGCATTAATTTAAATCTATACTGATCCACAGTGATGGTTTCGCTTGGTTTCTACAGCTCGTAATAAATAACACCAACCTGGTCCCACTAAATACAGAGCATAAACTTCGCGGCGTGAACATTCGGACTAGGCGACATGGCCGAGCAGCCCCCATGACTTTCTTTTTTTTAGATTGCTGTAATGAATCCATTTTTATCACCAGTTGCAGCACGATGAAGAAACACTTCATTTTTTTGTCACTGAAACAGTTGTTCACAGGTGGAAAACCGTCGCTCAACGCCCCTTGGCTTTGACTCTTAAGGAAACCTAGTTCCTTGCTTCTGAATCATTCCCAACGCATGCAATCGCTTGGAAATGGCTTGGCGGGTAACTCCTAATACTAAAGCAAGCTCTACCTGCTTTTGACACGGATCTCCATCAAGCAATACCGTCAATTCAGTGTCTTTTCGTCTTCCTCTACGCGAATGGTCATCAACATCAAAATCGCCGTCTTTAAAGCAACAGAACGGTTGTTTCACTTAAAGCAGCATCTCCGTAAACGTTTTGAAGCTCTCAATGAGCTTCAACAGCCGTTTTCTTCGGTTTAAATAAGAAAATCAATACTTCCCGCATACGACGATTATTTGGCACAAAATCATACATATTCACACAACCAAAGGACTATGGCGTCAAAAGAAAATCACGATTATGTCGAGGCGGTATGCTTACCATATGCCTAAGCTTGGCTCATGACGTTTAGGTTACGGCAGAATCGACTACCACTTACAGCTGGCGCTATCTATTGACAAACGGCGGATCTAATATAATTCTTGTTATTTTGTTAGGTGTATAAGCGACCCACATACATATTAATCAAAAATTACGATTCAAACAGATTGCAGTACAGTCCATAGCTGTAAAAATCGTTTTATCTATTCATTAAAAATATTTAATGCTTTATTTTTAAGTGTTTAGAACTAACAATTTTGCTACCGGTGTTGAATTATAAAGTTGCCATGGTCGGTAAGCACTGAAAAGTAAAAACAGTGTGTGTTTGCGGTTTTGTTTCGTTTACTTTCAATCAATTTGGGGGGATTAGTTAAATTTGGTATTTCAAAAATTATATGTAAAATAATTTAGTAATTTTAAACCCTGGTTCCAAGGCCATTCTAGAGAGTTCAACAGTGAAAACACAATCGCATGCACTGACTAACAAGTGGGTTGCCAATGTAATGGCAAATTAATTGAGCACTTTTAGCGTCATGCCAGCGACATATAAAATTATGGCCTATCTCACATTTATATTCGTACCATCTGCATCCTTTTTTAGCGAAGTGCCTTTCAATGCTTAGAAGACAGTTTTTCATTAGATTACTCCGTATTGTCTCCACTGCTTACATTGCAGTTCCTTTTAAAGCAATCAGTAAGCTAACTGGAGCAAACCGGATATAAAAAAAAAACAACTTAAATTTAAGAAGTATTTGAACACACGTAAACAATTGTAAAACAATACCTGAAGACAATCCTAGTCCATGCAATTTAGAAATTGCTACACAAACATAGACCCAGAAGTCATACATTTTAAATTTTGAAATATTTAAAAACCCCATTTATGCGTTTTTTTTTTTTTTTTTTTTTGAAAGATTTTGTGTTATAGTTTAAAATAACACTTAAATATGACATTTATTTATTTATTTATTTATTCAGTATACTGAAATACATCAGACTGATAGACAGACTACAAAGCATTTGTTATTACTACATTAATTAAAAATCGTATGTAAATTTAATTTGAAATGATTATTATCGAATAGGAAATCCAAAAGCATTACAAAGTTTTAAACAACTTGCAATTGGTTTATTATTCCCATAATTTGTTCAGTAAAAATTGTCATTAAATAAATTTTCTGGGAGCAAATCACGAGTAGAAGATTGCAAATTCACCAAATCGGATAATTCTGTGCAATTCATTTCCATATTTAAAATATTGAATATAAAAATGATTGAAAAATAAATACTGCGATTTTTCAACGATTGTAGGCCAAGGAATTTCCGTTTATTTTTATAGATAAGTGTTTCCCGCATCCCAATTTATATGTTTAAAAGTATACTTGCAGAAAAACTGTTGAATTCTTTAAATTCTATCTGGGTGAATTATATAAAAAGGATTTCAAATTGAAGAACAATATTCTAAATTGCTTCTGACAAATGGAACGTGTAAAGATTTTAGTGCAACAGGGTCTTTAAAATCTTTGGTTTTTTTTTAACCCCAGCATAACATATGCCCTGGACGTTATATACTCTTATTTTGAGTCAAATATGATGCTCAGTTCTTTAACTTCAACAACTCTTTTAAGAACCACGTTCCCAATAGAGTAATTGTGAAATACTGGATCATGGTTGCAAGCATTTGTTATACAACAACATTTTTGTAGAAGTTTGTTAATACCAAACCACTATTTTAAAGCTCTTAAGTGCTGCTGGATTAAAATAGAATGACGTAAACTTGCAACATCTGCATGCAACTTTAAATCACCAGCAAAGGGAAGTGGTTTGCAAAACTTCAAGCAATCAGGCAAACTATTAATAAAAGTTAAGAACAATAATGGGTCTAAATGTGTTCCTTGGAGAATACCCGAAAAGGCCTTTATTGGGAATGTAGAATACCAAGTACCCATTTTATCCAAAACTCATCTATGAATTAAAACAACTTTTGAAAAACTGAAATAATTTACCATTTGTACCGAATTGTGAAAGCTTATATAGTAATATATCATGATTTACTGAATCAGAAGCTTTCGTAAAATCTATGTATAGGACATCTATCTACCTGTAATTTACGATATTGTGCGATAACCAGCTAGATTCTTAATAGTAAAAGTAAAAGTACTAGGAAAAACGCGTGGTAAAAGGAAGAGGTATTACTTGACACCTGATCAAAAAGTTTCCTTTTTAATATTTTATCAAATATATCAGCTAACGTACACAATTTCGCCTATAGTTCAAAACATTTGTTTTGTCACTACGCAGCAATTTTTTCAACTGTCAAGAAATGTGTTTTCATTCAAACAAGCATTAAATAGGGTTTTACTAACGTTCGCTAACGATCTAATGCAATATTTATAAAAAGTTTGTGGAACTGAATCAGCAGAAATACATGTAGGTCTATGTTTTTGCTTCAAAATTGATGCTACAACATCCTTCAATTCCAATTCAATTCAATTTCCAGTCCAGGAAGAATGCTGACCGACGAAATTGTTATAGGTTGAGAAAATTGATTGAAGAAATTACCCAAATAAATTGCTATTATTTTAATACGTGTTATTATAAAACAAGTTGTTGGTATAACCACTATTTCTCCTTTTAACGTTTATAAATCATCAAAACTTCATTTTCCGTTCTAAATATGTAATTCTTACATATGAAGTTATACAAAAAGCCAAACTCTCGAAGAATTTGCTGAAAATATTTTAAATCAATTTCTTCCTTAGTTCGACTATATTTTTAATGGGCTTTATTTTTCACGTTTTTTAAATTAGTTAATCTTTTACTGAACCAAGGCGGTTTATCTTCCAATCAAGGTTTTGTAGCAGGAAACATAACCGAAATAGCATACACAATTTTACTAAATATTGTATTTAATTTATGTTTTAATTATACAATTTTATTTTTATTTCTATATTTGTATGCTATTTTGTTACTAGCTTTATTTATATTTATTAATTTTACATAATTATTTATATTACTTTTACATATTTATATTACTTTTATATATATATATACATATATATATATTATATGTATATATACCTAGTCCTGCCATATGTTCTGTTACAAATATAAAACGCGATAAAAAAAAACCAATATTCATATTGTATTCAAAATTATTTCATTTATTAGAAGACAATATTGGTTATTAAAAAAAATTGTATTCACTCGAAATGACCGCCTTTTGTTTTAACACAAGCTTTCAAACGGTGTGGCCATTGGGCTATAGCCGCACGTACGATTTCCATGGAGATCGAGGACGCTGCTCTGGTTAATGCTGTTTTAAGGCTTCCCAAATTTCTGTGGGGAGCCTTGCAAGTCATATTCTCCAATTCTGACCACAAAGCATAATCCAGTGGATTGAGATCTGGACTCCCTGATGGCCAATCTTCTGCTGCTATAAAGCCAGGAATATTGACTCAGAGCTACTCCTGCGTGGTTTTAGCTTTGTCCTCAGGAGCAGAGTCCTGTTGGAAGATCCATCTACGTCCATTGAAAAGGGTATTGGTCAAACCCTTCACAACAGCCTCTAACACATCTTTTTGGTAAACCTTTGCATCAGTTTTTACGCCCTTTTCACAGAAATGGAGGGATGTGACACCATGGTGGGAGACCCCCCACCAAACCATTATGGAAGAGGGATGATGGCCACGTTGAACCCTTGAAACAACTTTTTTCGCTTCCTTAGATGAAGTGGCATAAATCTTGTCATTTTGTTTGTTGAAAACTTCTTCCACGGTAAAAATTTTCTCATCCGTAAACAGAATGTTTTCATGGCCATTGTCCGCGTGCCATTGCAAAAGTCGCTTGCATCTTTCCAGCCTAATTTTTTTTAGCTGAGGAGTTAGAAGATGCCCCGTGGACCGACGATAGGCTTTCATATGCAGATCATCCCGAATCAGCCTAGACATGGATCTGGTTGATATATCCAAATCCTTGGACATGATTTTCTGCTTTCTAAGGGGATTTCTCCGAATTCTTTCACGCACTGCCTTTACTACCGCACTCGTACGGACAACACGGGGACGACCACTTTTTGGCCTGTCTTCTACTCCAGACAATTCGCCGAAGCGAGCAATACCACGATAAACGAACATTCTTGATATTCCGAGTAGTTTTAGCAACTCGAAAATTTGGCCAGCACACTTTCCGCACTTATGCAACGCTATTACGCCGACTCGATTCTCTTTAACGCCCCACTCCATGTTAATAGATTACAAACTGAAACCAAACTGACTAGTATTCTTCACTAATCAGTGCATGTGTTCTAAAAAAAAGTTAACGGTTCTATTCCCGCAAGAAGTTTTGAACGATAAGCGCTGGAAATTGTGTAACAGAACATATGGCAGGACTATGTATATATATACAAAATGATATATATATATCTAAAATAATCTGCTCATTAATGCTCTATTCTATCATTGAATTTCAATCTTAGCTTTTCTAATAAGGGCGGAAAAAAAGATGACTTGCACTTCATTTTTATTTATTATTATAATTTTTGTTTTTTTTCCAAAAAACTCTTCTATTCATATCGAATTCAATGCATTTAAGTTATTTCTCTCGAACACATTGCAGTGATGGGAACATTTTTCCCAAATATCGTAGCATCTCAAACATTCTCAATCGACTCAAAAAGGTCTTTTCTGGAATTAGGTCTGTCTTTTAGATTTAGGAAACATCCACATGGTCACACGGTGATAAATCAGTCGAATATTAGTTAAATTTTTTATACAAAATGAAGTATTCAGGTAACGAATAGTTTTGCGCAAAAGAAAATCACCATCTTCGAATAACCTGTTTAACGGTGTTTTTTCACTTCCGTTACCGGGTTTTGAAAAATTATTAGAATACATAAAAATGAATTAGATTTAAAACTAATACGAATGATCGGAATAATCACTATAATATTATTATTCGATATTATTTGGATTTTAGACCAATAGATTTTCAGATTACCATTAGCAAAGAATATAGACGTTGGTGGCCATTTGCCGATAAAGTAAAGATTTCATGAGCTGATGCTGTTGGTATTTGGGTAAATGGTTCAAATGCATAGATATTGGTGTTAAATAAAACATTTTCATGATGGTTTTTGGATTTACACTGCTTTGCAAGAGCATTTTTATTTAATAGAGCTTGTATGAGCGACATACTCGTAAACAAAAAATTGACTTCTATAATAACTCATTAATAAACAATTGATTATTTTGAATTTCTAGAAGGTGTAATTTAGAAGCTGGTTCTTTGAAAGAAATAATGACGACCATAATGCAATAATTTCAAATTTATAACATTTGGAAATCATTAATTTTCTTAAGCTTTACACTAGTTTTCCTCTTTTCTTAACTCAGCACATCTTATTAAAATCAATATGAACTACAATACAAAGATGTGTCTATTTCAAATACAATATTGAGTCCGATCCAAAATTTTGTTTTGTAATTTTGCTTCTATGCCAATTTGTCTCTTTCTCATTGCCACCTTTGATTTTATGAAGAGTTTCTACAATATTTTGGTAACACTGTATGAAACTAATGCGTTCTATTTCATATATATCTCTGTTTATCAATGTATGTGTGTAACGTTTATGTGATTGTGAAGAGCAAGTTGTAAAGCAGGTTGTCACTTACCTGCCTGGTTTGGTTACTGTTCGCAGACTGAAGAGATATTTCAATAAATCTGACTTTTTTGAGAGGCGGGACTTTTTTGTGGTGCATTCCATAAAATACTACTAAAAGGTTTAAAGCCTGGTACATATAATTTTGTTTTAAGCAATAATATGGATTTGTTTATAACAAAATTTATATTTTTCTCTGAAGCAAAATTAACTCCATAGAGAAAACTTTACTTTGGATTTTTTCGTCGCTCGAGTAACCGGAAACCATATTTTTGAGAAACATAATTTTTCGAATAACTCGAAAACCGATTTACAGAAAAGGTAAGGCATTCGAGCACTATAGTCTTACTTCACCTTTGGCACGATAATCACTCGATGGCTGAGTTTTTTCCGAATCATAAGTATAGATCCAATTTTCACCTCCCGTTGCAATGCATTTTATAATGTACTGGGAGCCAGAACTAGCCAGTCTTCACAGATTTTAATGTGACGGTCTATTTCGAAAAAATTGTTCATTTCAATCGAAATTTGAAGCATCTGAGGCCCGAGCAAACTGATCCATTTGAAATGCCAGTTTGCTAACTACTAATCAATGGTTTTTGACAATTAAATCTGAATGCTTGATAGTCGTCCAGGATGCTCATCATCATTAAATAATTGCCGGCCTTCCTTGAATTGTTTATGCTACCTCTAAAATTTTTTCCGGCAAGGTCGGATTACCGATTGCAAATGGCAATATTTTAAGCATTTCCACAGTAGAACGTCCATTTCGCAAACAAATCTTAATGAAACTGCTTTGACTAACATAATCATACATTGTGAACAAGAAAACGAATTATTGAGATTCGATACAACTGGGTAATGTAAACTAAAAACTAGCTTTCCTTTTTGGACACCTTAATATTTGCATTCTAGCGAGTTTAGGATTTAGCGATTTTTCGAACATACTTTGTCACCATATGAAGCATACTTTTTGTCCCATCCCCCTAAAAACCGTGAAAATTGAGCCATTTTAACGATCTGAGAGATACCGCAGCTTACTCTTATTTGGGCTCCTACATAAAGGGCGATGAGAAGTTACTCACCGCCCAAGGGACAGATTTGCACTTGCATGTGACATGTTATTGTTCATTTTTCACACTGGCACAAGAAAATGCGTCTTACTTAAAATATATGTACACCTTCGCGTCCGCTTGCGGTACGTGCGACCCACTACCCACGGGTCATGTTTTACCAGTGACCACGCACGACTCACAGCTGTGCTGTATTTTGAGTTATAGAAATGTAATTTTGAGCGCATGGGTGCGCCCAAAAATTCTCAAATTCAGGATGAGTCACACGATGATTTTGCAATATCAAACCCCGCACAATATCTACGTTTCGTGCGCAGCAACCGATGGCCGTGACGAAAATCGTCATCACCAAAAATGTAATCGGGATGATTTCCATCCTGCTGTTGAATTAACTCATGTCGAAAAGTATAAAAAATTTTCTCTCGAAAATGTCCACAATTTAACAACAATTTTACAATTTAACAATTTCAAATGTGCAGCGTTTTGCTTCATAGCGTTTTTAAGGTTAGCTCGTGCCGTGTCCATACTCGTACATGGAGTTTTTTTATTCTGCCTTATCCAAGTTTTTTCAAACAGTTTTTTGCACAATGTTTAACTACGATGCAGTCAAAACACTGCTTACATGACGGGTGAACTTGACGATTTCCATTATTCTGTCGATATTTTCGACAATTGGATTTCCAAATCGTGGTGCATCTTTGACATTAAAACTACCGGATCGAAATCGACAAAACCAAAATGACACGTTATTGGTTATTAGAGTATCAAAACCATAAATACTATTCAAATTTTCAGTCGCCTGACTTGCGTCTTTATCAAGGAAAAACTGTCAAATACGACGTTTTTTCCTTTTTGCTGGGGTCCATCTTTGACGAGCTCTCAAACAATATTAAGTGAATCACAAAACTGTCTGAAGTACGAAGTCTTGTCTTTCTAATCCGTCTAGAGAACCATCTAGAAAAATCCGATTATACTTTCACTAAGCGAGATACAGGTTACCAAAGCTATCTATTGGAAAAATAATGAATTTCTTTTTATTTCACCTTATATTAATTTATATTTTACCTATTTACACTACGATCACATTTTAATGTTTTATAAAATATACTGATAACATTTTTTAACAATTTTTGATTAAAAAGAATTTCTTTACGTTTTTCTCCAACATGTTTGTGATAAAGTTACAGCTCTTTTGCGGCTATAGGAAAGGTAAGGATGAACAGCGAATAAACAGATATAAAAGCATTATCTGTCTTGCTATAAATTCAAAAAAATATATTTCTACTGCTTTCACTATTTTATTAGTAGGGGAGAAGATAAGGGTGATCACTGTACAAAGCAGACTTTGTACAGTTACTCCGAATCGTCTGACATGACAGCTGCCTTTCATATAAATAATCGAGGCGTGACATTTATGTTACTCCTCCTACAGTTACTCCTGGTAAAGTATGTTCACCCAAGAGTAAGTTATTTAACGCTTTTAGAAACGAAAAGTAATTATTTTGTTTAAAAAATTAAGTATTAATAAGACAATTCAAGAAAAAGGTCCTACTTAGAAATATTATAAAGTAGAAAAGAAAATCGATTGTTGTTAAAAACTAGTGAAATTTATCCATATTTTTTCGAAGATAGAGTTTATTTTTAAAACACTGATTTCACAGTGAACAGTAAAAAATACAAACTAAATAATTTCCCAAAATAATTATTTTTTGTGCGAATTATGATTACAATGAGTTTTGTAACAATGTCGGTTTCATTATTTTCTGACAATCTATTCAGTGAATTCTGCTGATTTTCTAATTGATTCCCTAATAATGAATGGACAGATGTTATATATATGACCAAAATTGATTTTATTATTTTTCAAAATATAGGGTTGGCTATTATTTAATGATTTCGAAACCGCAGGTCTGGCAATGCTGTCAGCTGTTAAGTACCTGTCGTCTGAAATGTTATTGATTTAGTGAAAGGTTTGCTATCTACGAATATGGATCGTTCAACTAGTTAAAACTTACTACAAAAATGATAATTCAAACGTGGGCTTTCAATCGAACAAAATTTTTTCAGCGATGAAGCTCATTTTTCACTCGTTGGTCACGGTCGAAACCGCAGGTCTGGCAATGCTGTCAGCTGTTAAATACCTGTCGTCTGAAATGTTATTTATTTAGTGAAAGATTTGCCATCTACGAATATGGATCGTTCAACTAGTTAAAACTTACTACAAAAATGATAATTCAAACGTGGGCTTTCAATCGAACAAAATTTTTTCAGCGATGAAGCTCATTTTTCACTCGTTGGTTACGTCAACATACAAAATTGTCACATATGAGGCTCGGAGAACTCAGAAGTGATTGTGAAAAAATCGACTTTTTGGTGCGCATTATGGTCTGGAGGTGTCATTGGCCCGTATATTTTCGAAAATTACGCTAGGAAACCTCAAAAGTATCCACTTCTGCAACCAATTCAAACGTGATCATTTAAACGACATTGTATTTCATACATAATGGCAAGATCCAAGTATTATAATGGAATAAAAGTTTCATGAAAATCATAGCGAATAATGGATAACCCTATATCAACCACAAACCTCCATTGCGTGAGTTTTGGATGCATCAATCGCTATCCGGTCATAGAAAATCGTTAATAACGTAAATTTGTTTTGATGTGCGGGAATGAAAAAAATTATTGGATGGCAGATTGGGATTATACGACAGACGATCCATCAATTCGATATTTTGTATGTTCAAAATGTCATTTTTTTGAAACGATCAGTGAGAGTTCCCAATTGTGGTGACGAATGATTTGTCGACTGCGGTTGGTTTTTTTACATCTTAAAAGATTTTTGGCGGACAAATGATTGTATATCATTCCGAATTCACAGGAAATGTCAAGGAAATGTTTACTTCGTTGAATAATAATTTTGTGTAGTTGAATCAGAAACTGAACTGAATATAATTTTGTTTCGACTTCTGGCAATAGAATCGAAATTCTTTACTATTTTGATTCAGACTCTAGCAATCAAATCAAAATCGTATACAATTTTAATTTTTGATCCTGATGCCAAAGACAAAAGTGTATATGATTTTGATTCTACTTATGATATACGAAAGAAAACTGTAAAATATGTTGAATCTGATCTTAATAATTTGCTGACAATATTATTATTTTCTAGGCTGTCAACAAAATTTTTTTTGGAAATTTTGGGAATCAGTTCTTTTGGGAATCAGTTTAACACATAAATTTGGTACTCCTGGTACTCTAATGACAAACGTTGGAGAGTGTAGAAAATTAATGAGAATCATAAAATCATCGTTAAGTCCTGCTATCATCGCAGCGAATCCGGAAGAATAAATTGGAAAAGAAGTAAGTGAACCCACAGTGCGACGGAGATTAAAAATCATAAATCAAGACGCTTTACATTCGCTAAGGAATACATAAGAAAGCCAATTGAATTTCGGCGTAATGTTTTGTGTACAGATGAGTTACTATTTCAGCTCCACGTTTCATTTGGAAGAAAAGATTTGTGTAAATATTTATGTATATCGGACCGAGGCGAAGATTGCACTTCCACGATGATTTGAAATGAAACATCAAATGACTTACTTGGTCGAAAATTAATGCAGAGCCTCGGACTACAGCTAAATTGATTGAACAGATAAGTCTCATTATAATTATTTATTGTGGACATCACTTATCCAAATTGGATGTAGAAAATAATATATGAATTTACTTTTCATGCCTTAATATTTTTTATAGCCAAAGAAATATCACACAGCCAGTATGGACACTGGATGTATTGAGGTCTGAGATTGTTACTTTTCGAAACGAACGGGTTCATTTTGTAAATCTTCTATCCCGTGCTTCTTTTATGCGTATAATACGGCGGGAGAACGTGGCGATTTAAGCCATTAACTACATCCATTATTGGAGTGCAAGTTTTCCGAAGAGGTTATTGCCCCACTCACGTCTGCGTTCGTTACCTTTTTCGAAGTTTAAGCCTTTGTTTTAGTTATGATTCCGAAACAATATTGAATTACATTTTTGTTTCAGGCAGAAAACAAAACGAAGTATAAGGTAGATGTCTGTTTTGGTTATGAACTGGAAATAATGTTTCAATGTATTTTTAAAAACATTTTTAAAATCAAAAATGAAACTAAATTTTCGTGAATAAAAAGATTTGGAAAATGTAAATGTGCTTTAGAGTCGATGTGCACAAAACATTGAACTCAATCTCTATATGCGAAATATACAAAAACAACTCTATGCCATTTTTCCAAAAATGTTTTAATTTGGAAAGATAATTAGCCAGTGATACTTTCCGACTGTCTGGAAATACATAAATTTGCATGGAAATTCCCCTCTCTGGTCACAGTAAGAAGCATAGAAGCATCAAAGTTCTTTATTTTTGTTAATGCTGAAAATGATTTATAAATGTAATTGTTGGTGTTGTATCATTAAAATAGATAGACACTATTAGAGAGAAATCGGCGAACATAAATGTTAAGGGGTTTTTTTAAATAGAACAAAACTGAGATTTCGAATCTATTGCACAAAATTTTATTATCATTAATTATCATTATTTATGTCAAAAACTCAAACTTTGTGATTATTCGCCTATTCGGCTCGAAGGACCAGAAAATAATGATGAATAGGTGAACAATGTTCGACGAATATTCTAAAAAAGAACAAACGGGACCTTTACTAAGACAGCTTAAATGAAACCCACAATTGATTGGGCTTCCAGCGACTGTATGTGGGGTCGTATGTGTCGTATGTATTACGACGACTAACTCTTGAGATGGTTAACGCGACCAAACTCACTTACATTGTAATATTCGAAACAAGACTACAAGAACGGGAGAGAGCTTTAGAATAGTCGTTATTTCAATACAGAGATGGTAGTACGAATAGATATGCATTAATTGTAATTCGACAATATTCGGCATTCATTGGGTCACATTGGGCGGTGGGCCTTAAACGCCTACCTATTACCCAAGTGTAATAAATAGTGTTACTCCCATTTCAGTAGCTGGGCATTCAAATTGCAAAATAGGCGCAATGTTTGATGCATCTTCCTCTTATTTTCATTGTAGCAAAAAAACCGAATGATTTTCGATATTTTATGCTATATTTCGGAGCTTTGGACATGTTTTTAGTTGAACAATTGTTTAAAATTTGTTATCTGAGATATTCGTTAAGTACAAATTCGTTCAGTACTAATTTAACTCAACTAACGTTCCTTTTCTCCAAAACTATAAAAGTTATTACAAATTTTAAAAGAGAGGAGAAAAATTTGGGCATCCAGATTTCTATTTATATCTTGACCCGAAAGTGTTTAGGTATATATTATTTGATACAGACAAACTTGCTTAAAGTAGTCAGTAGGCGTTCATCGATTGAGGGATGTCCGTCTGCCTGACTAGTAGACACGATAACTGACATAAATCTTTATAAGACTTTGTCACAGTCTACTACTGTGCCAGATCGTGGTCGGTGATTCTAAATAGAGTATATCGGCCTACTGCTTCTAGTATTCCTATTACAAATTATTCGATTTGCTGAAATTTAATCATTTTTCTGTAATTTAAAATTAGTAGGCTGCAGTAGCCTATGATTTTGTCTGATAAATTGCTTTATAATTCTCTATAAAACTTGTGAAAACTGGACGCAACTTCTGGTACCTCCCAATCAAATGACCGATTTATTCTATATAATTTTACCTTCCTAGCCCTTTAATCAGTTGTGCTGAAATCAAATTTAACAGGTATTTTGGGTCTGGTAACCTAAGTTCCGGGAATAAAAAGAAGCGATGTCGCCACGTCCTGCCATACTAATCAACCGATTTATTGAAATTTGAGTTTCCTTCCCCTATTTCGCAGGCTTAAGTCACTTATATATCTTTTTTTTCAATTACTTTACGTTATAACAAAACGTACCTTTGGTACCTCCCATGTAAATTAGCTAATTTAACTCATGCATTCTCAGGTTCCTGTCATACCTTCACTAACACTAAATTCATCATAATTTAACACGCATCGTGCATTTATTAAGGTTAGTTATGCGAGTAGACTGCACTGCCACGGCGTGTACCTCAAGGTACCACACACACAAATTGACCGATTTGGGGTAAATCAGCGGCAGCTCTATAATTTCTAAACAGGCGACTTCAGAATATAATTATGTAATTGAGAGTTTTTTTTTTGAGAAGAGTATTGGAATTAGCCATCAACACAAAAGATGTACGTACGTATTTGCGTTTTATTCGGAAAAATTTGTAGAGCAAAAAAAAAAACAAAAAAAAAAACAAATTCCTTTGCGTTTCATAAATAAGATTTAGGACAGCTTCATTTCATTTCATTCACTCAAAGTTCGATTACCAACGTCACAGTTTAAGAAGCAGTTTAAGAAGCATTTAGATTTATCAATATCCCGACTACTAGAAGCGTTCGTCGAACGCATCTCGGTTAGCGTGGGGGTTGAACCCACGATCATGATACCCACCCACGGGAATGATAGTCGCATGTATTGACCAGCGCGCCATGTCCTTCACATTGTTTGTGATAAATTATACCTAAACTGATAAGTAGTTGATACGAGTCTGTTGATGTTAACTAATCATACACAAAATGTGCAATTTATATTATTTATGCTTATTAAAATTAATAAAAATTTTTTGTCATTTTTAGAACGATTAGGGCGTCATTCAAAGTCAGCTATTGCACATACATTCCACATGAGATTTTATATATCTGAAGATACAGTCACCAATTATATACTTTTCTATGCCCGAAAAGCTCTTCATAAATACTCTTCTATACAACAATTTTGTATTTTCTGTTTTTTTTTTTGGCCTGATAGATATTTATCATATAGAAAAGTTAATTGGAAGACATGTAGAAAAGATCGATGTTCTTGAGAGAACTTTTTTGTTAGAAAATTGTCCTGGAAGAAACTTTTCGTTAAGATTTTTATATAAAAATATGTTCGAAAAATCATTTTCCACATAGCTAATGGACAATTTCGCTATTGAGAATAAATTTGTACACAAAAGGTGTCTTCCAAGAGACCTTTACAGGGAACATGTCTTCTATGAAATTGTGTCTAAACTAATGAATATTTTTCAAAATGTGTTCTAAAATGTCTTTCAATACAACCTCTACATTAGCGTTTTTGCCAAACAATAGTACAATTTTTTTCTAAGAGACTTCTACATGGAAAACATCTTTCAGGGTACTCTTGTATATAAGCATTTTTCCAAAAGTCTTCTTAATGAATTCAATGAATGAATTCCAAGAGACTTTTTTGTAAATAGAAAAAATAACTTTTTACAAGATTTTTACCTTAAAATATATGAAGCATATTTCTCACATAAAAGAATTCTTCTATGTTATTTTCTCCTTATAGAAAAGGATCTTTAAAGATAAACTTAGCATTGAAGAGTGCCATGGGAAACTTGTTTTTATGCAAAGAGAATTGTCATAGAAGATAGAAAATTAAAAGGCAGAGAACAATAATGGAAGACCCTTTTCATCAAAAGTAAAATTATATTGTCATTCATATAGAAAAGTGCATAGGAGGAGGGCACGTTTCATATAGTATTCCGGATGGCACCTGAATGTAGCAAAACGCCTCGGAAGATGTTTTTGTTATGAAGAAATGTAATTTTCAGATAAATTTCCATAAAGTAAAACTTTTGACAAGGCTCGTCCTCCGACATTTGTTGGGAACTGCTAGTTTTCGATTCGAAAATTTAGCTTTGTGCACTTTATCAGTTTACAGTTGCAAAATTGTTGTTAGCAATTGCCATACTATAACTTGATACAACGATACAACATACCTATAGTATCGATTTTTGCAACGTTTCGTTTCGTGCACTGTGCTCGTATACATAATAAATGAATTTTATGACTGCCTTTTGCAATAATATTTTCACTTTGATTTGTGTATTTATTTCACATTACTTTTAGCGGATTTAGAGCTTTTGGAAGTAAATGAAGTGAATGTAAAGGAAATGCTCACATATACGCTAAAAAAGTTCGGAAGAAGTATATTAGTTAGTTATTGGTTTAATGAATTTTTAGCAATATTAAACAGCAAAAAATCTTGATTTTTTTATGCCATATGAAAATTAATTGTCTAAGCAACAATCTTGTTCTATCTTAAACCTTCACTCGAAAAAAAATTAATATGTATATCATTTGATACGGTCAAAAATGTAACACCCAGAAGGAAGCATTTGAGGTTCCAAATATCGTTTAACCAAATATCGTATGCTTCATGTCTTCGATTGAGTGATGACTGACTGGCTGGGTGGTAGAAGCAATGATTGCCGTAAATCATTGTGAAACATCCTAAAAACTGGTTCAGCCTAATATTTTGCCTGGTGGTATCGGGGATTGTAAATGAGCTATATCAACTATATTTTTAAACATAATCACGATACACTTTTTCCAGCGGTATTCGGTAGCTTCTATACCCTCTGTAGTAAGAACTGCAAAATGCTTTAAAGTAGTCATCATCCGCACACTCCACCTCTTCATTGTTGGCAAATATTTTACCACTGAGCTATTTTTCGAAGTTTGGAAATAAAAAATAGGCCGAGGGAGCTAAAACTGGCGACTAAGGTGTGTGATGAGCCAATTCAAAGTTTAATTCATTCATTTTGACCATCGCAATAGTGAATGTGTGAACTGGAGCTTTGTCTTGATAAAACATCTCTTTCGTTTTCGTCAAATGTGGCCTTCCTTCTGTAATTTCATCACTTAAACACTGCAATAAATTATCATAATATTCGCCGTTAATGGTTTTTTCTTTCTGAAGACAATCAATAAAAATAGTCCCATACGGATCCCAAAAACAGACGCCATGACCATTACTGCAGATGGAATACGATTCTTCCATTCTAGTCCACTATTTTGACTGTTATTTTGTTGCAAGTGTGAAGTGGTCATAGACAAAAAAAATTGTGATTTATTATATATATTTATTATCGCCAAACACACTACTGAAACATCTTCATTCTATCAAACACTCTACTTGAAAGCAAGCGCGGCACCCATCTTGCGCACAGTTTTCTCATCTTAAAATCTTCGGTCAACTTACGATGTATATCACTAATACTATTTTGTGGATTTTCTTAACTTCAATTTGTCGACTACTACGGCGTTCGTCTTTACAGCCCGTACGATCTCGTTTAAACTCTGCTACCCTATGTGTTATAATTGTAAACGAAGGAGCAGACCTCCGCAGATTAGATTCTAGCTTGGCTTTACTACTGATTGGACAGATACCTTTCAAATGGAAATATTGGGTTACCTATCGGTGACCAATTTTTTTCATGTCTACAAATTCACCGAGATCGTTTAATCGCTTGATGGCTCAAATACAAATACTATACAGTGTTGCGCCTTGAAACTTAAAACATATGTTTTATATGTTTGCCACTTTTCACTAAAATGATTTTTTTAACTACCGGCACCATCTATACATCAGGACCACCCTCGTGGAATGCATTGATTTCTAAAGTTTGGTAAAAATTGGAAAAAAGTAACCATGTATCCACCCATATCCAGTGCGAATGACCAATTAAGTCCCTTGACCGACTGTGGCGCGATGATTAGTACACTCAACTATCGTTCGCATGATCGCAAGTTCAACCCAGCATATCATTATTTGAGCGGCAGTCACCTCGATGTTGAGTGAGCTTTAAAATGGAATGCTTGTAAGCTCACTGGATGTAAAAAGCTCTCCCATGTCTCATGTATGCGATCCAAGAGGATTTGTTTTATTCTTACCTTCATTTCTTTCAAAAAGTTGTATTGAATTCGGTCAAATTTGGCACACCTCACGCACTTAGTAATCTTAGTTCTGAGAATGAAAACGGACAGCATTGGTACATCTTTTCTAGTACCTCCCTTACAAAGTGACTGATTTGTCTAAATTTAATTTTCCCCTTTAGAGACCGCAGTAACCTAAATTTTTGTTAGTTATATTATATTATAAATGTTGATAACATTTTAAATTATCGAACAGACAACCTCGCTTCTTCTGAGCATTTTAGTGCTTGGTAAAATTGAAAAAACAAACAACCGGATAACGAAGCCGTCTCTGATAATTTGCTTAAAAGTTGTTTAATTAAACCCAAATGTTCGTAGATTCATATCTTTCATTCCACTACACTAAATTCATTATAATTTAGCATACGTGAAACGATTAGTAAACTTAGTTCGGCGAATAAAACCAATTGGACTGTCACGCCCCCTAGAGTACAACACATGCCAATTGGCCGAGGACTTCAGAATGTGATAATCTTACTTATTTATCCTTTAGTTCACAGTATTTCATGGTTAAAATCAAGCGATTTTCTTAGCAGCTTCTAGAAGGCCTCACCACACAAAACGTAAATCAGTTAACATGACTGAAATTTCTGTGTTAGTTTCTATACCAGTAGGAAGATCTTTCAAGTATGATTAATCGTAATCAGGCTCTTTTTATAGCTAATATTATTGCTAATATATATATTTTTTTTTTTTGAGAAATTCACAATTACCTCATATTTAATACAGAGGGTGGCGCACCAATTGTGCTACAATAAGAAATTCAAATAACTTTTTTTTAACAAAGTATTTTATTTATTTTTTTATTGTATAGAAAATTTAATGTTATTTTAAAATAACACCTTATCAGAAAATTATTCATTGCGGGATCGCCTCAATTATTGTCTGAATGGACTGCTTCAATTCAGTCAAATTACATCTCTGGCTTGACATAACCTCATGAAAAAAGTCTTGAGAGCCAGCAGAAAGTGGAGTTTTTGGATATTTTTTGTTATGGAATTTTCCTTGGAGCTCCGCCATAACCGGTCTGGATATATCTTGCTGGAACCAAATGCCGTTAAAACGGATACGTCTTCGGCGCAATTCTGGGTAAACAAATCTCCTTCAACATCTTTAAATAACGGTCCCCACTGACATTTGACAGTAGCATGATTCGTGCGCCATCCTGTATTTTTACACTCTCCTCCTTAGGATACAGGAATACAAAGTTTGTGCTCATCTTTTGCTTATCGTAAAGTAAATATTGTAAGCTTTGGCAACCTAATTGTTAAGAGCCAGCTGACATTTCCACATTTGAAAGATTGACAGATTGATTGATTTGTCATGTGTATCAATGTTTTATAATTCGTTTCTCTCCAAAAAATGGAAATAGGTCATGAAATTTTTCGTGTGATTAAGCCAAAACTGCATCGATAAACTTACAACAACTTCTGGTGGCAAAGCTTTGTCATACGACGGTTCTTGAGTCACTCGGAAATTCACTTTTTTTAGAAATCCGGGTTTCGCTTATTCGACTAACAAAAACAAAACGGTTAAACCAGGTTGTTCGGGGTTTCTCGATGAAGCAGAGTACAAAAAAAGTGAATGTTTTTATTAACGTGAAACATGAGCTGAAAAATGAAAAAGGATTGCAAATTGACGAATTTAGCGGAAATTTAATCTTTCCTCTGCAAACCATCGGTTCTGATATCTCCCATACAAATTAACCAATATATTATTAGGTGGGGAACCAAGTTCTCGTTGTTTGCAAACAGATGGCGCCAACTGTAAGTGCTGGTCGATTCTGCCATAACCTAAACGTCATGAGCCAAGCTTAGGCATATGGTAAGCATAAAGCCTCGACATAATCGTGATTTTCTTTTGACGCCATAATCCTTTGGTTGAGTGAATATGTATGATTTTGTGCCAAATAATCGTCGCATGCGGGAAGTATTGATTTTCTTCTTTAAATCGAAGAAAACGGCTGTTGAAGTTCGGGTAATGAAAAATGGATTCATTACAGTAATCCAAAGAAAAGAAAGTCATGGGGGCCGCTGAGAAGATCATGCTCTGTATTTGGTGGGACCAGGTCGGTATTACATATATTTATTACGAGCAAGCGAAATCAAGTGAAACCATCACTGGGGATCGGTATCGATTTTCATTAATGCGATTGAGCCGAGCTTTGCACGAGAAATGCGCACAATACGCGGAGAGGCACGGAAAAGTGATTCTTCAGCATGAAAACGCCCGGCCTCACGCGGCTAAGCCTGTTAAAACCTACCAGGAAATGCTAAAATGGGAAGTCTTACCCCATCCTCCAAATTTTTGCGACGACATATTGCGACGTCCGATTATCACTTGTTCCGTTCGATGGCACATGTTCTGACTGAGCAGCTGTTCCACTCATCTGGCGACGTCAAAGAATGGCTAGATTCGTGGATGGCCTCAAAAGATGAACAGTCTCATACAGGGATACAGACTAATGCATTGGGGAATTTTCATAAAGGACGTGGCTTCAAGAAATATTATGGGGAATTGCCAAATGGGAGCAGAAATTTTTAAAAAGAGGCAGTCTCTTACTCAGTGAGACATACATTTTAGCAGCAGTCAGGTATACAATTTTCGAAATATTGTATACGTATATCGTAAAATGTAAATTCGAAAGGCTAAATGAGGAAAAAAATATGTGGACGCATTCATGATGGTGTCACAAATGCTATGATGCTTTGCCAATCAACTCAATAGCCAATAGTTAAGATTTACATAGATATTCAGAATTTGATACTTATTATGATTAGTTTTCAAAACGTCTTGAAATTAATCTCCGATGTAGAGTTTTTGTATTTAGCAATATCAAAAAATAATCAGCGATTGCACAGCGCGACATTAAACTTTTGGTTTTGTTACAGTGGTGTCTGAGAATGAAAATGTCGAGCACTTTGTCCTTCTCCCACACAGATTGACCGATGTTTCAAAATCAAATTTTTCCATTGTAATTTACATTTTGTAGACAGCAGTAGTTACAATTTTTATTCATTCGTTTGTTTTATATTGCCTGGCAGGATTTGAGAAAAACAGATGAAATAACCACGACCCCTGCGGTACCTCCCATATAAACGACCAATTTAACCCATTAATTTTTAGCTTAATATTTTGTAATCATCTGCATTGAATTCAGACAAATTTGGCATTCTTTATGGGTTTCATAAACTGAGCTTTGAAAATGAAAAAGGACTGCAGAACCATACACAAATTGACGAATTTAGCGGAAATTTAATTGTTCCAAACCATCAAACCATCGGTTCTGATATCTCCCACACAAATTAATCAATATAACTAATTATCATATGGTCCTGGATTCAAATCTTTCATTCAAATTTAGTAATTTTGATATTAGACATAAATTCGGATTGATAATTCTATCGATTTATCACGCCTCTTCTGGAACTCCGAACACTTTTGTACCAACGCAAAACGGCACTGGGTGAAGGTATACGAGTGCACACTCGACTGAAATTTCTATAAGATTTTTGAAACGTTTTGGGTTAGCTGTTTAAATTGTATGTTACATCGTTCCACAGCTGGCATTTTAAGCTTTAATTTGTGATATATCATCACTTTTTCAGTGGTCACTTTACTTTTACATCGGACTTTTAATAAAAAATACACAAAAAAGATATTTCCAGCACATTTTGCTCATTTATTTGAGAAAAGGCAAGCACAGAGGGAGTGTGTTGTGACGTATTTTGGATGCCAGAATCAATTCATCAAAATCAAAGGTGACCACCGGAGCAGACGGCCGAAAGGGGTGAATGAGTACGAAACCAAAGCCGTTATCGGATCGCACCGACACGTTTCTATCCAAGAAGTTGCAGGCTGAAAGTATCGCTCACTGTCTTAGAATACCATTTGAAACGTTTTGGCAAAATTCCTGATATTAGCATTCCTCATGGGCTAAAGGAAATCCAATTAGTAAAGCGAATAAATAATTGCGACTTGATGATATTTTGAGCAAGCGGTTTGCTTGGAACCTGGACGTAAATTCTGAGATCTGTTGCCAAAAATTGATGAAGCCTGAACAAGCACTGAAAGGGATGAAAAAAAAAAGCTGAATTGGCATATAACAAAATCGTGAGTTTGGGCCGCTATAACGGCAGATATTCATAACTTTCCATAGTCTACAATATTTTGTTAAACAAAAAATCCTTTAACACAGATGGCGACCTAGAAACCCAGCAGTCATAGAAGGAAATACATATGATGTTTCTAAATGGCTCGACCGAAATTTCATTTTCGAATTGGTCTAAAGCTGGATGTCTCGGAATAAAAAAGAGTATTGCCAACGTCGCATGCGATTTTTGATAGAGAATATTTTAAAATATTTATATTTTAAAATTAATTTTCTTGCATCCCAAGAATGTGCATCAAACATTCGGTGAGCTTACATGTGTCCTGCCCAATGATGGTGACAAATCCCTAATAATTTTTTGTTCACGGAAGTACGAAATGAGAGTGAGCTTAAGTTTTATTATAGGAGTAGTGTTCAAAAAATAAGGTGGCTCTTATTTGGTTTTGACTCTCCTGGACTCTTCCATTGGGACGATTGGGCTTTGGTTTCGATGTACTCATGATTCATCACCAGTTTTGATTCTTCTAAGCAAATCTGGATCATCCTTAACGTCATTTAACAATTCCTGAGCGTTGCTCATGCGAAGTTGTCTCTGGTCAAAATTCAGTAATTTTGGAACGAACTTTGCTGCCACACGATTCATGCCCAAAATTTCCGAAAAGATTGCAGGGCATGAGCCAACCGATATGCCGACATCGTCAGCAACTTCCTTAATTGTAATTCGACGATTCTCCGTAACAATTTTCTTCACTTTCATTTTTATTGGTCGTTGATGTGCTGGGGCGTCGAGAGCGAGCGTCGTCATTCACATCTTCTCGACTTTCTGCTTTTACCACTTGTAAACATTTTTTTGACTCAGAGTGCGCTCAGCGTAAGCCATCGTCAATATTCCAAGTGTTTTTGAGCATTTAATTCCATTTTTTACATAAAACTAAACGAAACACAAACGAACTAAACATGCTATATGAATAAAATCGTCAACATATCTTCGAGGCGAGTGGATGAACAGAAAAACAAAATAATAATCGAAAGTCGAATGTACGTAGCCCGTGAAATTTGAAAATTCATCTTATTTTCTGAACACACCTCGTAGTTATTAGGCGATATAGTTAAAAATTTACAATGGGAAGGCAAACTTCAATTGCGACCCGTGAAATCGTGATAGATCTACATAAAACTGCCAAACTCTTGCGTGTAGTTTATAAAATCATTGCATGAAGTCATTGTACAATAAAAGAACATCATTGACAAACATCCTAAATATGATGAAATGAAGAGTCCGCCAGGAGAAAGATGACCAAAATGTCTAACAAATAAAGAAATAAGAGCTATAATTCGAGAAGTAAAAGCAAATGCAACCACTATTGCTATAAACACATCACAGAAACATCTGATAATCCAATAAATGCTATAGTATTCTAGTACTTATTGGATTACCAGATGCACCAAAATGACTTGCATGCCAAAATACCCCTTCAAAAGCCTTTTATATAAAGAGTTAACCAAACCAAGTATATGAGTTTCGCTACAAAATATACAAAAGAGGAGCCAGCATTGTTTCAAAACATTTATTTTACTGACGAAAGTAAATTTGAAATATTTGGTATTGAAAAAATGCCAAAAATATGTAGAAATAAGAATAAAGCCTTCAATGATAAACAAAAAAAATAAGAAAAAAAAAAACTTGATGGGGGCTCCGTAATGGTCTAGTGATGTATGGCGGCGTCGGGGGTCGGTAATCTTGTGTTTATCAAATCAACAATGAAAAAGGAAGATTATTTCAACATTTTGGAAAATAACAAAACCTCTTTTGAAGATAAATTAGCCCTATTACAAAACTGGGTGTTTCATCAGGAAAATGATCCTAAACATTGTACTAAAATTGTGAGGGAATGATTGCTCTGTACCAAAACTCTTGATCATCCACCGCAATTCTCAGACCTCAATTCAATTGAGCACTTGAGGGACACCTTGACAAAAAAAATTTGAACAACGAACATTTCTAGTAAGGACGACCTAAGAGGAGCCTAACGGGATGAACGTAATAAAATTTCCTCAGTTTTCGCAAAAAAAAAATTGTTAACTCGAACTAGCAGCAAAACAGAGTCAAAAGGAAAAGAAATATATTATTAAATGTAAACATTTATTTTTACTTTATTTGGTATATTAAAAGTGGTATATAAAAAGTGCGATATTTTTTAATGTGTCTTTAACATTGCCTGTTGTTTTGGTAAGTTCAGTTCTATTTTAATTACTCATAAAATTTGCGCTATTATTTATATATTATTTACCAAATTTATTATTTACCAAAATATTATAAAGCTTTATTGACAAGTATTTTTAGCATTTACTTTATTTTGAATCTCAAAGTATCTGTAAATTGCACCACCGTCTTCGGAATTATGAAAACTCATATTTGCAATCGCATATGTTTTTAACATGTTTGAAGAAAAATATGTCAGCAAGATATCCATAAACGATGAAAACACATTATAATTTGTGAAAATTTCCATATTTTAGAATCTACATATGTCAACTTTTTGCTAATTGTGGATTAATTCTCGGAAGTATTTAAAATGTGTGACTTCTTTTACATTGCTTAAGATTAGTTCACTCTAAATATAAACTATCATTATCGCCAGTTGGTTATCAAATATTTTCTTGCTATTTAACCATTTCGTGTGTGTTCAAATACCAGAGCTTCCCATATGCTTTTCGCCAGATGTTTTAGTACATCAATTTCTCAGAGTTTCTGCCCTACGCGGAATTTTCATTACAACTGTTTTCCACGCTTACACCACCTACACACTGCAGCAGGTAAAGTGCAAACTTTAGTCCTTTCTTCTCGTCTCCACCATATGACAGCATGTTATTCCACCTGCCTTTTGTTTTTGTCCACAACGAAAAATGAAGAGACTACATATTGCGAAATTAAAATCGAATTTTTGTTTATCAATTTTATTGTTTCAATAAATTTTGCATAGAACTTAGTAAAAGTAAATCACATCTGTGCTTACAAGGACATATTAAACGTTTTTCAAAAAATCTCTGTTATAGGAATTTAATATAATTTTCGAAATATTTGGGATTTTGTAATCGCCCTAAGGTGGCAACATGTGTTAAGGACTTCAAAAGTAATAACAAAAATCATTGCAGAAATTGCAGTCAGATGAACTATAACCTCACCCAAAGTCCTTTTGCATTGATGCAAAAATTCTCTGAATTAAAGCACAATAAAAGGAGCAATATTGTAACTTTCTGAAATCCTCAGTTTTGGAAATGTAGAAGAAACACCGATCTTAGCTAAATCAACCAATGTGCATGTATTGTACCTTAAGGGACGTGTCAGTACAGTCAGCACAATTATAATGCATATAATAGAATTGAATGAAAACTACAAATCTATGAATATATAATTTAAATAAAGCAATTTGTATTGCAGAGAGAGGGCGTAGTCATTCGTCGATTTTTTCACATTTTGCTCAGTATTATTACGCAACATAATTAATGATAATTCAAATAACTTCACTCTACGAATTGGAGATTACAGTTGAAAATAAAATTTCGTTAAATCGGCCAACTAGCATTAAAGATACCACAATGGGTGTAGTAACGCTGACCATTTTCGTTTTCAGAACTAAACGCTTGTAATTGGGTACAATCGATTGTAAGACATGGAGGCAAGAGAATATGGGTTAAGTCGGCTATTGGCGTGGGAGCTACCAGAAGGGTTGTGGTTACTTGATCAATTTTTATACGATGTTATGGAGAACTACAAAACAATGTAATGGACAAAAATATAGAAATACAGGCGACTAATTAGAAATTTCAGAGGATTAACGAAGCTCTGAAAAAGAGAAAAATCGAAAATCGGAGCTATCAGACTTAAAAAATCATGAAATGCATTTCGTCAAAAGATACTTGACATTTTAACCGCTTCCATTTGGGTGTTAAATTTTTTTTATATCAAATAATAAGTGTACGTATCAAGAATTACATTCTCATATCTAATATAGACAATTTGCACCGTTTCAAATCAAGATCCGTATTTTTTGTTTTATTATATTTTTGATAAACATGACCTCAATTAAGGAAGTCCTTAAAAATGTGTACGTGCCAATTAATTACTTTCGTCATTTTTCATAAATTGTGTAACAATTTTATCAACTATTTGTTGAACAAAAATGGAACACAAAGACAGTTGACTAAAACGGGAAAGATCCACCAATATAAACACTTTTTAATCAAATCCCCTAATTGTGGGAGTGGTTATCGAATGTACTAAAAAAATTAAAAATTTCCTTGCGTGCCAAGAAAGAGATATCGGTGAGTTTCTCACTTTAAATGAGCTACGCCCATTCAATTTTTAAACTCACTCAACGGGACCGACAATTTGACGACGATTCCAAACGTCACAATTTGAGAAGCATTTGCTAGACTTATCGATTTCTCGACTACTGAAAGCGTTCATCCGACGCGGATAATGGGATAATACGGATAATCGTACTAATCATCGCGCCACCTTGGTCGTTGATATATCAGACAAATTGTATTTTATACAGGGTCTAATTCACAAATATTATCACATGTTAAACAATTAAATTTTCATAGTAAAGACATTCTATTCTTTTTAATAAATTAAATGTTAATAATAAACAATTAAATTTTCATAGTAAAGACATTCTATTCTTTTTAATAAATTAAATGTTAATAGTTAATTAAATTATAATATTTAATTAAATCATATTAAGTAGTTAATTAAATATTAATCATTAATATCGGGTTATTCGGAAAGTTTGTTCGGCTATATCGTAGTGAACCATATATTTTATTTATTTATTTCTGGCTTGTAATTTAAAGCCTTCCGGCCAATTATAAGTAAATTACAATATGCAACAATTCATCTATTAGATAACATCTTCTTAATATAATAAGTTAAAAAAACACGTAATAAACATTAAAGATAAAATTTATAAAAATATAATATGAAATTATGATCAAAAAAGTACGAAGAAAAGACTAATTCAAAAGTCAGAAGTTAATCAGTATATATGTATAATCTGGAAATATAAGAAATATAATCGGTATCTAATAAAGGCTGCTCACAGTTTAATTGGAAACAAAATTTTACAATAAAGTCTGAAAGTGTTGTAGAATGCGCCTTTTGTAAGAAGCAGGACATAATTTAAAACTTTTTAAATGGTTTGGTAGTAAATTGTAAATTCGAGCTAACCTTACTACAAAAGCAGGACCCATGAGTGTGGTTATTTTAGGAATAAGAAACTGCTTATTACGAGTGGAATGTGAAAGATTAAATGAAATAAAAAGAATTTGAGGACTACACAGTCGAACAACTTTATAAAATAACAACAAAGATCTCAAATTTATATAATTTTTAAAACTACAGCCCAACAAAGGCGTAACATACGGTGTTATACGAACACGACGCCTCATGAATACAAATATCTCATAACACTATTAAACGCCATCTGAATTTTTCTCATATTGTGTTTATTAGTGCCACTATACGAGTATAACTCTAAACAATATAGAATACCAGGCATGATATAAGTATGAACCAATTTCTCCTTAATCGATCTGGGCAACACGAAATCAGTATTATAAAAACTACGCAGTGAATAATTTAAACGTCGGACTACATTATCCACATGATAGTTAAAGCTTAGTTTGTTGTCTAAAACTACTCCCATATATATGTTTCTTTAAACACCATCATAACTTCCTGTTTACTTGTGTTCTCGTTGTAGTCGTGAGTGGTTATAACGTTTAAAAAAAAAGTTTTAAAAACTGGAAAAAATGAGCAAAAAAAGCATTTTAGGCATGTTATGATTTATTATTTCCGAAATGGAAAAACGGAACCAAATAAGGAAACGTAGCAAATGGAAGAACTTGCCAGAAATGGCTTAAAAGATTTTCTTAAGGCGACTTCTCCGTAACAGGACGACCAAAAGAAATTGTTTCCGAGGAGGTGAGAGATTTAATTATTGTTAATCCCAGTGCCACAGTTAGGGAAATAGCTGAAATAATCAAAAAATCAGAGCTCGGATTTGTGAACAACCTCGATGTGTGGGTACCTCACTCTCTCACCGAGGTCTCACACTGTCTCGCGGACCCGTCAAAAACTGTCAAAGCTTGGATGGGAAGTTTTACCTCAGCCACGGTACTCCTCAGACCTATTTCGTAGTCTGAGCAACCACTTAAAGGATTTGAATTTCCATAACGACGGGGAAGTGAAAAATCGAATTGAACGTTTTTTTCAGAAAACCCACGCGAGTTTTATGAGAGAGGAATTAAAAAGCTCCCAGAGAGGAGCTCAATAACTGCTTGAAAAAAAGGGAGGTTATATAATAGATTTAAATAAGTGATTTCTTGTACATAAATTTGCAAGAAAATTTTCTTTTAAAAACCGAACGAACTTTCCGAACAACCCAATAATTAATATATAATATAATATAATTGATAATATTAATAATAATTAAGAATTAATTATAAGGTACAGAGAAAGGATATCCACTACTATTGCCATTTACAGACTTTATTTAGCAAAGCGGAAAATTCATTCGCCATAGACAGTAACAGTGATTATCACCACTTGGTGTCACCCACATATCGAGCTCCTTTTCATGTTCAGTCTTATTCGTGTAGTTTTTTTATGCAAAGTTTAGCTACTGGGAAATTTAAGTATTGCTTACGTGACGGTCGACATTTTTGACAACTCACCTTCCAAAGCATAGTGCACATTATACATTGAAATTGGGAGAGTGAAACCAATGAAACCTAATTTTCGCTTAATTGATTAATACAGTATCAGGACCATAAACATTGATCCCATTTTCAGCTGCCTGGCTTGAATTTTCGCCTTTATTGAAGAGAAACTGCAAAATATGGCGTGTCTCCTCTTTGACGCATACTCAAACAATACTAGGATAAACAGCTACAAATAGCTTCTTGAATACGAAATCTTATCTTACTAATACCATCTAGCGGAACCCAAACGCAATTGTAAAATGCTTGTAACAGATTCTAAAGCCATCTATTGCAAAAATAATGGATTTCTTTTTACTATATCTCAGAAAGTAGAAAGTAATAACTTTACAGTATCGAAAATGGACTTTTTCAACCTTTTCATGCTTTTATTTGTATTTTTTCCTAGAATTATCTGTTGGGATTTTCAAGATCATTTTTCTCCTTGTTGCCATTACATACTTGTCTGCAAGTATCGAAATCGTTTCATCACAAAAATATTTACTAAATTGATATATATAAAATAGGCAGCTTACTAAAATCATTCGAGAAGATTCTGAAAAATACATATATTTCTGTTAAAATGATATCAAACGGCATCTGGCATATCTTCTCAATGAGTAATGGCGAAGAAAGGAAATATATCAAGAAAGCATCCACTGTGCCAAACCGACAACTCTGATTCACCGGCTCCGTAGCAGGATTTCACTTGAATTCCGAACTGACGCGAAAGTAGATGACCACATGCTATAACTTAATCTTTATAATTTCAGACAGGATCAATTTTTCAAAAACTTTTGAGCTGCGGGTAAATTTTCCAGCATAACAACAGAATATATAAGAGAACTTGTAGCAACTGCTGATGGATTTTGATTAATTCTTTTAACAGAGTTTCCATGGCTGCTACAAGAAGTACCAGGTATTATTAAATTCTGTACTGCTGACAATTAACACGGGATTACAATAATTAAATTTTAAAGATTTTGTTTCATCACTATGCCTGAATATAATCTGGTTAGTGTCCAAATTTTACAGTTGCTGTTATTTCTTTGACATTAGTCGGGCTTTCTGCTTTTATTCCTGTATTCGTATTCCATCGTGTGAAGGTTATTTTATTTTTCCTTTAACGATTATACTCTTTCGTGAGACTAAATATTTATTTCGACATAATCCTATTTCTAACATTAGAGCTAACGCTTCTGGCTCAGGTAAAATTTGCGTTTTACCCATTTGGTTACAGCAGTAGAAAGAATGTCGGCTATTTCTCTCGCCTCCACTGACTGTTTTTCCTTTTTCAGCATTTCTTTAAAGGTGCCTGAAATCTTTATATTTGAGTGTACCGATTAATTGTTAGTATACATTTTCTTCGATTTATCCTGCTGTAAGTTTAGTGGTTGTTATTACAATCATTTCCAAATCCATCAATTTAGACAGATATGAATATAAACTTTATGACTTTATATTTTCTTCGTAAACGTTCACGAGTTTATCAAGTTTTACAATCTCCGATGCGTCAACTTGAATTTTAAGACTTTGTTCCATTTTTCCTAACGAATTCTTCACTTTTCCACTTGTTAATTTCTCAAAGAAGAGCACACACGCAGGAAAAAATTTGCGACATAATTTTACCTAAATTAGTCTAGGCATTTAAATGTTATGTGAAGCTTTAATATACAACCATTCTTACCTAAATCTTTAAGTAATTCAGGCTATCAGAAAAAATGTAAATCCTACTATCGTACAACTCTTTCGGAAATTAGTTTTTCGCTTGGAATGTGAGAACGTTGAAGGTAAGTAATTATTTTTCATTCCAAATTTGCGACATTAATGTTTCTAATTAATTTGGTTCGTCGAAACGAGAATAAGGCAGCTTTATGAAATGCAAAAAACTAAAGACAATCAGTTAAAGATGAATTAAAATACCTTCACTTGTTAATCATAGAATCCAATGAAACCTCTTTTATTGTCTTTTTTTTTTTTAATTGTTTAGTTGGCGAAATAACATATCTGGAATCTACTAGACAAGAATCCATGGAAGGGTTTGTGAGGAAGTAATGCTAATTTGTTATCGTAGCGTCGACCATAAACATCCCTCCCTATACGAATCTACAACAAAAAAACGTTACTACTTATGTCGAAGTGGGAATATGTATGAGAAGTGACCTTATTAGACATAAAAATGTTTTCAGTGTCGAAAAGACTCTCCATGGCCGGTTTCTACGCAAGAAGGTATATCTGTAGATGCCTTTCATATGGAAAAAATGTCTTTAATGATTCCTTTTGTATAGAAAACTGTCTTCGTGGACACTTTCCGCATAAAAATCCGAATTTTTTACATTTTTCGCATTGAGAACTTTTTTATTGATACTTTTTCTTAAAGAATACTGCCCTTACTGGCACTGTATAAATAGAAAACAGTTTTTACAGACGTCTTTCTTGAAGAAAAAGTGTCTTCATAGTCTTTGTTAACACTTTTCAGATAAAAATAGTGTTTTTGTTGGCACTTTTTGTACAGTAAATCATATTTATTGATACTTTTTATACAGAAATCTCACTGTGTTGACAATTCTTACACGGAAGACTGCCGTCATCGTTACTATAGAAAAAATACTATACTGGCACTTGGTTAGAGATTATTTTACTACATAGAAAAAGTTGAGTTAACATTTTTTGAATTGCATTTTACATTGACTTTGCATTCAACATTTAGGTACAGTCAATAAATTAAACTGAGTAACAATTAAAATAGGATACATTTGAAGCCTTTTTATTTACTATTCCTTTTGTTTACCTATTAAAAAAAATTGTGCGGTGAAACACCTATAATATTTAGATACATTTACCCCTACGTAATAGGAATTACCTACCGTTTCATATGTTTTTCGAATTTGGAATTTACTTAAATTTGTTGGTGATACTGCCTTAAAACTTATGTTGCCTTAGCGCTTAAGTGAAACCATACTATAATTTTAAGCAATATTGCCTCGATTTTTTTTGAATTGAATTTAATTGAATTGAATAATAGTGTTTTCACACTTTGAAGGTAATTATAAGACAT
>JAHXMU010000099.1:2592197-2616761 GCA_019455685.1 Philornis downsi | reverse complement strand
ATATATATATGTATGGACTGTATTAATTCAGGCGTACCTGTTGCAACTTTTACTCAAATGATATAAGCGTGAGATATTTCCACGATAATTGTCTGTAGTATAAGACTATTTAAGAAAGCGGCTCATTCAGAAAACATAGAAGTATGTAAAATAGGAAAGTATGTATAAGTGGATGGTTCAATAAAATTTTGCGATATTCACTGAGTGCAATGCAAGATGACCTAATCGCAAGTAATGTAAAACAATAAAACATTTTTAAATATTCCTGAAAACAACCACCAATTCCCAAACAAACACTAAAAATGCCCAAAAATTGACTTTTTGACAAGTTGTTTTGTATCTTTGTTGTTCGTGGATAACTGGGGAGCGAAGAGTTATCCACAGTTAAATTGCATTTAAAAAACCGAAAAATGAAAAATTGTGTAATTAAAAATATTTTTAGTTAAAGTCGATTTTTTGTTTAAAAATATCACTTATTTGGAACACACTGCGGTCACTATGGTCGTAATATATGTGAATACAGTTTGGGCTTTGAAGTTTTCTTTCAGAATAATACAAAGATTTTACACATTTCCGAAAGAATTTTTCCGCAATCGCCGAAAGAATGATGACACTTTTTTACGAAATTGTTTCAAAAATACACTATTTTTCGCAAATTTTGAACTGAGATTTCGGCCATTTCTAACACAGTTTACATGAACTTTTACCATTAACATAAAATGTTATTACCAAAATAATACGGATTTCTATTCGTTTTAGAATTGGCAAAAAGCTTTTAACAGCTTTTTCTCAGAAGAGAAAAAATATGTATTAAAAAAATATATTCTACATCGAGTCTCTCCAAAGCTATAGTTGACTGAAATAAATAAGAATGAGGTTTGAAAATATTTTCAAGTGCTAACCATAAAAATTTGTGAAATTTGGTCCCCGCCTGTGGGGCTCCGGTTATATCTGGATTATTGGATCTCCGAACAAAAGTTCCACAATATTTCATAAACGTCTGTATGAAATTTCACCAAAATCTGTCAAATCGTTAAGGAATAGTATAATACTTTAGCTTTTTCTTTGTTTACACCCCCTGTTGAAGACAGTTAATCCTCTCCATGAATTAAAGATGAATTTTTTAAATTAAATTAATTTATGAATTATAAGTTATGATTGAGTTAGATGTAATTAAATTATACTACCTCGAATTAGAATTGAATTATAGTACATCAAATTACATCGAATTAGTTTGAATTATATCGAATTGTCTGTATCAAACAATTTGTAAATATTTAGCATAAATTGTAAAAATTGATGTGGTAACCCAGCGGGGCACGGAGGTCTCACTGTTGAAACCAGCGATAAACTCGCTCTCTTTTTCCGCCAGCCGCCAACCGGACCACTTCGCCAGCTGTCCCCAACATACTAATAATGTAAGTTAATCAAAATTCGGGTTTTTTTATATCTCCTCCAAAACGAAAAACCCTCGTAAGTATACACATCCCTCCAAGAACCTAAGTTCTTCAACAAAACCTCCAATTTCTCTCGTGGAACTTAAGTTCTAAGTGAAATCTTCAGACAAAATGTGACAGAATTATATGTTAGCAAATACATTTCAAACCCTCTTGTGGATAGGTGTGCACTGAATCGTCTACACTTTGCTACTTAGAAAGTGAGATTCTATTCAAGTACGTCAACTCGTCGTCGATACCAGTAAGCCAATATTTGACGCAGGAAAATTTTGCTAAAAGGTCTTCGATTATTCGCATACAAAGTCCAATCGATTCAATAATTGAATGCAAACGACCATCCACTGCGTTTTCGCTCCTGAATTTCGCCTTATTGCAGCTCCGATTCGACGTCGAATTTTTCACAAAAATCATCCCTTCTGACAAGGCGGCTAGGTTAGCATAACCCCCCAGTCCCTGGTCAGAAATGCACCTTCACGTGAAAAATTTAGTACGAACTAAAAAAAAACATTGCAGAGATTTTATATACAGGCGACCCAACGCAACTGCAATGAGATTTGAATTATTGCGATCCCAATGGGAAATTTCGCATACGTAATTTTATGCCCATAATTTTTGGAATCTCAGGTAAGTTGTTGAGAATTACCAAATAAGGTACTGAAAAAAGGTCTATAAAAAATTATTCTATTTGAAAATAAAGCAACTACATTTCATATATCCAAAATTGTTGAATTTCAGATACGTTTCTACTTACTATTAAAAATTTACCCTGTCAATATTTTCTGCTGTGTTTCACAACAGCAAATGTACATTAGTTTCAATCGATTGAAATCATATTACAATGTACTTTTCCTGCAATAGTTTCACTATTTTTTGAAAAAAATTTGATAACCTAAACGATAATCATCATTGATAACTTAAAAGAAAATAGATTAGAAGTTACTGTGCCGCTGACTTGAAGAATATTTTTCTAGGCTCGATTTTTTTCAAAATAATAATTATAAGGAACTGGTTGCGCTTTTATAAATCATATTTCTCGTACAGGATGTCCGTCGGTAAGGTATACTACTTTGTTTGTTTATAATTTTTGATTAAATGAAAGAGAATGGATCTTATATTGATAAATGTTTTATTTAATTTCGGCAGTTATGTATGGAATACAATATCAGATAAATGCCCGCCACTGTTAGCCTCACAAATGAGAGCCCTTTTGAGCACATTTTTCATTAAATTTTCACACATTTCACGCGGTATTTCATTAATTTCAAACAACTTGTTGTGGAAAGAGGTCTCGCAGTGTAATTCTGACTGTATGCGATGTGGCACCGTGTTGTTGATACCACATGTTAATCAAGCCCAAAGCATGCAAATGGAGTGTTAAAAAGTTTTCAATCATATCACGATATCGCTTCCCATTGACAGTTACCGGTACGCCGTTTTCAGTTTCAAAGAAGTAAGGTCCAATGATTCCTCGTGACCAAATTGCCCAACAGACTGTCACTTTTAATGGATGCAAAGTTGACTGATGAATAATTTGAGGGTTTTCCATTGTCCAGAACCGTCTGTTCTGTTTATTTACATATCCATTCAAATGTGCCTCGTCACTCATTATGATTTTTTTGTGAAAATCGGGGTTGCCTTGGGCGAGCTGTAACATACTATTGGCATATGTACGGCGGCGTAAATGGTCTTGTGGAAGAAGCTCTTGTGTCAACTCAACAACTCTTGTGTCAACTCTTGTGTCTTAAATGGAAACAAATGCAGCAGTAATGTTTTCAGCCGATCTTGCAGTACGTTGTGGTCCATGTTTGACCCTATCAACTACAGACCCTCTTTCTTCGAAATCATTCATTACACGATAAATAGTGTGTCTTGTTGGCACGTTGTTTCACAGTAATCGATGATTGATTTTGATAAAATATTTTATCGATTAAAACACGCTGGTTTATCGAATATTTTTCCATAATACATTTGCCATGTCTGTGTTTCACAAAGTAGTATACCTTCCCGACGGACTCCCTGTATTTGCTCTAATCCTATAACATAAATTTTCTTTCATTGTAATGAATTAAGTACTAAAACATTAAACACAGAAAAAGTCAGAAATTCAATTTCAGTTTTCGGTCCATTTGAATAGCCCCGCCTTACAAAAATTAGGTTATACACGGAAACATTAATTCTAAATTAAAGGTATTATTGTTTGCTTACATCTAATTTAAAAATAAGTATTTTAAGTAAAATTTAGTAGTGGGTGCTTCCGCCCTGGTTGAGAATACATTCATATATTCTGTTCTGTAAAGAATCGTACAGTTTTTTGATTAGGTCCAGCGAAATACACGACAAGGCCTCTTTAATTCCATTAATGAGTTCACTTTTGCTTGAATATTGCTCGCCTGATTCGTACACCTTGCGTACTAGCCATCCACAGACGTTTTCAATAATGTTTAAGTCTGGAGAGTAAGGCGGCCTCAACGTTTTGGCTTTCAATCCATGATTTGACGACTCTTGTGTATTGGCGCGTTGTCGTGCTGGAATTTCCATTCCAAGTCTCTGAAAACATTTTATATCCATCAGGGCCCTCTAAATTAAATTTTTTTTCGTCGGAAAACATAATTCTATTTCACTCTCTCCTCCACGTCATAGTCATACGACAAAAATTAAGGCGACGTTCCTTACGGAGATTGTCTAGCGGTGGTTTCTTTTTAAGTCTCAAGCGTTGCAAGTGTGCTGCTTTGAAAATAACTCTTTTTACCGTTGATAAACTGGCAGCAGAGTCGTGTGAATTTGAGGCATATCTTAGAATAGCCCTCTTGTCAGCGGCTGTAATAGCAATTGCTGTTCGACCTTTCATATTATTTCCATAGCCTTCGGTGTCACGTAAATATGTCGATATAACTTTGCGACTTTTATTAATTTTTTTGACATTCAAGGCCTATCTTACTTAAAATCGATTGTTTTATATTTAATTGTATGCAGTTGCTGTAATCCGATCTGATTTATGATGATCTGCAAAAGAATTTCACACTTAAACCGGTTACCACGTGAAGGGTGCTATTCAAATGGACCAAAAAGGAAGAACACATTTTTCACTCATTTAAAAGAAAAGAGCGAATTAAAATAACGGGTCAATTCCATGGCTTGAATTTTTTTGTAGGTGGTATGTGGAAGTAGGAGAAACAAATAAGTAAAAACTGAACTGTTATGTGAAGTGTATTTTAAATAGTAGTCACTATTGTTAAATGATTAGGGGGGCGCTATTCAAGTGAGCGGCAGTGTATATAAAAAAAAGCTGGCATATTTTGAATTTGAACACTTCAAATACCTATGTATGAGAAAAAGAATTTTGTCTAGTTGAACAAAACATTATTAACTTTGTAATTCTATATTTTGAATTTCAGCGTATTGTTAAATGAGACAGCATTCATATGATTGTGTTTAACCAATTTTATCAGTGAATAAAGTGAGGCATTCAAATTACAGCCTAATGTTTAAAACCCATCGGCATCGGCTTTTGTAGGTCTAGTTTTATCGGTTATTTGAAAAACTACTATCGGTAGAAAAGACTATCGGTATCCGGTTGTTTATTACTGGATAATTACGACAGCATAGTTAAATTTGTTAGATTTAAAGGTACTATCTAAAGGCTGATATTGGCCTCAAAAGAATATATTTTTCCACACAAAATGAAGGCAAATAGTATTTCGTTCGTATATAATTTTTGTTTTTAATCCGTTCTTCTCTAAATGGAACGCGAAATCAGAAAAAAAGTATAAATTTGGAGCAAATACATGGCTATTTGTAGCAAATTTTAACACATTTTACAAGTTTCGGTGGGACTCGAACTATCCCATTGGTGATAAAGAATATTAAAAATCGGCACAAAAAAGTTTTTCTAAAATATAAATTTGTACATATTACGGAAATGGAAAATAGCACATATACATACAAGCGTATTTTAGCTTCTGTCAGCCCGTGTTGTTAGTGCCGTAATGTAAAAGACTTTGCCTGGCAGGTCAAAAATTAAGTCACTGTGACGTTTAGACGCTCCCCCTCTCGATTGTGGACGGAATCTTTTTATTTGGTTTTGTTTTTAATATTTTTGCTCCAAAATGATGTATCATTTTATTTATTTTTTAAATAAGAAAAAAAAAAACGCAAAAAAATGTAGTACCATGACAAACCCTCAATCAATCAAAATTTAAAGTATTTTTTTGATTTTTTATGGAAAAAGCTAATTTTTCATATTTTCCTCATTTTCTTTTCAACATTAACTTTATAGACAGAAGATTTTCCACGAAATTTCCAATCAAAATAAATTTGAATTTCAATTGAAATACGATTTAATGGAAATTATTATTTGAACAAAATGTAATTTTGATGTGTATGAATAACTTTCTCGGCCATTTATTCCAAGTGGTAATAATAGTGAAAAAGACACGAAAAACGACATTTAAGAAATTCGGTTTCATTGGTTTGTTTGGCGAAAATCACTTTTTTACATCATCTCATTGCCTTTGGACGATTTGATCATAGAAACTTAAAACAATAAAATTTAATGTCTCATTTACATCACAAGTTTTCTTGATTTCGAGATTTGATTTCTGATTTTGATTCTGATTTTTGTTAGAAGCTAGTTTTATGTTCCACACATTTGATATGAATTTTATATTTGTTTAAATAAAACGTAATCCGCGTTGTTTGATTAACAGCATATTGTTTAACAAATTTTTCTTTTAATCATGTTTTTTATTTCATAAACAGAAACCAGAAAGGAAACTTGTTATGCATAAATTATGCAATTTTGTCCAGATTTTCTGTCGAAAACCGAAAAGTCGACGATATCAAGTTTATTTTTCGCATTCATTATAAGTATTATTTCCTTTGCGAAAAACCTGGATGTCGAGAAATATAAACACGTTTTCAGGTTATCCAGTTTTCGGTTTCAAAAGTAAAGTTAAATAAAACACACATAAAACCGTCTTCGATGAAACTTTTATTTCATTATAATGCTTGGACTTTGCCATTATGTACGAAATATAATGTCATCCGTTTCTTAATTGGTTGCTGCAGTGGATTCTTTTGAAGTCCTTTTCGGCAGTCTTTTTCGCACATTTTGAGGGTACTTCGACGATAACTTGGCAAATGTTGCTTTTTAAATGCTCTAACGTTTGGGGTGTCAAATCGCTTGATCTTGGTGGCCAATTGACGTTGCCAAAACGTGAAATTTCGGTTTCTGGAAACTTTTCATGCAACAAAGTCAAAATCGGTCGTGTTGTGGCTCGTGACACTGTCTTGTTGAAACCACATATCGGCCAATTCACAAAATTCAATTGGCCTGCAAATGTAAAAAAGTCGGTCATCATACGGCCATAGCGCTCTGAATTGAAATTCGGACTATCCGCAGCGACTTCACCAACAGAAGCGATATTTTCCGCATTGCGCACATTGCGATGATGTACAGGCCTGACCACATTCGTAACGTTTCCAGTCTTTTCAAATTTCTTTGCAATCTGACCAATTCCTTGCAGAGTAGATCGATTATGACGACCGTAGTCACTTCGTAATGCACGAAAAGCGCACCACCACTTTTGTAGTAAGTTTCAACTGTTTCTACGCGTCCTTCGGTTGCTAAACGATCCACATTCTTAAATGGCAAACCTTTCATTAAATAAATAACACATCACATGGTAGGTATTTAACAGCTGACAGCCTTACCATACCGGTGATTTTGAAACCACTAAATGAATAACCCTCTATTACCATTACCATCATATTACCCATTATACACGTTAAGGTGCGGAGCAAGCCGCTATCGAATTATTTTTTTTTTTTACATGACGAATTGAAATTAATGTATGTATTTTGATTTTCAATCAACGTGTTTTGAATTTCAATTGATGTATTTTGAATTTCAATCGATGTGTTTTGAATTGCAGTTGTTGCGATTTCAATTTTAATATGCAGATGTGTTTCCAATTTCAATTTATGTATTTTGAACTTCAATTGACGTCTTTGAATTTCAATTGATGTTTTGTCTTTTCCATTGAAAATGGTGTAGAAATAATTTATTTTTAAAACAGGGAGTTATTAATTTTATGTGCTTGGGCAGCACCCTAACATTTTTCCCCACAGACCATGTAATTCTCCTGGAGGCAGTTTCTAAATGCTACCTTTAGTATTAAGGTGTTCAAGCGAAAATATCTGTAGTATTAAAAATGTAACCAGCTTTTTTAAGTTTTGAAACAATTTCGAAAGCTTTCGAAATTCTAATGTCATATTACGTATACGCCTTGTATGACCATTTCAATATCGATTGAAAAAACGTGCTTATTTCGACATTCACCTGGTGGTGAGTACACGTACCACGTACCACCACGGCTAATGCCACGATTTCTTAGGCGAGAGTGTGGTTGTTGAGGAAACATTGTCCTTTAGCATCAAGGACATGTTTGAAATGCAGCGGCAACAACTTTTACTTTCCGAACACAACAAATGTAATGTGCAACACAGCACATCACAATTATATACCGCAGCAGCAGCGACGGCGGCAGCAGCAATACAACCACAATCGCCACATAGAGCTAAGAGAATGCGAGAAGCGGAGAACCAGCAAAGGCAAGAGAATAATCAATATTGCTATAAGGAAAGGCAACAAGCAACAGCTGTAACTGACGCGGCTGCTGCTGCAGTGGTTGTAAACTAAAAAATACAGATAATTGTCAAAAGGAAATCCGAAAAATACACGACATGGCGTCCACATTATCAAACAAGAAACAACAAATACAAAGCATATCGGAAAGTCAAACAAAGAAAGGTTAACCATAGTAAAATAAAATAAATTTGCAATCACGTTCTTATACTTCCGGCAATAGACGAAAGTCCAAGAATGAAAAATTAAAAAGAAAACAAAACTAAATTTATGAGAATTACTTAAGAATATGTGAGAATACCCAAACACACGGTCAATCACAAAGCAGAATGAAAATATGAGAGGGATAGAGAGAATCCAAGAGAGCAAAACCTGCAAATGTCAAAACAAACTAACGATCGTCTTTACCTTTTTGACATTTCATTTTGAAGCGTCGTTGTTGTAGTTTGTTTCTCTTCTCGACGAAAGCGAAATCAAAACAAACCATAGAATAAAAGAGCATAATAAACATCAGAATAGGAAAAAACAGTGGATGATGGGCACGCTATATTACCAAGCCTCGCGCATTGCTCTCTTCGCCATGTGTGACAGAGTGCCCGATAACATACCGACGCCATGTTATTAACATTTAAGAGAGCATCTACTTAACACTTGCGTTGATGTTATTCTAAGGAAAACACAGTACTAAATTTGTTTATTGCTTTGCCGCGCTCTCCGCTTCAAAACTCTCTTCTTTGCGTTTGATTGCGTTTCCTCTAGCTCTCGGTTTTATTTACTGACGACGTTTACGTCTTAAAATACGCCAGCTGTCGTGGCCATATTGAAATTCTTTTGATAATTGCTTTTGAAATGAAAAACACCAATTGTGAACCCAATTTTCATTTGCAATTTTAAGGCATTTCCCGTGGGGCCTTCTTAAACTTCTTATATGCTATGGAAAGCTGAGAGTGCACGCTTTATTTTGCCACTAAACTGCAAAGCGAGCACTCGAGTTTAGAGGACGAAAAAAGTTTTCGAAAATTTTGTGAATTGAATTTTTTTTATCATTTTTAGTAGTTTGCTATCTCTTGACGTTGCTTTGCTTTGTAAAGTGAAATTTATTGCGTTTTATTTTCTTTTTGAGATTTCTTTTATTACGATTTCGGTGAGTGAGCAGGTACGGGTGTATGTGTGTGTGCGTTGTTGTTGCTGATTTTTTTGCACATTATCGCATATTCTCGGCTGTTTCGTATCGAAACCATCATCAGTGGCTGGCTATCGGGCCAGCAAAGCCAACAATTAGTTTAGAGTCTTTATCAAGAGGAGAGTGGGAAACATGTTTGGTTGTCGCTGTCGTCGTTGCTTTGGATTCGATTTTATTTTTTTCTGTTACGATTTCTGATTTTGTTGTTGCTGTGGTTCGTTCGTTTGGGTTTCGCATAGAGGTTCGTTCGCTCGTTCGTTCGTATTTTTTTTTCAATTTTTGTTCATGTGGCTGATGGCGGTCGTCAGCTTTCTTCACTGTGTCGCGGCGACGATTATGTGGTTGTCGTTGTTGCTATAGTTGTTTTATTACATTTTCTACAAGTTATTTCCATTAATCTCTTGTTTACACACACACACGCGCACTGGTGCACACTTGGATAATTTTGAAGAAAACTTCAAGACTTATTATCCATGCATTTCATTTAGATTTTCGGTCATTTTTCATTTCTACTTCATTTTTCTTTTCTTCATTCACTTACAATTTTGCTCTGCCACAGTTGAAGTCGCGCTGCTGTCAACTTAATCACAATAACAGCAGCTACAAAAACTAGAATTTATGATTCGTAGAAACATTAAAAATGTGCAGAAAACAAACAAAGAACATCGTAAATACTCGTTTCCTATCGTTTCCTTCCCATAATACATGCATCATCATCATCGTCATCGTTCGTTTGTTTGTTTGTTGGTGGGTTCACGACATCAGGCAATTGAATAATTGAGGAAAATCGAAAATGGGTTCGCAATTGCAGAAGAGATTTGTTAGGCAAATATTTGTTGCCGTCAACGGTGAACTTAAATGTCAAGTACAGTACTATGCGGAACTAACGATGTCTGAATTTCCATGTGCAAGAACATTTCACAACAAAGGTGTCCTTTACAAAAGTTGCCGTGTTCTCTGATGCGATTCTTCAACTGTTAGTGGCACGGCATTTTTATCGTGTTACCTAAATCGCATTTTTAATAGAGAGGATCGAATGGATTCTCGTAAAGGCTTCAAAAACATGTTTAAATGGACAGAGCATCTCTTATAGCTCGTTAGATAAGATGTTCAGGACATTGAACCGAGCAGAGGCAAAATTGTCGGCGCCGGAGCACACTGGGGCCGATTGCCAAATTTGTGGCCAAAAGTCGAAAACGCATTCAATTCAGGTAAATGTTTGTGCTTGGGGGTTTTTGGGGTCGCTGATTACGAATCTGATGTCAAAATTTGAAAAAACAAAATGGCGGAACCAATATGGATGACTTGTTTGAAAAACGCATTTTATTTATACATAATGACAATGATTAGCCTAAAATTAGGTTTTAACAGAAATTAAATTAAATTTATAATGATGGATAGATACTTCAGAAATTATCATTAAGTTTTTGAGTAAATATGAAAAAAGGAAATATTACGAAACAAAAAATTCTGAAATTATGTATTCATTACATAATCTTGTTGGTTAGGTACAACTTTAAAAATCATCGTCAGAAGAATCACTTGATTCACAGTCAGTAGATTCAACTGGAAAAAAGCTTGAGCTTTCCTCACTTATTGAAATATTTGGCGCATTTAATAACTGTACTGCTTCTGGCAGTAATGATTTAAACTTTGTATAGGGTAATTTGCGCAAACTAGATATATATGGGTCAGATGATAATAGAAGCCGTGAAAAAAGGTTTTTACTCGTGAACATTTTCTCGTAAAATCTGATCTGAACTTTTTAATGCATTTACTATTGGACTCTTGAGCATCTTCAGACATTTGTCCGATTGGTAATAGAGAATTAGTTATTATTTCCTTGCCATGAACCAACTTCTGCACATGTTTAAAATATTTAACATTGAGGAAAATGCAACTTAGTTACAAAAACTTGCACCAATGTCGGTAGCGCAAGAAATTGCAATTTTTTCCCATTAAACAACAGATCAATCTACAACCTACAACAAGCCCGACCATCGAACAACGGGCAGCAATATGATTTTTCTCCCTGTTCTTACAATTTTCCGTTGCAATTTTACGTTTATTATTTAGACAAATCATTCCTTTGTTAATATCACATACATAATTATTATAAATTTAGGACATCATGATAAAATTGTACTCACTCTTCCCTTTCGAATCCATATTTTAGATTATTTTTGGTGTAATTTGTGTAGGTTTGGCTTCGTTTTCAACAGAAGACTTTTAAACACGCTCGAATCTCGACGCGTCTGGATCGAGCAACGGTCACTTTTAAACTGGGATACCACAGCACGTATAAGCGATCATACCTTCCCGAATTTGAATTTCGACCCCCGGACTATTACTCTACCAATCCCAAACCCTTCTATCCCCGTTAAAGAAACTTCGTTTTTCGACTTTTGGCCACGAATTTGGCAATCGGCCCCAGTGTGCGGAGGCTAAACATTTTTTAAGCAGCAGAATTTTTTGAACGGTTCAATTTTCGACTCAAATCAAAACGTTTAGGCATAATTAATTAATTTGTATTAATATGTATTGTAATGTACCGATTTAATCAGAACAATTCTTACCTGTTACCGTTGCATTAAATCCAGCCATTAAGGGTTTATTAGGAATGAAAGTGGACCTCAATTGTTTTTTTTTTTTTTGTCTTATAATTCTTGGTGGTTTCCATACAAATGGCCAATTTAACCGTAGATATCATATCCGTAGATCCCCATATTCTATGTATACAGTTACATCAATTTCAATCAAAACTTGAAATTGAAATTGATTGAAATAACTGAACGTAAATGGACCGCACTGTTAGATTGACGATAAAACCAATAGATGTTGTTGTGTGATTATATTTCAAGCCTCCCTCCATTCATATGGGAGGCTTGATCCGATTTAGTCCAAGTTTTGCGCCCAATTAAAGACTATGAACCAAGAACCATAACAGTTACAAAGTTGATAGAAAAAAACTCTTTCATTCTTTAGAAAATGATTATTATTTTTGTAATGTTATTTTGGTTCTTTATTCGGTTTAAAATCGTGTTTCTATCAGCAATTATTTAGCTGTTTGTGCATTCTTGAACGTCATCGTAGGCCTCAAGGGCCTATAACTTCACAATTTATGATTTTTATAATATCTCTTTGAAAATAACATATTTATATTTTTGATATTTACTGTATTGCTCAGAAACAACAACTATTTTTGATTTGTATTTCTCTTGTTCTTCAATAAAACATATTCAAGATTTTTTTTGAGGTAAATAAATAATTAAGTACATAAATAATTTATGGAGTAGTTGTAAATTCCAATTTAAGTTATAATTCTGTACATTAGGATGAAAAACATGCAAAATGAAAAGTTCTATTAAGTGAAGTAGACTGTCATTGTAAATCATATTTTTCTGCTATTGATATACACAAAATTTATATAACATTAGGATTGTAAAGTTTTATAATACATTCGTTGTCGGATTATAGGGAAGATATGTTATAATATTGTAATTTAATCAAAATAAATTAAATAGAGATCAAAACCAAAAATCAGTCTATAAATTTTTCATGTTTAAATCAAATCACTCTAAAACCTTTATTTTTCCGGTAATAATTACTTAAATAGAAGGCTTTTGCTTCAGTAGGTATGCAAATGATTCCAAGTTTACTCTAAATTGAGTAGGGTAGTATTCTAAGTATCCAGAGAGAGACAACTTCGGTTTTGCTCATATTTACACTGCGCAACAGAAAATCAATTGTTCGTATTTCGTTGACAGCTTATGAGGATTCTTATAGCTTGTTAGGATGAAAAAATTAGGAGTTATGGAAAAATTTTATATTGATAACAATTATGAGACTTTACTTGGCCTCGATCGTCAGCATATGTGTAGCTCGGTTGCGGCTTAAGTGCCGAGAGTCTAAATTCTTTAGATGTGATATATTTAGAATGATTTCTTGAGTAGTTTATTTACTATGCTAGATAGAAAATAGGTGAGAAATCACATATATGCTTCAGCTCTTGCACAATATCTTAACCGCTGCAGTATCCTTTGGTCTAAGAAATAATCAGCCATATTTTCATCACTATCCAATAAACGGTATAGAAGTCAATGTGACGGTATAGAATATGATGTAAGTTTGCATATTTGCGTGTTTTTTAGACTCCTGATCTGTTCCTCCAAATATGATGAAATTTCATTTTCAGTTGATCAATTCAAATATGTGTGACTAATTTCGTTGATTCGCCAAAATGCAGCAGCACGCGAATTGACCGATAATCGCAGATTTTATTCGTTTGCAACAAATTTGAGTGAGTATAAATTCATATCGATAACCAATCCTTGAAATCTCTCTCTTTTTGAGAACAAACGACAGAATTATGTGTGAGCAGGCTTTTGCACTGTCCTTTCTTCCCAGCTTCAAGATTGCACATAGATAAAGACAAGCGCCCCATTTCCATCAGCCATCTTTTAGCTAGAGTAACTCATATTTTCAATCTGATCAAAAATATGCATACATTTGTTGCGTTTATAATAGAATTTTATTTGTGGTTTCGAAACATAAAAGTCATTGGGAGACTTTAATTTTTTATGGAAAAAAATTTTAGGCTTCAGACTGATAAAATAAAATTCATTCATTCGACTTTCTTTATGCGTTAAATATTTAAAAATTCAAAGACAATAAGGGTCGTTATAATATCCACTGTGCAAGAAATTGGCAAGATTATTCAGAAATTTGAAGAGACTTGAAGCGTTACAGATATGGTCAGGTCGGTGCATTATCGCAATGTACGCATTGCAGAAAATATCGATTTTGTTAGTGAAAACGATTCTGTTAGACAGAAGTGATTGTGGAAAAGCCATTGCATCCGATAAAAGTGGCTGTTTGATGCGCATTATGGTCTGGAGATGTCATTGGGACATATTTTTCCAAAATGACGTTGGAGGCTCCGTCACCGTCAATTCAGAGCGCTATGGCCGTATGATAGCCGACTTTTTTTGGCCTGTAATTAAAGATTATAAGCTGGATGGTATGTGGTCTCAACAAGACGGTGCCATGAGCCACACAACACGCCCGATTTTGGCTTTATTGCATAGGAAATTTCAATAAAGCGTAATTTCATGTCTTGGCAACGTCAATTGGCCACCAAGGTAATTTTTTGTGGGGCTACGTTAAATAAAGTGTTTGTGCGGCTAATCCACAAACGCTAGAGCTTTTGAAAACCAACATTTGTCAAGTTATCGCCGAGATACCGCCCGAAATGTGCGAAAAAGTTGTCGAAAACTACCTCAGAAGGATCCACTGGATCCAGAGGCGGTTATTTAGATGACATTGTATTTCGTACATAATGGCAAGGTCCAAGCACTTTAATGAAATAAAAGTTTTATCGAAATCATGGCTTTATGTGCGGACTGTCTAGGCAACCTTTTCATAGTGGCCAGAGATGATACATTTCGGTCACCACCCAACTTGATAAAAGACGCTAGGAAATGCTTTCATAAAGAATTTAATCTGAATATGGAATGGGAAATAAATGAAAAATTTAGTGTCATATAACCGACATTTAATAGCACTGAACGACCTTAGAATTTAAGAAGGAAATCACCTGAAAATTAATGACACAGGCGAACATGTCAAGTTGACCAAAAAACTGAAACTTCTTTTTTGTCATTAAACTTTTTCGTATAAATTTCCATGCGACATGTATTTATAAATAAATAAATATAAATATTATAGAATTGATCATTTCAACCTTTACTATAGAGGGTTGAAGTTTAATTTCTTTCATATAAATAGCAGTCAGAAGAATACAAATTTAGGTTAAACAATTCTCAAATGGTTTCCTTCTTGCTTTTAATAACTCTGCGAACAATTCATTCGTTTACACTATTTTCCGTATTTTCTAAAATTATTCCTGTTTATCTTATGCACATTATAAGTGTACGAAACTATCAATCATATTTATCCTGTCCGGTTTCTATACTCGGTCTGTTTCATAAAGGAAAGAAAGGCAAAGAAAGAAAAAAGTCTTAAAGTGTGACATTTTTGTATAGACTTGATAAAAAGGATTTCTATGTGCAACCTAAGCGGAAAGCCATGCTGTCCAATGGTACATTGCGTGAATTGAGTAAGAAGCCCTCAGGAAAGGGTATGCTTGACAAAACCATATCCGTGGTCTACAATTGATTCCAACAGGACATAGTCTGCAAAATCATGTCATTATTGTGAGTACAAATAATTAATTTCACTTAGATCGTATTAAATTACGTCTCTGGGGTTTCTTTATTGGGACTATGTAAAGTACAAAATTTACGTGAATAACCCGGCTATGACTGAGGAATTGGAATGCAAAATTTTTCGCGCCACACGAAGTACTCGACCAAAGATTAACGATCCACAAATTGGATTTTTTTTTATTTTGGAAAAAAGTAAATATATATAAATCATACGATGTAAACATTTTAAAACCACAATTTCGAAATGATTTAAAACGAAAGTATAAAATTCTTTCAACAATACAAATGTTTTACATGAAATTGCATCAACTGTCAGTTTTCAGTAGCAAATAAAATATTTAAGTTATCATCGAAGCCCAATCGAATTAACTTTCGTTTATCCACTAGAATTTAATGAATTCGTCCTGGTTCATTCCACTATAAAGAACTGATTCTTCATATGACCCCCATTCTAATAAGTGATGAGTCAACTTAACGATGTCTACATTTCTTGGTAGCACCCAGTATGAGCTTTTGGGAAATTCTTGTTTAAATACGTACAATCAGAATTTCAGATCAAATAGTTTATGTACAAAAAGTAGGTGACCAATTACTCAATGCAAAATAATCATTAGCATTACTACGCCATTTCGGCCGTATCCATTTTGCTTCTTCATTGCAACCGATGTCTCTCTCTTCTCGAAGAGAGAGATAATTCGATTCGATTAAAATTGGTTGAAACACAAGCATTTGAAAAAAAGTTCAATAACATTAAATGGTAATGCTGAATGAATGTCTTTAATTTTTGTTCTTCGAAATAGTTGTAACGAAATGTCAATAATATTTAAATTCGAGACGATACTCTTGAAGATACGAAGAGCTAAGAATGCTGAAGATATTCTTTTAATGCACATCAACATAGCTGTCCATCCAGCAAGCTTGAGCAAACAATTTCGCAAAGATTCTGATTTTTAGCAGTAAAAAAGAATTGGTAGTAGAGCCAGTAAAGAAATTTCCATCAGATAAACTGACTTCCATGTAATTTCGCGTACCGTCTCTTTGCGTTTGTGCAAACATGTGAGAGATGCCAGATGGAATGTGGATAATCGCTAGATTTTTACGGAAAACTATTCTGAATTAAGCACTTTAAAAGAAGCAAAATGTTTTCAAATGTTAGAGAGGCCACTGATTTTTGCTAAATTTGCCAATTCGTATGTGTGGCCGTAACACTAAAATTATTTTATTTTGCAGAAGTAGGTTTGCTAAATGCCTGATAAAATTCACGAAAAGCATTCGGTTCGAGGACCGTCATCGAAATTGATTTGATTGAATATTTGGGATTCAGTATCTAATTCTGTACTGAATTTGTTTCCATTTCATATATCCATAATTTCAAAATCCAAAATTTTGATACTGGTTTTCACACTTGACACTAAAATACGAACAATTTTGAGTCTGATTCAGTTTATGGAATGTTTTGTTTGTATTTCTCTTGAAGTTTTTCAATTCAAAAAACAACAGGCAACATTTTGGAGTAGCTGTGAAAGTTTTTGAGAGTCAGGTATCGTAAATTTAGAAAATGAAATATTAGAAGCGCTTTTATCTTTCGCAGTTAGGCGCCAGACCCTTTTCTATGCCAAGAAGTGAAACTACATTTGGTTTCAGTTCTGATTCAGAATAAGAAACGAAACTCCATAAAACTATATTTTCGTTGCAGATTCTCGAATCGAAATATTTGCTTCATAGAAACAGAGTCAATGTAGGTTTCTAATTTCGTTTCATGTGAAAGATGAATGTATGCATGAAGAGAGTTATTGTTTCGAATATGAATCAGAAGCAAATTTCTGACGTGCTTTAAATAAATTTACATACAATATTAAAACCGAAAGGAAATTGAATTGAATGTAAACTTGATATTCCGATTGAAGGTATACAAATAATCTTGAAACCGAATAATGAACCAAGATCGTAATTAGAATTCCATTGAATTAAATAAAAACCGGTTTTAACTGGTGTCTGTTTTTTTTTCCACAATTACGTTTAAATTTCCGAGACAATTTTGTAGTTTATTCATTCAGAATTAACCAATTTTGTGTGTATAAAAATCAGGCATTGAATGCATGGAAATGAGAAAATAGACGAAATTATTCAATTTTCCTGCTTTTTATTTAAATTTACCACAGAGGTAATTAAATATACGGAATTACAGGCGTCCGATATCCACCGTTCAAGAAAAAAGCTGCAGGCCAGTTCCGAATCGAACCGAACCACTTTCCATGCTTGCAAGCAACGACATTGCGAACTGAACTGAACCGAAAATCTGTGTAAAAACCGTGGTTAATGCCAAATAATTTGCCATTTAAGCCGTTTTGAAATATTTAAAGATTTGTGTTTAATGAATTTCACATATTTTTGTATTAAACAAGAACAAAAATTTGCGTGTTTGGAAGTTTAATTTTTAAGGCTACTTCACATGGACCACGAAATTTTTAAATGTGTTTAATTAGGCCACATTTAAAAAGGTTCGACATTCTAATTACCATATTAAAGATTACCAAAAAAGTTTTGTAAGCATCTTTTTAGAATAAAGAACATTATTTGTTGAATTTCTTAAATAAGACTAAAATCAATTTTTTCAATATGACTTCACAAATATTTATAATTGAATAACTTAAAATATTCGCGATAAATCGGAAGTATATACGACGATGACGCGAGTATACCTTAAAAATTTCATGTGTTATAGATCTTACACTGGTGTATATTTTGAAAATTTTGTGATATTTCTCAAATTTAGCATTTTGTTTCAGGCAGGTTTTATAAATTATTTTATACGACTCTTTTTTTAAGTAACGCATCCACTGGATATTTAGCCCAGAGGCAGGATGACCTTTGCTATTTTATATTCTTCCGCTTATTACATTTTCAACATTCGTTGTTTCTTTTCACACATTCTCCAATTTTTCTTGAATGTTTGTCACTCGGATCACTTTCAAAACATGAATGAAGGACATTCTGCTGAACGTGACAGGATATAATTCCAGACAAGTACTCGTAAACAGATTTTAGAATGCAACACTTCTGCTGCAATGTGAACTATGAACTTAGTGCAATTTATTGCTTAGAAATTATTTCCAAACATTTGTACTGGAAGCAAATTTACCAAATTGGCTTTAACTTTCTAGACATCTGAGAATATATTGATTATAATGAAGTCTGATATGTTTGTTTTATATATATTGTTATTGCGTAAACTAAACAGATATGCAACTAAACAGAAATAATATTAAACGGAAATTTTTGAGGGTCTTTCAAAACTCGAAATAAGTTAAATTTGAGAAAAATATCACATTTTCTTCTTAACTTAAGGATTTTGGCGTCTTCGTTGATTTCTCAGAATACTGATCCATTGTTTTTGATCAAATTGCATTCAGCGATAAGGCGCATTTCTGCCGTAACGGCAAGGTCAATAAGCGAAATTGTTGTATTCGAGCTGGAGAGCAAATCAAAGAGTTTCAAGAGCCGCCACTGTGTGCAGACAAAATAGGGGTTGACTTTCAAATATGCAAAAATTAGCCACCTCACAAAATTTTTAAAACAATTTTCAACGAACAGCGTCAGAATTTGTTCACCAAACGCTGTCTAAAATTATATTAAAAATTTGGCCTGATGAAAATGTTATCTTGCAGAGTTCGAATTCGCAATTTATACCCAATAAAAACGTAAGTATCACCTGCAGATTTGTGGACATGTTTGATAGCGAAACGCAAATACCACTAAGCAATATACATTCTGCAATATCAATTCTCTAAACGGAATGTCAAAATTCTTTTTGTCTTCTTGTCACTAAGTTGGAGGGCGATCTGTCACCTAGTTTGTTTACTCGTTGGTAGATTTTGTCAGTTCATTTCAAGTGCGTTTTGCAGTTGTTACGGTGGATAAAAATATCGAACATAGATAAAGATCTAAAGGTTGAATCGATTTTATCAAAATGCACGGGCTTCAAAAGCGTTCGAGATATGGTAGATGTGGTTCTGGTCGGCCAAAAATGTCACTGAAGTTAACAGAATTAAGTGTAGGAAATTATGACTGAAAACCGATATTTAACTTTGAGAGAGATAACCACTTTTCAGTGCCTAACGGAACAAATTGTATCATTTTACACGATTATTCGGTTATAAAATGTCTTGCCTCTCGTTAAGTTCCGAAATATCTGAATTTTCTTTAAAAACTAAACCGCGCAAAGGTCGCTGGAGACATGATAGAACGAGCCAATTCGGCCTCACATTCATAAAATGCATTATAACTGGTGCTAAAGAATAAGTTTACGAACTTGACGTGAAAACCGGTCAATAAACTTTACAATGTCGCCTTCTAACTGAGCCGAAATCGAAAACAAACCACGTTAAAGTCGAGGTAATGTTGTAGGGTTCCTTTGATTACAAATAAAGAAAATTTATCTGGGAGTTATGCGCAGTTTGAGAGGGCAAATCCGCGAAATATTAAAGAAAACTCATGGATTTTACACCACAACAACACGCCATACCACAATGCTCGCTTCGTTCTGGCCAAAAAATGAACAAATGTCATCACCTGATGTGTCACGTTTACTTTTTGGCAGAAATATATATTTGAATTTTTAAATCTATTTATGAGATCTTCAACTGTAAATTTATCAAAAATTTGAAATACTCGCGAAAATGTGAAAACACCACTTGGATTCTGAAATACAAAATCTATCAAATGGTCTGATGCCAAAGAGTGCTGGCTAGCTTTAATTTGTTCTTAATTTTGTTCTTGATACTAAACCAATTGGTTCCTATTTAGATATCTTTTCCAACTTGATCCATTAAATCGAACCAGAACCGAAAAAATAATGTTCAAATGTGAAGCGAACAATTTCGCACAGTTTTTTTAAAATAATTTTCTTAAATTATTTACGTGATCGAGAGCAGTCTTTCTTATTTACGTAGTTTTAAAATATAAATGTGAACATTTCTATTTTCTTATCTATCCCTTATGGTGAAAAATAATATCTAATGATGAAAAAGAATTTAAAAGGTTTTTATTACGCCAGGCAAAACAAAAGGTTCAATGGACATTTTTGGGTGTTATATATTTCACATATATATTTATACAACTGATGATTCAGTCACGAAAGGATCTGAAGATGGACTTGCCACAGAGTCCGAAACTCGTCATCCTTGTGGATGATTACTGAATTGAGTGTTACTCCAACCAAATACTTAAAAAAGATTTTCAGTTTGGAAATGCCTATTTGACATTGAGAACTTTGCACTATCAAGAAAAAGAAAAACAAAAATTATTTTTTATTTTCCATAAGAATTGCCTGACGAGATGTAAATTAATATTTTCAAAACATTTCAATAGCGTAGCGTCCAACTGTCCAATGTCATGTAATGTAATGTAAGAGTAACTTCGAAGATTACGAGCTCAATGACTAACATAATTTGTACGATAAATTCATGGCGCTTAAAAAGATTAAGCATACAAAACGTGAAAATTCTTTAGGAGAATTGAACTCTTAGATTGGTATCGGTAAACCATTCAGAAGTGTTTGCCTTATGAGCATGTGGCGAAACTGTTAACAAATGCAAATGTAAATTAATTTAACAAATTCGAATTTCTAGTTTGTCGATGATACTCCTCAAGTTTTGTTACAAAATATGTTCTATTTGGACACATAACGATTTTTTTTAAATCTACAGTTTATACAAATATGAATGAAATTTCACATGAAATGTTACTCATAATTTCAAGTTTCTCTGGTTTTTGGACTACTTTTCATAACCTGTTTATGTTCGTTATTTCGAATTAAAAAATGACCCAAAAATTAAATGAGAAAACCCCCATTTTTTTACCATCTGCATTCGATCTTTGTATAAACCTGTAATCGCAATATAAGATTTTAGATCAATTTTCTTTTTGTATACAATAAATATACGATATTCACATTAGAATGTCAGATTGTTTAATAATAAATAAAAATGTATGATAAGTAAAAATATGAAATAAAAAAAAAGTCGAACGAATTTTCTAAAAAAAATTTCACCCGTTTGGCGACATCCGTATTTTTTTATTTGGATAAGAACTTATGTTACAAAAATAACCTGGCTTCAATTGAAAACAAAAACAAAAACAATGGCATTAAAAGAAGAAAAAACCTTCAAATAAAAATAGCGCAATTTTTTCGCCTGCTGTGTTTACTTTTGAGCGGCATACGAGTATCTACTCAGTTTTTCGACACAAAAAATATCATTTCAGTGGAAAATAAAAAAAATATAATAAAATAATTTAATAGCAATTACTAATAATCATAAAGTAAATAAATAATAATCATTTAAATAATAAATTACAAAAAAAAAAAAAAAACTTAAAGAAGAAAAATCTCCGACTTTTACTTGAATTTTTCTTACTTCAGTTTCGGATTTTTAATCCAACTAATTCAGAGTGATGGAATTTGTTGCGTTAAAAAGAACAGAACAAAATCCTAGAGGCTAAAAATTTTGTGAACACATCGTCTTAACGCCGATCATACCAGTTATCCATTTTTCGACTTCAAAAGTAAAGTTAAATTAAACGAACGTGAAGCTATGATTTCCATGAAACTTATATTTCATTATAATGCTTGGATCTTTTGTACGAAATACACTGCCAGCTAAATGACCGCCTCTGGATTGGTTGCAGCGGTTGATCCTTTTGAGGTAGTTTTCGGCCGCTTTTGCGCACATTTCGGGCGGTATTTTGCCGACAACTTGACGAATGTTGGTTTTCAGTTGCACTAACGTATGGGGATTATCCGTGTAAACATGGTCTTTGATACAGCCTCGCAAAAAAAGTTTAACAGTGTCAAATCGTATGAGCTTGGTGACTAAATGCTAAGAATACCGTAGAATCGGCCCATTTTCATTAACAAAAGCGATATTTTCGGCAGTGCGTACATCGCGATGATGCACAGGCCTGACTACACCTGTAACGTTTTCAGTCTCTTCAAATTTCTTTATAATTTTGCCAATTCCTTGTACAGTAAGTCAATTATGGCGACCATAATGACCCCGTAATGAACACGTTTGAATCAATGTTGTTGTGGTAAGTTTCAACAATTTTTACGTGTTCTTCGGTTGTTAAACGATCCATATTCATAAATGGTAAACCTTTCACTAAATAAATAACACTTTAGATGACTAGTATTTGACAGCTGACAGTCTTGCCAGATCGCCCCGCTGTTTCTTAATTAGGTGATTTTCTTCAAAAAAAAAAAAAAAACATTTCTATTGAAATAAAAAAAAGTTCGCAAAGGAAGTGAAGTGAAGAAAGTGCGAAAGAATGAACAAGTTGACACATTAAAAAGTTCAGATGAAAAATATAAATGCGAAGATGTATCGGCCAATACAATTTTGCTATCTCGCAAACATTGAAATTTTGCAATGAATGCGTATTGAAAATGGAGGCGCAAGCATTGACAAATGGTTGTTATAACAATCAATGCCCATATTGCCGTTCTGAAGTTACTGATTCAGTGCAGCATAGTATTCAAAAAGTTTCATATCGAAATATACTTTACTTATAAGTATTCATAAGATTTATTGGAATAATGGAAGAGTATACGAATACATGGCTTTATTTTAAAAATACATACGATTGACCATTTCGTACAAAATATAATCTTTTCGGGTCAAATTTTTTTTTTTTTTTGACAATATACAATTTGGATACATTTTTCATTTATTTTTGGACAAAATTTCATTTTATTTTAATTATTTTTTTATCGCAAAATAATTACTTAAAAATGCTTGGGAGAAGTAAAGCGCAAAACGACTAAGATTTTAATACAACTTGAGGGCCTGCATATGCATATTTGTTGTTCGTTTAACTATTTTATGTCATGATGTTCTAAAAATATGGTATTTTGTGATTTTTTAAGAAAAAAAGACAACTGGATAGCATAAATAGTTTCGAAACTATTTAAATTTAAAGAAAAGCCCTAGAAATTTCAGTGTTCTAAGTTTTCCTTGGATGAAAAAAAGGTTAGCTCCGGCGACCTCCATGCTCTGACTGCAATAAAATGAAGGAAGGGAGTGTATTATTGCGATTTATAGAAAAAAATCCTTATAATATTTTATACTGCTGGACAAAGTTATAAATTTTATGAAAAAAGTCACAAGAAATTACGCTACAAATTAAGCAAAGAAATAAAGACAAAACACGTATACAATAAACCATTTCAAAAGTGGTCGGCGCTCGAAGACGAACATAAGGCTATGAAACAAGAAAACAAAGTCCGAATTCACAACGCATTTAAAGACCATATGCATTTACGTGTTGATGAGGTTCAGCAAGGCACTGGGACCTCCAACGACGGCAACACCTCAAGATGTTTTTTTTCCAATCCGTCACTTGCAGCTGACATAACTGAAGTTGAAGAAATAATCAAATAATCGCATGTGGCCGAAATATTAATTCTTCGAAGTTTAAAAATTACACGCGGGATACGGCGAAACTTTATGTCGAAAAATACAGCTGGTATTATATGCCAGTAACTGTGCACAAAATATTAATGCATGGAAAAGAAATTATCGATGCAGCTACTCCTCCTATCGGTATGCTATCCGAAGAGGCAGAAGAAGCGTGCAACAAGGATTATAGAAAATATAGACTGATGTTTTCAAGAAAATGCAATAGAATGGCAACTAACTCTGATGTTTTCAACCGTCTCTTGGTGTCATCAGATCCTTTTCTTAGTAAAATAAGGTGTCAACCACGTAAACAACATTTGGAATTATATGATATTGTAAAAGAAATGATAGATGAATAAGTAAATAAGTTTCCTTACACATGTGACTAATTATTTTATTTTAGGCAATCCTACTAAATATTTTTACAGAAAATAAGTCAGGCGGGTAGTGGGTGAAATGGTTATTTTTTCTGAGTAATATAGGCGATGGGCATGGCCGATTTAGATGGAACTTTCCAAAAATTTTGTTTTCGTAGTACAGATGATCCATGCCAAGTTACAAGAATTTCTACCTAACAGAAAAAAATGTATACGAA